>VWZZ01000511.1:344994-367764 GCA_013399095.1 Psophia crepitans
CTATGCTATGCTATGCTATGCTATGCTATGCTATGCTATGCTATGCTATTCTATTCTATACTGTTGGCTTGGTAGTCTCTGAGTGATGAAAGATCAGCAGTAAGGTGTCATTAGCAGACGCCTTGTGTCTGCATTTTTACGTTACTGCTGGTCATGCTGGAAGCAACCAATAGTATTAAATTACTTGTTTCTTGCCCTATGAACCTAGTCCGTACCTGGTGCAACACAATCACATCCCAGACCCCAGTCTGTACGCAGGCAGCTGCAGAGAGGAGCATCAGTTAAGTGTCACAGTAGGAAACCCACGGACCATGCTCCTTGTGGAACCATGTCAGCACATGGGAATGGAACAATCCCCAAACTTCATGATGCTCTTGATGCCCAGTGTGGAGGAGAAAAGAGAGTTCTTGCCAGAGTTGTGTCATTTCAGAGGCCCCATACCACACTGTTGTCCTCCTGCAAAGGGTTGTTTCCTTGTGGAGGAGGCAGAAGGCACGCTTTGGAGCGACTAAGACAAGCACTGATTTCATGCTTGCACAGTTTGACTTGCTTACAGTAGGGCTGTGTCATCCACCAGGGCTGACGCAGAGCTGCCATGGCTCTAGTTGGCTGTTTGGTACCAGAAGTCTGAGGAAAGCAGGAAAGGGGGAACCTCTTTACCTAAACTGAGGATCAAATTTCTTGCCCATGAAAGCTGGCGTGTCAGCAGAGAAATCTGTCGGTGATGTCTTAACTCTGCTGCAGTATTTGCGCAAGGTGCTGCTGTGTCTCACTGTGAACCTACCCAACCCCAGCCGTTCCCAAGACAAGATGTTTCTTCTTGCCACTCATAACTGGCGGAAGGCAGTGATTTGCCTGAGGTATGGGAATGCACGTGAGCCTGGAGATCTGCTGCCCTCCACCCCTGAAGCAATGCTGGCATTTCTGGAACCTTGTGTTACACGGAGGTCTCATCTGTCAGGGAAGAGCATGGGCTTCCAAGGCCTTTTTGCAGTTGGAGAGCTATGAACGGCAGGTACCTGAGGGGTCTCGCAGCAACTGCCTTACAACTACCCTGGGAAACAGCTCAGGGATGCTGGAGCTCTGCACAGCTCTACCCGCAGCCACCATTGCTTCCAGGCTTCCCTCTGAATGAACAGGGGGGCAAGATACTGCATGACTGAATGCAGGCCTCGGCTTTGGGAGATGCCTGTAGCCTAAATGTGGATGACATCTTTTAGTCAGACGAGCTACACGTCAACTATATCCATCCTTTGTAAAATATCACGTAAATGCGCGTTGTGAGAGAATCACTTTCAGCCGCTCCAGTTTTCATAGCCTGCTCCGGTGTAGTCACAGCTAACGGCAAGGCAGAGGTTTTGCTGCAGTCCTGGGACTGTGTATTTCCTAGGCCAGCCATGACGTGCCACCAGTTCATATCTCGGCAACCCTTCCCATTTCTATATCAGGCTAGTGTTGCCTCTTCTTCCTCAGGTTGCACCTCTGTGCAGCGTTCTCTAGAACCCCTCCCTTTACACAATTGCCTGTCAGCGGCCTGGAGTCCGTTTGTGCTTCCTGGACCTCACAGTCTCCCAACAGCACAGCTGGCAGGTCTGGCACATATTGCTAATGCCTCTCCAAAAGCATCCAGGAGTAGTAACTCATTAGCAGGAATTAGAATTTGAAAATTAACTGTCAGGCTTTGCACTACAGTACAGATGTAAAGTCCTACTCATCATCATCAGCTTTTATTAATGTCCAATTAATGCAACTATATCGAAGCAAAATGATGATAACGTGGAATTACGTTGAAAACATTGTAAGCAGCTTACGAGTGAAAAGTTTACAAAGGTGCTAATTGTCCCCCTATCTATTACGCACCCAAGAAATCCTGTTCCAGGGCTACACAGGAAAAAAATCACCAATCGTATAAAGATCTAGAAGGGCACTGCTGATTCTACACCGCAACTATATTATTGCGACGAAGGAGTTTTGGTTTTGTAACCACTAATTAAAGTAGATGGGTTTATAAAGGCATACAGCTTTTCCTCCCATCCCCTAAAAAACCCGCTTGTGGTATTACTATAAAGGAGATCTAGAGTTAACAGAAAAGTAAATATTGGTGAAAAATACCAAACTGTGCAAGAGGAACCGTTACCTGTGTGTCACCCTTCACACTAGGAAAATGAGTCTATCCCCACCTCAGCATGGGTTTCTCACCATGACCACGATGAAAATAAAAATAGTTCTGTGTGTGTGTCTAGACAATATACAAGTCTTTCCAGTAAACATAAATATCTTTTGGGGCATGAACAGATACTCTGCTTTCCACTGGTTCATCCTATATATGTATTTTCTTATGACTGTGCTGAGGAAAGACAGATAATGTTCTCCTTTTTAATAAAAACTTTATTATAATATCTTCCCTGTTTACCTGAAGAATGTTTCTCTATGTATAAACACAAAACCTCATTTCAATGAATTTCAATGCATGCTGAGACAGTTCTATTCTTTTATAGTATATCTTTCGATTTTTACAGGTTTCCTTCATATTTGGAAAGTATTTTGTCCTTGTCCCAAAACCTCTGACATACAGGTCAGCTGTGAAACAGACTGCAAAACGTTTCAGTGAGCTCCACAGGCCACGTAAGTGTGCAGCACTGCAGTGACAATGCAGGGCCTATGCCTGTGTGTGATTACACTGAGGTCAGTGCCAAAAAACCCCTTGCTCAGAGTGTATGTAATGTGCATTGGGAAAAACTTTACACCGGGCAGACATATAGCACCACCATCTAGGTGTCGTGTTGGAGGAGAAGCTTTTGCCTCACATACTACTGCCATGCCTCAGCATTTATTTCAGAGCACCACCCTCCTTCAGGGTGAGCTGAGTTACGTACAAAGTGAGTCTTGTGAGATCAGTCTGGCACGGCCATGCGCACAGCCAGAGGGAGGTCTGCATTTGGGAACCTTGTAAACGGATTGTTAGGCTCACGCCCTTGATATTTGTCCTGTGTTCTGCTACCCAAAGCTGCAGCCTCTCTCATGTTTTGTGATTGCTCCCCATAGAGATGCCCAATGTAAGTCTTCCACTACAAGAGCTTTTGCTACCTCTGCCTGAATAGTACATTTGCATAATCATCATCTTCTTTAGATAAGTCAGGATCAATCAATTTGGTTGATGGGACGTGCTTTGGGTGTTCAGTCTCCCAATGAAGTGTCTGGCATCTTTCAGAAGAGCGAGCTGCTCCACAACTCCCTCCCCTGAAAAGCCAGTAGATGATCCTGCTCTCCATCATCCAATCTATGGATTCTGTCCCCGTATACTTACATTACGAACATGTTTTTGGTTCATGAACACATCACTTTAAAGTACTGTGTCCAGTTTTGGGCCCCTCACCACAAGAAAGACATCGCAGCCCTGGAGCGTGTCCAGAGAAGGGCAACGAAACTGGTGAAGGGGCTGGAGCACAGGTCTTATGAGGAGCGGCTGANCATTTCACTACACATTGTATCATTAACCATCACACTTTTCAAGAAGATATGAGATGGGCAGATAAGAGAGTGTATTCCAGGGGAGAGCATATACATGATATAACAGAGTGATTGGAACAGCCACTATTCCTTTTTCTTCTTTTTCCTCCATTTAAATTTTGTTTAAGCACCTACTTTTATGCCTAATTGAGGAGATAAGAAAAACAACCCTAAATGACTTATTGCAAAAATAGAACTTCTGTTTCCTTACTCCTGTATTTTGAGTCTGTTCAAATATTGTGTGTGTTTGACAGACTGCTAGTAAAATATAGTTATTCACGCTTCTCATTGCATGGAATAACTTTCATTAAAACTCTTAACATTGTTCTTCCACTAGTACAAAGGAGTTTAATACATAGAAAAGAAAAATAAAACACCTCATAAAAGTGTGAGAATCGTAATAAAGCTAGTATCACACACTTAATTACTGCTCTCCAGTGCCATATTGCCACTAGGTGGCAGGGCAAGAATTCACACTATCAGGGCAACAGGTTGGCAGACCTAAGTCCTAGCCACTACCTTCAAGGACTGAATGATAATATTGTCCACTCTCTCTCACACTTCTCAGTTAAAGGCTTTAAAACTTCTCTGTGATAAGGTCACTTTTTTGACAACCTTGTCTACTGGTGCACTTAGCTCTGCCATTCTGATAACCACAGTGAGGGAGTTACAAAGAGAAATTGGAGGCAAAGTATAAAGAAAGTACAAAGACAAGGGGAGAGCAGTAGATACTGTCTACCTGGAGGCCTTCAGCACTGTCTCTCATAAAATCCTCCTGGAGAACCCTATGAAGTATGGGCTGGATGAGCAGACAGTGAGGTATACTGAAAACTGTCTGAATGGCTGGGCCCAGAGAGCTGTGACCTGGGGCAAGCTGTGGTCAGAGACCAGGAACTAGCAGTGTACCTTCAGGGGTCAGTGCTGGGTCTAATCCTGTTCAACACCTTCATTTATGATCTGGATGATGGGGCCGTGTATAATCTATAGCAAGTTTGCAGATGACACAAATTTGGGAGCTGGAAGGGGTGGCTGATACACCAGAGGGTCAATGCCACCCAGCAGGACCTTGACAAAAATGAGTGGACAGAAACTTTATGAATTTCAGTAAGAGAAAGTGCAAAGTCCTGAACTTGGGAAGAAACAGCCAGTATATGCTGGGGGCCACCCACCTGGTAAGCAGCTTTACAGAAGAGGATCTGGGGTCCTGGCAGATGCAAAGTGTGCCCCTGTGGCAAGGAAGGCTAATGGTATCCTTGGCTTCGATAGGAGGAATGTTGCCAGCAGATCAAGGGAGGTGATCCTTCCCCTCTACTCAGCACTGGTGAGACCACAGCTGGAGTACTGTGTCCAGTTCTGGGATCCTCAGCAGAAAAGAGATGTTGACGTACTGGAGAGAGTTCAGCAAAGACTTCATGCCACTTATCACCATCCTCTGGACCTGGCCATTCAGCTACTTTTCAACCCACCTCACTGCTTATCCAGCTCATATATCAACAGCTTGTCTATAAGGATCTTACGGGATACAGTGCAAAAGGCCTTACTGAAGTCCAGTTAAACAACATCCACTGCTCTCCCCTCACCTAGCAGGTCAGTCATTTCATTGTAGAAGTTTATCAAGTTGTTCAAGCATGACTTCCCCTTAGTGAAGCCATGCTGATGACTCCTGGTGATTTTCTTGTTGTTCATGTGCCTGGAAATGGTTTCCAGGATGAGCTGCTCCATCACCTTCCCAGGGATCAAGGTGAGGCTGACCGGCCTGTAATTGCCTGGGTGCTCCTTCCTGCCCTCCTGGAAAGACAAGAGTGAAGTTTGCTTTCCTCTAGTCTTCAGGCACTTCTCCCAATCACCATGATCAATCAAAGATTATCAAGAGTGGCCTCGCAATGACATTTGACAGCTCCCTCAGCATTCATGGGTGCATCCCATCAGGGCCCATGGATTTATATATGTCCAGTCTGTTTAAGTATTCCCTGAGCTGATCCTCTTCCACCAAGGGTACATCTTCTTTACTCCAACCTTTCCTCCTGGTTTCTGGGACCTGGAATTCCTGAAGGCTGATCTTGCTAGTAAAGACAGAAGCAAAGAAAGCATTCAGTACCTCAGACTTTTCCATATCCTGTGTAAGCATGTTCCCTCATCTCATTTGGCGAAGGACTCACATTTTCCCTAGTCTTCCTTTTGTCGCCTATGTACTTACAGAAGCCCTTATTGACATCTTCGGCATCTCTGGCCAGACTCAATTCCATTTAGGCTTTACCTTTCCCAGCTTCATCCCTAGATGTTCGGACAATGTTTCTGTATTCCTTCCAGGTTACACATCCTTCCTTCCACACTCTGTATGCTTTCTTGTTGTGTATGAGTTTGGCAACGAGCTCCTTGTTCACCCACATGGCCCTCCTGGCATTTTTGCCTGACGACTTATTCACTGTGATGGAACTCTCTTGAGCTTGCAGGAGGTAATCCTTGAACATTAACCAGCTTTCTTGGCCCTCCGGGGCCTTATCCCACAGGACTCATCTAGGCAGGCCTTTGAAGAGGCCGAAATCTGCTCTCCTGGAGTCGAGGGTTGTGAACTTGTTTTCACTCACCTCCCACTCTTGGGATCCTGAACTCCACCATCTCACGGTCACTGCAGCCAAGGCAGCCTTTGGTCTTCACATCCACAACAAGTCCTTTCTCGTTGGTGAGTATGAGGTCCATCAGAGCACCTCTTCTTAGCAGCCCCTCTGTCACTTGGAGGAGGCTGTTTTCATCAATGCACTCTTGGCTTGCTTATGTCCTACTGTGTTATTTTTTTTTTGCAGCTATTAGTGTATAAATTTGTGCTGTATATTGAACCTATTATGCAATGTGTTTTATTTTGTTGACATCGAGTGACCTCCATGGGTTTGGCAGTCCTCTGTGCAGGCTCCACAGAACTTCCCCATATTCCTTTTGCCAAGTCACATGAGGGTCATCTCTTTGTGCATGGGGACAGGACCTGGGACTAGATCCTTTATAATGTATTTTTAATATTATGTGTGCTGTAGCTAAGATTCCTGTTTCATTTTAAGCCATCACTGCCACCATCAGAAATGAGCTGGCCTGCAACTAACAAGGAAAACAGGGACAAAATGTTGAGAAAAATGAAAGATTCTTTTCCTAGAATTTGGAATAAAGTAATCTCCAAAGTAAGTAGACTTTTCACACCCTGTAGGGCTGCCTGTTGGTCATAATCATGCTGTGATAGGTTTTTTTTTGTATATCTGATAACACAGTGCAGGAATGTAAAAAGCAAAAGTAAGGGACTGTTAAAGCAGCCTGAAGACTTTCTCGAAAATTTGTTATTTCTGCTCAGAAATCTGCAACTATGATTCAAAGAAACTTAAACAAATATTCTTTAGTGAACACTAAAAGACACTCAAAGGACCAACTGTAAATATTGAAAAGAAATACAAATAAAAACTGTAAATAGTAGTCTTATGCATGACTGAAAGTCACCAGGATCACCAGGATAAAGGATCAGCTCTATAAGAAGAAAACACTTTAGGATCTCAGTAGACAACAGCCTTGAGCTCAGGTAGTTCCACACAGGCTTATCTAACCTAGGCTGGGTTACCTGTCATGACATCCTGCGCTGCCCCAGGAATCTGCTGGGGTGGGATGTCTTGAAGAACATAGGCAGGATTCATCCATTGTAGTAATGTCTACTGTCCATTACAAAACCTTTTGCTCTCTAGACAGAATAACAGTGTTTTTACAAAGTTTTGCTTCTTTTTCATTTATTAGAATACAATCAACATAGGGAGTTTGCTAAATTCCAGGTTTTCTCTCTGATTATTTACCAAGAACGGCTACAACGTACATTCCTTCTAACAGCTACCTAAATCATGCTGGAACAGTGCACACCAAGATTTTCCACATTTCAGGAGTAAACACTAGTTAAAAGCACTTACCAGAAAGTTAGTTTTGTTGGGCCAGGAAGAACAAGCCTTTATGTTTCACAGCAGCTTCCCTAGCGGGTATTTTCACTATGTATCACTGGGGATGCAGGAGTGTCTGGTTGCTCAGTGGAAGTCTGGAAGTCAACTTTCTTAAAGAAGGATTAATTGTCCATTTAAGATGTTTTGAGCTGCACTCCCAGAAACCTGGGCATCAGAAAGGCATTTGTCAGTTGTAAAAACATTTCAATTTTTGCACAGGGAGCATACAAAGAGATTTAGTGGCAATACTATGCTCTATTCATGTCTTAGCTGGTATTGATTTAAACAAAGGGACAGACTTCCAGTTAGCATGAACTGGTACAGCTTTGAAAATTTTAGATGAAAAAGTTGAATGTATAGAATATTTTCAGAAGAATAATATTGAATTCTTATGGAAGCTTTCATTTTCAACTCTGTAGCATTTTCCCCCAAGACACTACAGAATTTGTCTTTGTTAACCATCTAGCTTGACCAGAAGCCTAGATTAAATCTGCCAATGACTTATTTTGAATCCTAAATACCTAATCTATTTCTGTGCACCTATATCATGTTTTCCCTTACCATATCTGCTCAGAGCCAAAGCACAAATCATGCTGCATGTGGATACTTGGTCACATGTAGGCACGACAAGCTCTCAGACAAACACAGATGAATCAGGAACTGCTTCTTTCTGGAGGTGGGAAAAGATTCATGTGTAATGGAAACGTTGACACTTTGAGAATGAGAAAAACAACACGTTTTCAATGAATTCAGACATAAGGAGGGGGAGAGGTCCACAGAATAGTAAATAATGTTTCTCATTTTATTGTATTCAGTTGCAAGATGATATTTAAATACCGTCTCCCAGAGTAAAGCAGGAACATCGTGCTGTTGTATTGCTGCCTAGTTCTCATAAACAGGCTATTTTTAAAGAATCAACACCTACAACTGCCATGCTTCTGGCAGAAACTAATTTGTCTGAGCTATGTTTACACCTCTTTCATACCTTTCTTAAAGTAAATTATTTCCATTTATGTGAGCAAGTAGCTTTTGTTTTATGTCATGCAGCAGATGTAATCCAGGCTCTAATTATGTCTAGACTTGGTTCAAACGCTCACAGCCTATTTGCTTGGAAACTGGATGATAATAATATACTGCCTTGCTCATTGTCCTACCTACATTGTGTTTTTAGTGCAGAACTGCACTGAAGTTCCTTGCAGAAATACAGTTAGTTCTCATCAGTATCCTGTCAAGGATTTCCTTGATTCCTTCAAGGAAAAGAAGTTACGTGAGCTTATACTTCTGGAAAATTGATATCCTCAAAAATTTTACTGTTCACAGAATGGGCAATGGTACCTCTTTACCTGTTAGTGGAACAGAAGCTGAACTGGGGAAACTATGCTGTTACATCAAAGGTTACTCATGACCCATAGTAGCTCAAACTTTATAGGTTTCATTTTGACATTATTCTTGTAGGTGCTGCCTGTTATGTTACATGATCTGATATTCATGTAGTGGACCCTATTAATTTGTTTTGTAGAAATTATAGAAATCTAATCTTTATCCAGGTAGTTCAAATATGACATCAGTCACTTCTAGCTAGTCAGTTTCCTTTCCCTCCACAAAAGACTTTAATCATAAAGCTTTCCAGATCAGAAGGACAGTTTGTTTCCCTGCGCAGCAGAAAAACATGACACCCCAGAAAAAGCAACCACAGGCAGTACATAAATGATGTAGAGCTTTTTGGCCTGATTTGCTGGGTTTGCTGGTTTGGGGGTTTTGTAGACATGGAGAATAGTGAAACATTACTAAGTACTCAATAAAATAGAAAATGTTTGAAAAAACAAAAGGACTAAAACATTAACATTCAGAGAGGAATGTAAACCTCTCTGTGAAAGTCATGATGAAGCAGGCTGGTAGTCCCGCGTATGGAATATGAGTGCTTCTTGGAACCATCAGGCTGGTGAACTAGCCCCTCTAGTTGTGCTGCCAGCTGGATGAACATGTTGCATACACAGACTTTTCTTTTGCTTCCAAAGCAGAACTTCTTTTTTCCATTTCCACGACTAACACTACTCTTCTAGGTGATGGGAAGGTTCCACTGTGTGTCAGGGTTCAGGAAAGGTCTGGAACTGTTGGAGAGTGAATGAACATAGGTGGCAGCACTGCCTCACCCTGGAGGTTACATTATCGCTCACCACAGCAGCAGCTATGCAGGCGACCTTTCACACAGATAATATTTGTTCCAAAACTACAGACACAGGAGACCATAGAATATGCTTCACCATGAGACAACGGTCTACAATTCTTTATAAAATTAAGTCAAACAAGCATTATAAAAAAGCATTTTAAAATAAGGTTCCCTGATGGTCTAGACATATTTTTGTAAGTAGAGAGAAAAATGAACAAAAGTAAAAAGTAAAAGAGTTTACCCTTTTCTAAAAACACTGCATCTTTTCTAGCAATAGAAACAAAAGTAAAACAAATGAAATATTTCTTAAGCTCTACAAAGTTTTGAATTTAGGAGTCATAATATTCAAAAAGACCGCAGTCACTGGACCTGGATCCTTCAATTTACAAAAATGATTGTACCAAGAGAACACTGAGCTCACTCATAGTGAAGGACAACAGAGAAAAGAAGGTGGAATAAGGTAAAAGTATAAGGGAAGTTAAACAAAACCAAAAGATATAAGGAAGAACACATTAAGGAATGTTCTTTCTTCCATCTCCTGTCTTCCATCAATTATTTCCTTTTTGCCATCACTTCCTTTATTTTTTTGCCCTCAGGCATTCTCCCGTCTATGTCTTCAACCTTTAAAAAGAATTGGAGCCCATAGGTACACCCCTTTCATCCCTCTGTTTACTGTCAGAAATTAAGGCAAATGTTAATGAGCAATTCATGTCATCAGTATGGGTTTAACAGAGAACTTGTTTCATAGACATCTTGTTTTCTGAGACAATTCTACCATTTCCAAAGCAGGGAGAAGCTTCATTGTAATAATGAACTGGATGATCGTTATGAAAGGAAAAAGATGGAAAGCATGCACTCAAGCCATCAGTGAAAGTAAGCAGAATAAGCAGACACCAACTCCAAAAGATATGCTGTAGCAACAAGCTCTGGAGCAGCTGAGAGCTGATTAATTCAGTGCTAAGAGCCAGAGTTCTTTACTTTGTCTGTTAACATTAGGGAGAAAACTGTATTTAATAGTCTCAGCAATGTGAGTACTAAAATGGCTTTTATGTCAGTCAGTCCCTGACATGGAGTTGTCCCCCTCCCTTCCACGCTGGAACCACAAATTGTGATTTAACATAAGACTTGAACCAAAAAGGTAGGCAATACCCTGGGACCACACAACGGGTGTCAGGACTAACTATGCCTGGAAGCATTATGAGATGTTCCTCAGAACAGAACTTGCGGCACTTCTTCGTCAATTAAATTTGGATTATGGGCTGCTGGCTCTGAAAAGTTGCATAACAGACAACAGACGTGGGGAGAGGAGTGTGTTTTGGAGGAAGATGACATGAAGTGTGCAAATGATGCACTTCGCAATCTTCCTGCCACCCTCCACCAGCCAGCATGACTTCCAGGGCTATTGGATCAGACTCCAAAATACTTCTCTGAAAGTTTTAAAAAATTATTGAAAAATTTAAATATGAAGCTTAAAACTGACTTTCTCCTTTCAGTGGGCATTTTGCCCTCTCCCATCTTACAGAGGTTTGATCCAGTCCCCGCTGAATACTACAGCTGAAATGACTGGAAACATTTAACTGATTGCAGTGAACATTGGGTTAGGACTACATTCACAGTCATTCACACACTACCCAGTAACTGGAAATAACACGTACACAACTTCCCTCTTGCTGAGAAGTTAACCCATCATTTCAAGGATGCCCGGGTGATCCCCTCTAATATCTCACATCGCAATATTTATGCATAACACTTAATACTATTTGCAGCTGGCAAGAAGATTTCATATCGTCCTGCTGAAAATCATCCACTTTACTCATACACGAACTAGTCAGTTGTTATCTGAACTCTGATGAGTACAGACCGTTACAGCAAGCTCTTCAGCAACGCAGTAGTTAGTGAGCACACCGAGCCAGTCCTTTCCTGTAAACAACTTCTCCTTAACCTGTTTTCGGACACACAGCTGTCAGATCCCCAAATACTTCAAAAAGCATTTGAAAGTCTGGGTTTAACACTGCTGGTGACAGCTCAGTTTCCCAGTCATTACACAGAATAAATCTGTTCTGCAAGCATAAAAACTTCCTCTTAGGTCAAATCAAGGCTAGGGAGGAAATACACGCAGCAGTTGGGACCAGACAGTCCATACACTTTTACTAGAACTGGGAAACACATCCTTTTGACCATGCTGTAAACAGTGCATCAGACATAAAGCTAATTTTAAATAAATTGAAAAATCAGTAGCTTTCCAAATGGAAAAAAATCGGAAGAATAAGGCCATCATGTATTCCAAACACTAGTCAGATTGCTCAGTGTACTTCTGGAAACCATGTGTATTAAAATGAAAATGTTGGATAGGACAGGACTAGACAGGGTTTCTTTCCAAAGGGAGCTGTGGAATCACATCAAGTGATGTGATTGTGGGGGGGTGGAGGGGGAGGGATCGTTAGAGGCTATTAACGTCAAGGAAAGCAATGCTTCTCTGGCTCTGGCCAGCATTTCCCAGAATCTAGTACACCCAGGCTATGTCTGTGCCATGGGACATACCCGATGGCATGCTACTGCATTTTTGGTCCTTTATCAAGATGACGAGTGACACTTAAAATGCCACCCTCAGAACGCTGTGGTAATCGGCACGCTGACTCTGTACAACTGCGAGAGATGCTCCTAAGGAGCGTTAAAAGGTCACCTGCATAGCTAATGGTTTGAAATGTTACCTGCTATATATTGATGTAATGCCAGGAACTAGGATGCTAAAGCATTTACCACATCCTGCAAGCTGATCAATACCAGTATAAATTTGATAATGCCACAGAAGTTTAGATTACTTTAACACAAACAGCAAACAAGGAGCAGCCAGAAGTAGGGAAGATGGCAAGGCACCCAGTCCTTATCCCAGCGCTGGAGAAAGAAGCCAGAGAAAAAGTTATGGATGAACTGCATCTGGGCCTTTATCTATTCCTTCGAATTGCTGGAATGCATTTCTTTACCACAGAGGGGAAAGTTAATGGAAAAGGTAGTGAATGGATGGAAATAACCTGAAGTGTTTTCTGTTCAGATGAGGGAGGCGAGTCACGACTCCCTCGAGCAGGAGCATTTAGTCTCTAAGGTATATAAATAACATACTTGGAAAACTGCAAGTTGCAGGTTGCAGCCTTGTTTTATTTGGCTGTCCTAACTTTAACTGGGGTTCAATAGATCCAATTTTTCAATTTCAGACCATTAGGGAGAAGAAGAAAAGTAGGTTGTAATTTTTTTGTCTTGACTACCTCATGATCTTTTCAGCACATAAAGGTCACCTACAGCAGATATCAATAATCACACTCTTTACAGTTTCCTTAAAGTTCATCATTTTAGTGAACCACTTCACAGGTTACTAAACCAAACCAAATTACTGCTCAGCAAGAGTGAATTGGTGCCTTTCCTATATAATTTTATGTGTTCCCTTGGGGTCTTCTCTACTCCAAGGCATTCAAGCATTTGGCACAAGATTTGAAACACGAACTGACTGTAAAAGGCTAGAATTATCTGGATGTTTCAAAAGTACCATTTTAGATAGATTTCTCCAGGAATGGTTAAACAGGGCACACACACCGTTTTTGTTTGACAGAGAAAATTCTGGGAGCCAAAATGCTATAAATGGTCTCTTTCAGTGACTTGGGTGGAAATTTATCCCACATTTTCAACAGTACAGTTAAATTCAGGATGTTGGTCAGACCTAGTACCTAATTTTTCAAGGTGATATGGGTTCACAGTTCTGACTGAAGTCCCTCAGAGCTCTGGGGTCTCACTGCCTTTACTAAGCAGCCAAAACTGCTCACACAAAATTACAGACTGTTTTTCAAAATGTAGTCCACCACTCCTTTGAGTATTTCTCATGGAAAGGGCAGATGCCACACCCATTTACACAAGAAGAGTCAAAAATGTAATAAAGGATTGACTAAGATTTTTTAATGGGAAATGTGATAGAAATGCCTTTATTAGTTCACTTTGATTTTTCCCAAGGCCTTAAAGAAGGTAATTTTCAGTAAAAATTACATCCCAACTAGTATCTTGGCGTTGATTTGATTTGACTTTTTAACTTAAGTGCTTACAATTTAAAGACTCTGTGTTTCCATATAGGAGAGGAGATGAACATATACATCCCTTGACGTGTATGCCGTAAGACAGCACGAAATATCCGTAAAAATAAATATAAATACACTTGTTCCCTTCAGTGTGGCAACACCCATGCAATATCTGTTTAAGTATCTTACTCAAATTATTATCCTGTTCTTGCCGAAACTACATACGCATTTCTGAATTCCAGGTTGCTGCTTTGACAACTTCTTTATCACTGTTTCTTAAGCTTCAGCATATAAAATAAATGTATATTGGGGAATAAACCAGAAGAGTTAGAGATGTGTGCATGCCTGCAGAGCTATGATCTCATCTGCATCGTGTAGATGTGGTGGGATGGCTCCTATGGCTGGAATGCTGGAATGGAAGGACACAGGCAGGGGAGACAAGGAGGAGATGTCGCGCTCTCTGAAAAAGAGCTTTTGAGTCAGGATTAAAGAGCAGCGACAGGGGACATTATAGTGGGGCTCTGCTATAGGCCACCCAACCAGGAAGCCTGAGCGGATGAGGCCCTCTATGGACAGAAAGGCGCAGCCTCACATTCACAAGTCCTAGTCCTCACAGGGGACTTCAACCACCCCAAGATCTGTTGGAGGGGCAACACAGCAGGACACAAGCAATCCAGGATATTCCTGGGATGCATTGATGATAACTTCCTTCTACAGTGATAGAGGAGCCAATGAGGAGGGATGCCACGCTGGACCTTGTCCTCACTAACAAGGAGGGGCTGGTGGGGAATGTGAAGCTCAAGGGCAGCCTTGGCTGCAGTGACCATGAAATGGTGAAGTTGAAGATCCTTAGTGCAGTGAGGAGGGTGCACAGCAAGCTCACTACCCTGGAATTCAGACTTTGGCTTCTTCGGGGATTTGCTTGGTAGAGTACCATGGGACAAAGCCCTGGAGGGAGGAGGGGCCCAAGAAAGCTTGTTAGTATTCAAGGATCTCCTCCAAGCTCAGGAGTGATGCATCCCAGTAAAGAAGATGTCAGGCAAAACCACCAGGATGCCTGCATGCATGAACAAGGAGCTCCTGGACAAACTCAAATGCAAAAAGGAAGCCTACAGAGGGTGAAAGCATGGACAGGTAGCCTGGGAGGAATATAGAGAAATTATCCCAGTAGCCAGGGAACAGGAAAGGTACAGCCCGGATAGAATTAAATTTGATCAAGGACATCAAGGGCAACAAGAAAAGCTTCTATAGGTGCATCAGTGATGAAAGAAAGACTAGGAACATGTGGGCCCTCTCTGGAAGGAAACGGGAGACCTGATTATGCAGGATGTGGAAAAGTCTAGGGTACTCAACCACATTTTTGCCGCAGTCTTCACCAACAAGTGCTCTAGCCACGCCATCCAAGTCACAGGACGCAAAGGCATGGACTGGAGGAATGAAGAACCACCCACTGTAGGGCAAGATTGGGTTCCAGACCATCTAAGGAATTTGAAGGTGCACAACTCAATGGGACCTGATGAAATGCATCCACAAGGCAGATGAAGTTCCTACGCCACTATCTGTCATATTTCAGAAGTTGTGGCAGTCTGGTGAAGTTCCCACTGACTGGAAAAGGGGAAACATAAACCCCTTTTTCAAAAGGGAAAAAAAAAAGACCCAGGGAACTACAGGCCGGTCAGTCGCACCTCTGTGCCCAGCAGGATCATGGAGCAGATCCTCCTGGAAACTATGCTAAGGCACATGGAAAATAAGGAGGTGTTTGGTGACAGCCAACATGGCTTCTCAAAGGGCAAATCATGCCTGACAATTTCGGTGGCCTTCTATGACAAGGTTACAGCATTGGTGAATAAGGGAAGAGCAACTGACATCATCCACCTGGACTTGTGCAAAGCATCTGATGCTGTCCCACACGACGTCCCTGTCTCTAAAGTGGAGAGAAATGGATTAGATGGATGGACCCCTTGGTGGATAAGGAATTAGTTGGATGGTCACACTCAGAGTTGCAGTCAACAGCTTGATGTTCAAGTGGAGATTAGCAAAAAGTGGCATTCCTCAGGAGCTGGTATTTGGACTGGTGCTGTTTAACATATTTGTTGGTGACATGGACAGTGGGAATGTCCCCTCCCTGGAAGTGCTCAGGGCCAGGCTGAATGGGGCTTTGGGCAAACTGGTCTAGTGGTCCTGCCCATGCCATTCTATGATTCTATATAGGGAGCTGAAAATAAGGAAGAGGTTTTCAGGCTTCCACATAGCATATCCGGCATGGAAAGCAGAGGGCAAACAGATGCTCCAGCAGCTACCCCAGGGGAAAGCACTGCCCTCCCTCTCAGCACTCACTGAAAGGTAGCAAGGTATCTTGTGGTAGTTACCAAGTTTTCTCTTGGTGGTTTAGAGTAGATTTATTGCTTGATTTGAATATTAAAATTTCACTTTTCTCCAGTACTGAATGAATGAGAAAGTAAGCTTATATTTATTTCTGGGAATGAGGAAATCCCCAAATATCCAACCCTGCTTAAATCTGTATTAATAATCACTGGCCATGAAATAGAAGACGTGACAATTCACACTTCAACAGTAGCTGTGTGTGTAAGAGGAAACTATAACGTTTGCTATCAGGTATAAATGGAGATCTTACACATGTCGATGAATATATTTTCATGCAGTGAAAATCTATTTTGTTAATAACATAACTTTTTCCATCTAAATTCATAATTCAGTTGGTCTCACAAGAGACAAAGACATTTTTCATCTCTATTTCACAGATTGTATGCTACTCTTAGTATGTTAAAATACATTCTTTTAAAGGTGGCTTTGTGAAAGCAATGCCTGCAAACATTGCTGATTTTTGTACCCAGGTATTATGCCCCAGATAGTAGGGAATCAAGATTTGTAGTTGCACATATTTTGAACTTTTTTAAAATAGGTAGATAGATCAGTTAAAAGTCTACTTTCCTCATTCAGTATTTTTTAATGTCTAGGGGTCTTACAAACTAAATAAAATGTCAGTTGGGGAATACCTGCATATAAATATAACCACTACAGTTCATTTAGAATATTGGTGTCATTTCAATGAGTGAAATGAAGAAATATTGAACTCGTGTGGGTTTTTATGTCACTTTAAGTAAACTGGAATCTTGGAAGCCAAGTACCACCATAGCTCTGATGATTTTATTTTTCAGTTCAGTGACTGTTAGATGAGCACTAACTACATTGAAAAATTAATTTGAAAATGCCAACGTGGATAGAGTAATAAAGAATATTAAAAGAATCACAGTACAAAAAGAACGTATTAATACTGCATAGTGAAACTGTGTGCATTTCGCTAGTCTTGTGTACCATGAGATTAAAACAGTTTCACAATTAATGGACAGCTTCCCTTGTTTAGGCTGTTCTTAGTGTTCCAGCAACATTGCGCCGATGATTTACCCACAATTAGATACCTGTTAGTCATATGACACAAAGATATTGTTGTACTTATTTGGACCAATACCAAACAACTTTAATTGCACAGTGCAGCATTTTTTATTGTATTGATTCTTTCTCAGGACTATTTTAAAATACAAGCTTCATTTTCCTAATTAACTGCAGCTATTATGGCTTAGCCTGTGGTTATACATTTCATCAAATAAGAAAACTGTCTTAGGTTTACTGTGTGGATATCTTCTGTAGACTACATTATGGAAAGTCAGTCTTCATGAGATCAACTTGTTAATATCTGTGAGTTCACACTTCAGTAATAATAGTCACAACACTACAAACAGGAAACAAACTTCCCTCAGGTAATCAAAACACTAGGAGGAAGTGGCATTCCAGTGATACGATAAACTCCACATCTCTCTAGAAAAGGTGCCCAGATAATACTCCTCTAGATGCTATCTCTTGTCTTGGCTTAGTATTTCCTAGGCTAAATTTGTCATTCAACTTCTTATGATGTCAGACACTAAAAGAAACTGAATTCTTCCAGTTCCGATGAAAGAAATGCTGAGAGGGAACAACTGGGGAAACAGAGCACTTCCTAAGATCAGCCTCAGACAACATAACCTGGAGTAACAGTTCAAGGTTATCATTCTGAGCAGGAACTCAAGCCACCGCATCCATTTTACCAAGCGTCCTGCTATAGTCAACAGTATCGAGTGCAGCTGATACGAACGACTTAGCAAAAACATCTCCACCCAGAGTAGTGTACACTGGAAAAGAAGAGCAGTATGTTTACCAGCTCAAAGCCCGTGACTCATGTCAGGATTACAGGTGAAGCTAAAGCTCCTTCTTCTCAGCATGAATTGTTTCTTAAGATGTCTAATCCAAAGCTTTTAAATTGATCCATCTTGTTCCACTAACTGCCTTCCCATATTCCTACAGAAAAATGTAACTGTTTTCTGATTCTGCTGAAACATATTTAGGCACTAAAAGGCATATTCTTTTGGTAACGTTCACTTTTTTCTGACTTTTCACCAGCTGTCCACCTTTTCCTAGGAGCTCTTCTCCAGCGCAGGGCTGCTCACAGTAAACGCAGCGGTGGCCCGGAGTGGCAGCAATCCTGATGACACCTATTTTTCCTCTGCGTCAGCAGCTCTCGTGAAGGATGGCACATGCTCTTCCACAAGAACTGCTGCCGTAGCCAGCTGAGGCTGGAGAAGGACGTTTTTTCTGTCTAGCTATAGAGCAGTGCCAGCTCACACCGAGAGCTCACCTCTATTTCCTCTGCAACGGTGTACTTGTCCGAAGATTACTGTTCTCCTACATAGTAAGCAGCCTCCTGAATTCAACGTGCTCTAGTGACAAGCTTTTCAAAATAAACACTTGTAGGTGATATTTTATCACAGTTGGAGCCCTAGCTTTTTCCTGAAGGGTACAGCTGTACTCCAAACCAGTTTTCTCCCTCTCTGCTATCTCCGCACTCCCAGTACGAAACACCCGCAGTTAATCTTGTGCAAGCCCCTTGCTATTTTTTGGAAAAGAAATTCTGAAACAAGCACTCCATTGTCCTTTACTGTCCCTGATTTTAAAGCAGCTAACACCCAGTTTCAGATATGGCTAACAGCGGCAGGGAACGAAGAAAGGAGCTGCTTGGTTGCCACGCGCATCCTGGTGTTTACGGCTCCAAGCAGGCGGCCGCAGCTCCGGCAGTAAAACGATCCAGCTACTGTACTCTTGACTTTTGCAAACTATGAGCGGGCTGGGGAGATTGCGCAAGCGTGGGAGCAGCTGCAGGACCTCTCCCTTACTGAACCGCCGGCAGGGCTGGGCACGCCAGCCTGTTTGTTCGCTGCTTCACCTTTCACCTACTTCGGCTATTTTGGTCGCGCCGGGAGCCCTCGGCAGCTCGACAGCTCCTGCGGCTGCAGCGTCGGGCGATAGAAAGATGAGAACAGGAAGATATGACCCTTGTTTGTAAGACTATTTCTGTCCTCCCTTTTTTTTTTTTTTTCCATGCGAAGGGACACGTAAATATTTAGAATGGATAGTTAGTGGATGAAAGCATCAATCCAATCGCATAAATGCAGACCCGTCTGCAGGCGGGGGGTGAGCGCTTTGCCCAAAGTACTGCTGGAAATTTCACGGAGTGCTGCGAGTACAGCCCATACCCTCCCATCATCAGACCATTCCTGCTGCTTACGTTCAAAACTTGCTAGTGCTACCGTTAATTTCCACCCTGACTTACTGCTCCTCCTGGGGCACCATCTACCCTTCCTTACAGAAGCTGAATTAGAAGTCGCCTCTGTCCCTAGTAGAAAATGTTAGTCTAGTTTCCCAAGTGAAAAAACTTCAGTAGTGTTGCTTATTCACCTGTTTTACAAACAAGCCCTCGTGACTATTTCAACCAAATTTAAACAGATAATCAACTTCCTACAGACTTTGTGCAAACTGGCGGATGGTTTAAGGAGGAGAGATTTGATCCACATGGAGAAAAAAGCTAGGGAAACTATCCCAAGACTCATACTACTAGAGAGCAGCAACCCAGCCAGCTGTTGTCACACATATTCTGGCTGCTCAGGAGAGGGCATCTGCCCCAGCACAGTATATTGTGTCTCCAATATTTGTTGGTAGGTTGGTTAGGAAGCCTTAAATTTGTGTCCCCATGGAGAAAAAGGTGGGGTAAAATCAGCCAAGACACCTATTAGACATCAACAACATATTCTGGATAGCCAGGAACACGGCTCTGACCTAAGTACAGCACATTGTGTCTCTGGCAGTGGTGGGGAGGACATAAGGAACATCGAGGAGCAGGACAGCTGGTTGCCATGGATAGCAATTAGGAGACAAACGGACAGGAATCTGAGCTTTGTTCTTCCACTCTTCTGGAGCCAGCTGCTGGGCTAAAAAGGAGAATGTTAACACAGCTCCATGTTACTAAGGATAGCCGGCAGAACACTACTGTGACTGAGCAACCGAAAGTGTTGTTACTGCCTGCTGAAAACCTGCCCCAGGGCAGTTCAGAAGAGGAAATTTTAAATATAAAAGCAGCAGTGATGAGACCCCCATCTGATGAATGCTGCAGTTCAGAATCTGGCACTGCCCTTCACCATCAAAACGCTGTCCTGCGACACCGGCACTTACAACTGGCACGTACACTGGGGCTTCAGAAGGAGGGGGAA
The DNA here is from genome assembly GCA_013399095.1 of Psophia crepitans. NCBI lineage: Eukaryota > Metazoa > Chordata > Aves > Gruiformes > Psophiidae > Psophia > Psophia crepitans. The sequence continues at coordinate 365,294 of VWZZ01000511.1, forward strand.
ATGGTGGTTCAGAGGGGAAATAAAGCAGGAACAAACAGTACTGCAGTCCGGATAGATCGTGGAATTACTTGAAGAGGTTACAATTTTCACAGCCTAGTCTCCCTTACACGCAGCTTTGCTGAGGATGAATCCTGATGCGTTGTTACCTTTGCGGCTCAGACTTGGCTCTCTTGGCCATTATTCAGGACATCCTTAACCATTATATCCCAGATATATCATTTATGTTATATGATAGGCCATTGTTCCAACAATGGTAAGTTATATTGTTCAGAACCTACTGTAATGTATAACCCATCGTGCAAAGTGTGACAAGCAACTGCGCGTTATGAAGGAGGCACGTTTCTTAGGGAAGCTCATTGGAGCAATGAAACTCTGCTGGTTGTTGCGCTGCTGATGTGGAAAATTCTTGTAGAAGTTTGTTTCCTTTTGAAAAGCACCCAGGTTTTGAGTTACTGGAGCCTTGCCCTTTTAATGATTGGGGAAGGCAACACACTTCCTATATTTCCTGCAACTACTCTTGTACTTTTTGTTAAAAACTAAACTTGACACTTAGAATTTTTACTTACCCCTTACTGCATACAACTACCAGGAAAACTATGAGAAAACAAGTTGCTGTAAAGGAAAGGAATGTAAACAACAGGAATTATTCCAGAGCGGAGTGCATAATGCAACTAACCACAAAGTTTATACAAATTACTTGTATTAAGCAGGGTCAGCACACCAGCAGATTGAAATAAAATTTCTCAGTAGGAACAGAAATAGTGACCTTATAAACTAGAAGAACGGCCTAGTGTGGAGGGCTTTCTTGGCTCAGATTTTATTGCAAAGTGTTAATCTTGAGATTCTTGCTCCCCATTGATCAGTAGCTTCAGGAAGAACATTAAACAAAACGAAAGCTATCACACACATGCTCCATAATTTACAAAAGTTTGTAGGATATTTTTACCTCCGTGAGTCATCTGCAGCCTGCAGACAAAGTTAAAACAGTCAAAAGCAAACCCCAGCACCTATTCCGAAATTTTCAACTCCTGGCAAGTGCGGGAAAAGTCAGAATGGTCACATTTGTTATTATTCGATGTCTTCATTTTGCTTCGTTTCACATTCTATATGCCCAATGGTAAACCTAATATATCTGACGGAACAGTGACAGACTAGCTCTCCCAATAAAATAATAAAACAGGGAGCAATAGAGTAATAAACCAGAAAGTACTGTAGAAGCAGGTAACAAATACGACTATAAAGACAAAAATGAGATAAAGGTAAAAAAAAATCTAACGATAAGCTGAAGTGTTCTCCCCTGCCTATTCAACATTGAAACATGAATTTCTTATTAGGGATGTGTCTTCCTTCTCATGACAAGTATACATATTTGTGTGTGTTCAGAAACATGTGTCCAGTTTTGGGCCCCTCACCACAAGAAAGACATCGAGGCCCTGGAGCGTGTCCAGAGAAGGGCAACGAAACTGGTGAAGGGGCTGGAGCACAGGTCTTATGAGGAGCGGCTGAAGGAACTGGGCTTGTTTAGTCTGGAGAAGAGGATGCTCAGGGGAGACCTTATTGCCCTCTACAACTACCTGAAAGGAAGTTGTGGCGAGCTGGGGGTTGGCCTCTTCTCGCAGATAACTAGTGACAGGACAAGGGGGAACGGCTGCAAGTTGCGCCAGGGGAGGTTCAGGTTGGAGATGAGGAGAAATTTCTTCTTGGAAAGGGTGGTCGGGCATTGGAACGGGTTGCCCAGGGAGGTGGTGGAGTCACTGTCCCTGCGGGTGTTTAAAGAAAGGTTGGATGTGGTACTTAGGGACATGGTTTAGTGGGTAATAGATGGGTGGGGGGACAGTTGGACTGGATGATCCTGGTTTGTCTCTTCCAACCTTAATGATTCTATCATTCTATCTGTATATAAAGCCTGGCTTGAGGGGCTACATGTCAATGTCCAGGCTAACCCTTTCGTATCGCAGTGCTCCTAACGGCTGCTCCTAACGGCCGCCCTCAGGGTGGCTCCCCTCAGGGTGCCACCGGCTCCGCTCTCAGAGCGGTACACGGACCCCGCCCGGCCCCCGGCCCCGGGAACAGGGCAGGCAGTGCGGCAGATGGGCGCCCCCCTCCCGGGGGCAGGAACGGGACGGCGGCCCCCCCGGCTCCCCGCTGGCCCCGCTGGGCGAGGGGCTGAGGGAGAGCGCGGCTCAGCCGCCGGGCGGGGCAGTTCTGGAGAGCGCGAAGAGGCTCTCGGGGCGATCCGGGACCGGCGCGCCACCAGAGCAGCTGGCCGCAGGGCTCTGGGCGCTACTGATCCAGGTCGCGGCGATGACCTACATGTCAGCCACCCTGAACTCCGCGGCCGCGATCTAATTTTGCTCCCCTCGCACCTCCTCACTGTCTGCGCTGACCCTGGACTTCGAGCAATTCCCCCGCTAGCACCCCCGCACCCCGCCGGCTAACCCGCGGCCCACCGCCCGGGGTGGGGGGGCTCG
>VWZZ01000511.1:368501-378618 GCA_013399095.1 Psophia crepitans
CCCGCTGAGGGGCGAGCGAGGGGGCTGCGGCGGGAGGGGAGGTGGGAGCGGCAGTCCCTCGCTTGGGGGGCTCCGGGCTCTGCCTGCGCTGCTCCCCGGCCGGGCTCCCCAGCGCCAGAGCGGAGGGTGGGGAGCGGCCCCCTCACGGGCGGGGCAGAGCCCCCCGGAGACCTCGGGCACCCGCCGGCCGAGTGCCAGGCGATGGGGACCTGTGCCTGCCTCGGTCAAGGCTGAACATGCGCTCTGGCTCTTACTTCGGTGGCATTAATCGGATGGGGAAAGAGTTAAATCAACTAATGGATGTTTTCGTGGTCTTGGTACACGTTATCGGGGAGGAGTCGTTAGTCGTGAACAAGCTGTCCCCAGATGGGATTTGGCAGCGGTGAGGTCTGCGCTCACGTGGCACTTTCAGACGTCACCTCCAAGAAGCCCCTGTTTACAGAGGCTGGAGCGCTGCTTCGAGAGGATTATGCTTAAGTCCCGTCTCTAAATAGGAAATGTACAATTATGCCTCTCAAGAACACGCTGTGTCTTGCTGTCATGTGAACAATGCTCAGCACAAGCATATACTTACACTGAGATATATATATATACTTACATATACACACACTTAGGAGAACGGGCCAGTTAATGGCATGATGATTGCAGAGGAGTATAGTCCTGAAATTTGTGGAAACAAAGCGACTTGTGTCTTGAAACTTTTCTCACAACACTCTCATTTTGGACTTATTCCTAGGTTCAACTAATGGATGTGAGAGAACTTCTTTTGCATTTCTGCGACAAGAACTTCCTGTGAGGTTTGCAAACATACTGAGAGAAATTGAACTTCTTCCTGCTAAATTACTAGGCACTCCATCAGTACAGTTAGTAAAAAGCTGGTAAGTAAGAGCTAGTTCAAGTCGGTCTGTAAAATAACATAGCTTTGACAACTTTGTTGTCATAGATTTCTTTTCAATAATAGAAGACGATAACAAACACTGGAAATACCATTCCTTCAGCGAAGCTGAATTGTAAGCTGTTATACACTGTCCTTCTCTAGCATGCTAAAGTTAAATTGAAAGCCAGTGTAGTTGTATTGTTATTTTAAAGTAGTCTTTTTTAAAAACTAACAGTTTGAAATAGCTGGTAGAGCAAATCTCACTTCCTGCTTTCTAAGAAAGGAGAGAAGAAAGTGTGTTCTGTTTTCCCACAGCATTACAGACCCTCAGAGCCACACAGAAGTGGAAGAGCAGGCTATATACTTGTTTGAGTCTCTCACTGAGGGAATTACTATCAGAGCTTCCGTTCCATGACATATCGCCTTGCCCATGCACCACATGTTTGGAATTCAGTTAACATAATCTGTGTGATTGACAGAGTGGTTGAATCCGATTTAACCTTGCTTTACTGCCACAGTTGCAGCTTTTGCAAGGGTGGCTGACATAAAGGGCAGAAGTATTAGAGTGAGATCCAGAAACCGTTCTTAATGGAGCAAACAGTTGCGCCTTTGTAGTATGCGTCAAGGCTGTCAGATGTTAGCAAAAGAGGCTCAAGTGCTTAGCTTGTGTCAAAGCTGATCAGACTTGGAAAAACTTTGCTTAGGAGGTTTCCTGATCACTACTGTCATTTGGATCTTCTTTTGAAATGCCTCCCTTCTCAAGAACTGCAAGGAGATCCTATGTACTGAAAGCAAGACTTCAGATTCCTTTCTGGGTGGCAGGCACAATAAAAGACTTAAAAGTCCTGGGGTTTAGTCAGTCAAGTGTCTATCTGTGATTGTGTACTTGAAATGTTGATACTTGAAAGTTCTAGCTGCCTTGTTAAGAGTAACAAATCAAATGAATAGCATATATTTCTTGTGTTCTTTTTCAATAGGTACATCCAAAGCCTAATAGAGCTGGTTGAGTTCCATCAGAAAAATGCAGATGACCAAAAAGTCTTATCTGAGTAAGCTTTTCATTTGTTTCTTTGAGCTTTTGATCTCGTGTTCCATTTTTCACAACGTAGTCAGTTTAGACTGGCATCTGTCATGAGCTGAATTTGATAATCTAGCATGAAGTGCTGTGCATAGAGCGAGCTGGTCTGTCTCTGATCATGTTTAGCAATACTGCAAATAAATGTGACCTGTTGCAGCTTGGTTTTGAGAGCATACTGCCCCCTGGACACTCAGGGTAAAGAAATATTAGCAGAAATTACCTCCTTCTTTCCAAGATGTCAGCTAGGGGTCTTTTCCCCTAACTGTAGTCTCCTCTGTTCAAACTATTTTGAATGAGGAACAGGCAGCAAATTTGACCTGGCTAATGATTACACTTCAATAGTAAAAGTACCAAACTCTTCTGTTTTAGGTCAGTGAGTAGGTACTTTTAAAAGAATGAAAAAATAGACTATATTTTAATATTAAGGTTGTTTAGCAGTTATCTGCGCTGCTGGACTAGATAATGACATTGTACAAAGCTTGCTTGTATGTAGTCGTGGAACAGTATTCTAAAAAGATCTCTCTTTGACCTAGCTTTATAGATACATTAATTAGAGTCCGAAACAGACATCATGATGTGGTTCCTACAATGGCACAAGGAGTAATTGAATACAAAGATACTTTTAAAGTAGATCCTGTCACCAATCAAAATATTCAGTACTTCTTGGATCGTTTTTACATGAGCCGTATTTCTACCCGGATGCTAATGAACCAACACAGTAAGTACAGACTTTTACCTGAGGAAAAACATCAAACTGATGAGAAACACATTAGTGTAAACATTCCTTAAAACTGTTGGAGATCTGCCTCAGGTGATTTTTTGTGGCACTGGAAAGTTAGAAACTGAATGTGTGACTTAAGGAAAGTAATGGGAAATCTTGTTTCCTAGACTACAGACTAATTGTAATGAATCTTGTGTGGAATATGTAGGGATCTCGTTCTTTACATCTGAAAAGCCTTTAGATGTTGAACTACAGAAAAGACAACATTGTTTGCTGGCAGTAGGTAGCGTTTTTAACTTGTAAAAGGCATAAACAACACGCAGTATTTTATGTGATTATAGATTGTGATCACACTGTATTAGTCTAAATTTAAGGCCTTTTTTTAATAATACAGTATTTGGGATTAAATACACTATTGTTTTCATCTCAAACAGCCCTTCTTTTTGATGATAAATCTGGCTCAGGGCACCCGAGGCACATTGGAAGTATTGATCCTTGCTGTGATGTTGCTGAAGTAGTCAATGGTATGTATTCTCAGATCCCTAACGTTTCTCTTCATGTTTAGTATTTATATCTGCTTGCAAGCAATTTGGGTAACCAACATGTGTTGTATAGGGTGATGACTGGTTTTTATTACAGTAGCTGAAAACAGTCCATCAAACACAAGCTTTTATAGGACAGAATTTAAAATAGGAAGTAGCATTTAAAAATGTGTTAAGGCCTAGCAAAATGACAGATGAAGTAGGAATTGAGGTTGTCTGTGGTGTTGAGATAGTCCTTACCTACTGTTAAATAACATGCATCTGTTTTAGAGCTGTCTAATTGTACAGAAGACTTGTCCATGCTGCTGCAATTGCCTATTTATTTTCTGTTTTTAATGTATACAGAGTATGTGGGGTTCATTCCTTTTGAAACACAGGCTTAAAGTCTGTAAGACCTTAGCAGCTGATGCAGTTAAGAATCATGTTTTGCCATCCATTACTATTACATTTCATGTATTCTATTTAAATATTTCTTTCAGATGCTTTTGAAAGTTCCAAGATGTTGTGTGACCAGTATTACTTAACATCTCCAGAACTGAAACTTACTCAAGTGAATGGTAAGATGAGAGCTCTTATGTCTGCCTTCCGACTGGTAGCTAGTTAAGCAGTTTGCTTAACCTCTAAAATCCTTTAATTATAAAACGGGATTAATCCTTGGCTTTTTCAGTTTATTTGAAAGTCAACTGGTTTTAAGCAAGTGGGAATTAGAATCTAAACACTGTTATGAGTGCATAAAGTTGTTGGCTTGCTGTGGTGGAAGAAACCCAAAACTGAAACTTGATTTAGTTTCTTGTTTGTTTTGGCATACAACTTGCTAATTGTAAAATCTGGATACAGCACAGAAATTCCATCACTTTTTTTAAATGTTGCTTGTCTCTTTTTTCTTTTTTACCCTCCTCTAGGAAAACTTCCAGGAAAGCCAATTAACATTGTATATGTTCCATCTCATCTTTTTCACATGCTATTTGAGCTCTTTAAGGTTTGTCAATACAAGCTATTTCTTCCTGTAGTAGCCTGAGCTGGAATGCCAATATTTAAAATCTCTAGCTAGATCTGAATGAATTAAAGCTTTGCATAGGACAGTGAGATTTCTAACACTTTCTTACTTGGGGAAATAGCTTTGGCAGCTGGGAAAGGAATAATTGTAGTTTGTAAGAGACTTTGGATGCTGTTGTGTGGTGGTAAATGGGACAGGGTAGGGGAGAGGGTGAAACAGGACATGAGGTTGTGACTACTGCTAATGTCCTGTTTTTAGTGATTACGTGGGTTGTGCAGGTTTGCCCTGGTGCCTTTTCTGAACTGGGTGATACATCTTGAAGTAGTGAATAGGGCTGAAGTGACATGCTGCCAACATAAGGTGCAGAATTCTGGCAGCTGCTTAACTCTGCTCTTCTCCAGATACCTGGTGCTTTAAGGGAGTTATGTTATTTAATTACACTGGCTGAGTTGTGTGTTGGGCAAGAGCAGTGTAATCTTTCAAGCACAGATGAGTCTTGGGTATGAGGCATGAGACCTCCTCTGCTCCTGTTACACTAACTTAAGTGTGGTCCTTGGGAGCTGGGCACTGATAGGAATAGAGGGTAACTGTGCTCAGCCTCTGCATAATAGGGGTATGATTTTTAAGTGCATAGATGCAACACTTTCTGATAATGGTAACCTTCATTTCCATAGAATTCCATGAGGGCAACCGTTGAATTCCAAGAAAACAGTCCTTCCCTTTCTCCAATTGAAGTGACAGTTGTTCTAGGACAAGAAGACCTGGCAATTAAGGTATTTTGTTGGTCTACTACAGGCTTAATGTAATCTTTATGATTGCATATGCTACTGCAAATTTTACTAGAGGAATTGGCAGCTTCTGACAACAGACCAAAGATACTACACATGTGCCTTCTGTTAATTGCACTGGGTGGAGGCTATCATCTAATTGAAAAAAAAATATGCTGTAAACCAAATGTTTGCATTTATTACTGTTGGAAGGGTTTGCTCAAAAAATAGCATTTTTAGATAGCATTCATAGCATGTGCTTATAGTTAACTTTATTCTGTCTTAACTCAGATTTCAGACAGAGGAGGTGGTGTTCCAGTAAGGAAAATCGAGCAGCTGTTCAGCTATATGTATTCCACAGCACCAAGGCCGAGGATGGATGATGGTCGAAATACCCCTCTTGTAAGATATTTTCAATACTTATGTTACTAAGGCTGCTGTAGGCGTTGGACGGATTGGTAGGTTAATAAATTACAAAACACTATGTCCAGCCTACTGCTCTGTGGGGTTATTGAGCTTCATAAATATGAATTAACACTTTCTGAAACAGATTTTAGTATCTAGCTTAGTGGACTAAACTATGAATTTTAAAGGTATAAACAAAGAAGAACATTCTATCCTGAATCTAACCCTGTTTTTTTCTTATACTCCAGTGACAGTACCTTACTTGGTCTTCGCTCCCACTCAGTCCTCAAACTTACTATAAATTGTGCTTTCTTTATGGAGGCAAGCACAGCCGTAATAGGCTTAGGCTATTGTTTGTCTACCAGTAGCAAACTCCTTTTATTAATCAAGCTGTACTAGCAAAAACAAGGCAGGGAAAATGCATATATGTAAGACATTTGTATAAGCCCATCCTCTTTCACAAAGATTTGTTTATTTGTTTTTTCTTGCAGTTTTGGGTTTTTTAATAGTCAGTTTCAGTATTCTCTATGAAACCGATTATAGAGATTTCTGTTTTCTTTGAAGAGATGAGTTAAGTGCAAAGGACTTGCTAACAGTTTAAAATGAAGTCATAAGAGCTAGTAAAAAATAAATTAATTTTTTCTTGTACTCTCTTTCTAGGCTGGCTTTGGGTATGGCTTACCCATTTCTCGTCTGTATGCTAAATACTTTCAGGGAGATCTAAATCTCTACTCCATATGTGGCTATGGAACAGATGCTATTATCTACTTGAAGGTATGTATTTTGAGTTGGTTAAATAAAAGATAGTCTTGATAACTACCATTAATGCAGTGAGGTAACTACTTTGTACCATTTTAAGACAAATTCTCTGCTCTCAATTTATTAAGAAATGTCAGCAAGATTTGTAACTGGTGTCTAGAATTATGGAGGTCACTTGTCTTTAACTCGTCTACTTGGATAACTGCTAGTGAAAGCCCCATTAATTTTTAGCTTGTGTATTAAGATTTGTTATCTACTGATTCATGGAATGCAAAGTACTGGAAGAAAGTGAAGTAACAAAAAGCAACAGATCTAGTTTCTTTACTGTTGGGGTTTTTTACGCTGTGAACCAGAAAGTCTGTATAAACTAATCCTTAAAGAATCTAGTTACCTGGTCATGTTAACCTGTATAGGAGATTCAGATGTCAATGATCCTGAATACCTGGTGTATAACATGCACTGCTGTTTTTATAGATAACCTGGAAAGAAGGCCTACATATTCTTTTGGTTTTGTGCTTAGTGATGGGAAAAAACTTACTTTGAATTACGTAGTTCTATGCACGCTGAAGCACAGTCCAGAGAAACAGTACAAAAGGAATAGACAGTTCAGCTATATACTTGTTGCATTCCTATTTAATTTCCTGATAGAATATGAATTATTTTTTAGCTGCAAAATGCAGAAGTAGGAGAGGAACATATATTAAAGTTTCTCTAGAATTTTGTAAATTAAAGTTCTTTCCACAGTTTCCAGGACTATCCTGCAAACAGGTTAGAGTAACACTTAAGGCCTATAAAAATGCATATTTATGACTTGATGTTACTGCCTTTGTCCTACCATATTCTCCAAAGCAAACACAGGTACTGAAACATAAGCTATTGCATCTACTGTAGAAACTTCTGTGTAAATAACTCTTCTTTCTAGTGTCACCGGCCTAACAATGAAATTCAAGGAATATTTTTTGCTTGAATTTTTGCAAAGTGGCATTATTGAGAGGTAGAAACCAAGTAACTTTTTCCTTCTTGATTTTTAGGCCCTATCAACAGAATCAGTAGAAAAACTCCCAGTTTTTAACAAATCGGCTTCCAAGCATTACCAAGCTACCTCAGAGGCGGATGACTGGTGTGTCCCAAGCAAAGATCCAAAGAACGTCTCAAAGCAGAGTGCAGCTCTCTGAGGAGAAGTTGGTATCCAGGCACCCAAAGGGATCAAGCTGGCTTCTCAAAAAAAGACTAGCATTTGGAAGTATTCATCTACCTCCAAACAAGCAAATTCTTCAGTTTCAGGACTGGCAGAAGAGAAAGAAGATAAGGATACTATAGCATAGGCTGTATGCACTGAATGTGAAATCTTGCTGTGGACTTCAGGATGAGGAAAATAGGAGCACATATGTCTTTAAAGAAAATATGTGTATAGAGGAAAATCAAACTGTTTTTTTCCTTATGATCAAAGACATGGTATGGTAGAGGTGTGCAATGAATCCTGTTTAATGCTTAAATTCCAAGTACTGATAAATGTCAGTTACGCTGGTGTATATTTTTCTCTTGGAACAGTTATCAGCAGTTCATCTTACTAGAGAACTTCTCAGATAGATAGACAACACCTGTACTTTAAAGATGTGTTTATAACATTTGGGAAAGATCCACTTCATATGGCAGTCTTGTAGCAAGATACAAACAGCATTCAAATACAGCCTGACTGAAAGGGAGGGAGCCCTGGGAGGTAGGGAGACAGTGTTTTCCATCTATAAGGAAGTCCCATTCTAAAAAAAAATACACCTGTATTCCAGTAATAATTCTTATGTGATGCCTTGCTCTGAGGTAATTGCTAGACTTCTTTTATGTTCAGCTGTTGATGGAAAAACTAGCTAGGTAAGGCTCCTATGCGTAAGGTAACTAAGAAGGAAATTGGGATATTTTAGAAAGCTACTGGAAAGAAATAGAAAGCTACTTGGTTATAGCAGCCATGTTACCCTACGTCCCTGCACTCTGAAAAGCATGTACCAAGTAAGTCGGTTAGGATTTTCCAAGAACTGAAGTCGGACATGCAGGTTGAAGGGAGAGGTTTTGATGATCTGTGGCATGTAAGCATGACAAAGGAAACGACAGCATGTTGTTCCTTCTTGTGATGCTGTTAGAAGATTAGTGGCCTAGACCAAACTCTGCCTGCTGTCTTTGTCAAACTTGTGTTGGACGTCACCAGCTCAAAGAAGTACATGTGGATTCTACACCTTGGAAGCTGTGATTAGCACTGAAGGTCTGTTTGAAAGGTTTTTGGGAAGAGTGATGGTGAAACTAGAGTTCTGTTCTAAGAATTGTTCATTGCAATGGAAAGGGCTTTGGAAATGAGACATTTCAAAATAGGAACAGCACTGAAAACTATAGAATAACTTTTACAAACAGCAAAATAATGGGAAATTGTCACAGGAACAGTGCCAGTGGGGGAGAGGTGTTGGGAAAATATTCCATTCTCAATAAGCTTCTTCCTTTCCCATCTTCTTGTGGATTTTCCCCCTTGTAAGCAAGGTAAACTTAACGACCGAATAGAAGTTAAACTATTGGACACTGCCAAACTGGCCAAAGTTCATCAGGGCTGTATAATGACTTGAATTTTTTTTTACTAATTAGCATGTTATCTTAAGTGTGTCCTTTGCAAGAAGTTGCAAGTACAGTATTTAAAGTGTCCTCCTCAGTTGTATGACAGTTTTCTAAACCAGATTTGTGTTTGTTGTATAGAAGGCCACTCCATACTCTACTGTGAATATCAAATATTTTTTTCATAGGAATGAGAGAAAGCTTTGTGTTATAAAAGTCTGGTTGGGATACATTTCTCAATTGAAAATAAAAATAGTATCCTGATATGCTTCACTTCTCTTACAAACTAAGTTTAGAAGTATTGGTGATCACTACTGAGCATAATGACTTCAGTACTGCATCAGGCTTGTTTTTTATCCCAGTGAATAAGCTGTAGTCACCAAAGGTCACCAGATATGTATCTGAGCTTAGCTCAGTGAATGAGATGGGTAATAAAAATGAAGTATCTTTGTCTAGAATATACAAGTGTAAAAAAAAGCTGCCTTCACTGCCATAATATACTTGAATATTTGTTGATTTTTGTATTGAATACAAGGTCACAAAAACATGCATAGGTAGCCGTTGTCAAGTAAACACAACTTACACCTCTGTCTGCACCCAGTACTGCTTGAACATGAGTTATGGTCTCATGACACGCTATACATCTGCAAGGTAGCTGCAGCTACTCCAGCTAGGAGCTGTAACTTCTGTCTCAAAGGAGCTGAAGCACATGGGTGCTGTAAACAACATCTTTAATCTTCCTTGCGGAGAGAAGCTGCAGAACACAGTCACGATGCAGGCAGAGGTGTGTGTAGCATGTGGGATCTCTGTAGTATTAAAAATTACTTAAGGGCTATCTACCTAGATAATAACAGTACTCTTTTCAGCATTTCTGAATTTTTATTCCTGCAAGTACAGCTGTAGTTTTAAGCCTTTTATTTGGATGTTGATGTTCAAATAACTTTATTATAAAAAACTTTGAAATGGTTGTCTAGTATCTTTATTTTAAGTCTTGTCAAATGGAGTTGAGCAAAGCAACTTTCAGCCTTTGTCAAATAGATGTAGCAGGACTGGGAAACACTGAAATCCTGGCCTAATTACACTTAATGGTGCATCTGCAGAGAGTTCACACAGTGCCTAAAATCAGTGTATCACCTCCCACGTCACCTTACTCTTTCCAATTAGGATTAGCATTCATCTTCAGAGGGGAGAACTGAGAATCCTTCATCAGTGCACATTCTGTTTTCTGTTCAGATGTAAAGAATGTGAAAATTAACAACCAGTTTTAGCTTTATATAAAAGAAACACATCTGTCATCAAGTCTACATTTAACAAATAACTTTTTTCCACAGACTAAATGGCAGCACCTCTCCCAGCTCAGAAGAATAGAATAGAATCAT
>VWZZ01000512.1:0-80000 GCA_013399095.1 Psophia crepitans
ACTAGATGACGTTTAAAGGTCCCATCCAATGCAAAATATTCTATGATTCTATGATTCTGTGGTTCTAAGACAGTTTTGTAAATATTAGTGTTATCTTTATTAAAGCTAGACTTTTCATATTATTCTCAAACACGTGCTTTATTCCTTTTTAGAATGTTATACTTTATGGTACCTGTTTATGATTTTCCCAACAGAAGTCTTTGGAAATGCCACGTCAATCAGTGAAAATATATACTGATAAAAGGTCTGATTTTGATGAGTAAATGACAGTGAAAATGAGGTGTTTACTTTGAAAATAAAAAAGCTGTGTGAGAAATCCTTTCTTTTAGTTGTAAATTTATGAGAACAGTTACTTTATTATTTCTTCTGCTTCGGAATCAAGAAGCCCCTTATAATTTTTTTTTTTGTACCACCATTGGATAAGCCTTATAATTATGCCATAGAAGGAGAAAAATAAATGTCTGACTCTCTTATGGTTAAGCAAACAGGCATAAAGCCATAAGGTCTGTTTAATAAACTGTTTAACCTTATCCTGGCCAAAACCAGGACACAAACTCTCTTTTCAAACCAGAGGGTCATCTAAGTTGTCATCTTTGTAACACAAATCCACCCTAACGTAACTTCTTTTCGAGTTTATGTAGCCTAGGTAATAATAAATGTGATTAAAATTCTTGTTATTTTAATGAGGAAAATATATTTAGTTTACTGTATAAGTCAGAAGCTAGGAAGTTGCATGTTCATATTCCCACAGTGTGAGTTCATATTACACAATATACTGTCAGGAATGAAGACAAGATAATTATGGTTTTAAGGAAGCACAAACTCACCCCTTCTGCAGCACAAAACAGTAATTAAAAGACTTGTAATTGGTTATTGTATTCACAGATTTTAAAGTTATGACATCTACCAGCCATTTCATGTACCTCCTTCAGAATCCAAATACAATTTGTTGAGTTCATTCAGTCACTTGAAACCACCTCAGTGAAACTTTCCACTTTGGCCACTCTAGGGTTTTACACATCTTTAGAATTTTAAAGCTTTTGTTTAAGGAAAAAATTGGTTTAGTTTTCTCTTCCTGTAAAGCATTACGCATGTTAAAACTAACATCCCCAGAAAGTGAGGTTTGAAGACCATATTTTAAATTAGTTTTCCTGAAAAGGAAGAATATTAAAATACTTAATGTTGGCAGTTCTAACCAAATACAGATCTGAAATATAGTATTGCTACATTAGAAATTAAATTGACCAAACCCCACGAAATTTTAAAATATTCCTTTTTCAGTTGGCAGGAAAATTTAGCATAGTCTGTCTCCTATGTATGTAGGACAAAAATCTATCAAATTACTATGTCCAAGCCTTTTAGTAACAAGAATCTGCATGTAAAAAGAGCAAAAATTTAATCACATATCAAATATCACTTGACATTTTCTACTGAGATCTCGTATCAAGAAGGGAACAATAAGGATTCTAGTAATATAAAGTATTTTCTTCCAGTCAATGAAATATTTTGAATAAAGCAACACTAAATATTTGAAGATCCTTTGATGTGCTTGAAATACTCACTGTAATTTAATGTAATCTGACTCAAACCCAAAATATCAGACCAAACCCCTATATTTCAGTTCCTTTTAAAATATCTAAAAATGTGATAGAAATTAGTAAAGCTAGCAGAGAAGGAAGACAATACATACCATCCATGTATACTTATAGAAGTAGACTATTTAAACCTATATAATAGGATGGTTGCTTATCTTTGCTTGTATCACTATTACTTTCTGCATAACCGTTTCCTGCAGAATATAGGTTATCATCCTGTATTGCTAAGCAGTTTTAATATTTATCATAAAATAAAGAGATTAAGATTAGGAAATGTTAAAATGCCACAGTCCAACAGACTGTGCAGCCCATTATCTCTCTAGAGCACAATCAAGACAATGCAGAGATTAGCAGTTCCCTGTGAAGTCCGTCAGGGGAACAAGGAGGTATCCAGGAGGAATATTTGTATAGGTTCAATATACCTGAAATTTACTCGCAGGTATTTATGTTTTCTAAAGGAACTGTCCTAACAGGTTTAAGGATCTAGAATCTTACATAGAATTTCAAATAGTAAGAGTTGTAAGAAGAAAGGAAAGTATTATTCAATTCACTACAAGGTCAGAATGTAAAAGAGTAATCCAAAAAAAAGTCTGTATTAGTGAGGCACTTGCAAAAGAGGAAACAGAATATTAATAGCACTAGATACTGCTAATGGAAGAGGGGAAGGAATCCACGAATACGTTGCTGTATTCATATTCAGGTGCATGAAAATATCTGCCTTTATACATAATTAACAGAAAAGTGAAGAACCTGCAAGTTCTTCAACGTTTTGATCATCTGGTCTTTCGCACCAAAACCTTCTTATTGGCTGTAAGGCAAAATTGGAAGACATATCTGGAGGAGATAAAGAAAGGAGAATCTCACAGCCAGGACATGGAAGTTTTTCTGCCCACAGCCTTTCCCCTTGAGGTTGGGGGCCAAGCCAGGCATTTACCTGGGTTGCAGGGTGACCAAGACAGCGTAGTATTTAATGACCACTTATGGCTTGATCCACTTACAGCTGGGGGTGGAGTCCTTGAGCCAGTACACGATGTATCCTCGGCATGGGAGCTGCATTTGAATTGCTCGGATGATGCAAGTTGGCGACTGCTGGCATACACTAAGCGTATGGGCATACCCACAAAACACGCTGTGCAGGCTAGCTCAAACACTACATCAGTGCTGCTGCATTCCCTGCAGACAGTAACTTGTCTGGCAGAGAAACAAGGTTACAGATATAGAGAGAAGGCTCTCTAAGTACTTAAGCTCCAGTTTATGATATGAACAGCAGCACCACGTAATTCAGAACCGTCCCTGACTGTGTCAAAATGTCACTAGTTTCCTAGCATATGAGGCCACAGTGCTGGCATTAGAAATAACATGTTTTTCTTTTGGCCTGAGGGGGAATTGAAATGCCTCTCTAAATAGACCTTCTCACTCCTTGCCATAAACTCTATAGGACATGAGGATTAAAGGTTTTGACTGAAGGCAGCATTCTTTGTAGAATTAAAAAAGAGGAAAGAAAAAAAGAAGGAAAAGAACAGCATTGGTATGTAAGAGCAGAGTTGTGTTCTGTGTTAGACATCGCAGAATGCTTAGCAGTTGTGCAGTTCAGCTATCCAGGAATTACCAGTGACAAAAAGCAATGCAAATTATACATATATTCAAAAATGTATACATAATATGTCTATATATGTATAATATGGATAGACACATACATGCACATATGTGTGTATATATACTTCCATATATATATATACACACACACTATATTTTAGCCATCATTCTGCACCTTTTCTTTTGTTAATGAGTAGCCCTATTTTATAGTTTGAATATCAACATGGACATGAAAGATTAATTGAAAGTATTTTTCTTACATATCTTAATGGATTCCTTGATTTTAGCCAAAGTCAAAGTGGAATTGAGAACAAAAACACTTTAAAAATATCAAGAGAAATTTTGTTATTGTATCTACAGAGTGCCACAAAATGCTGTTGTTCAGAGAATTAGCGATCCAAGATTGAAATAATTATCCAGTCTGCATAAGCCAACAAGTTAACTTAATTTTTAAATACATTATGCTTTTGTACTTGTAAGTACAAAATATTAAGTTACATGATACATTTATGAAAAGCTTATCCAGACATAATAGAAATACAAAAGGTTGACCATTTTCCTTTTCTGCTCTCAGTCTGTGGAAGGACTAATCATTTAAAGCAGAAGCAATATTTCATAGCCCTTCTTCCCTGTTGTTCTTATTTAAGAAGAAATCTGTGAACATTTTACGTGATCCATCCCTTAGTACAGCAGATAGCATGTCCATTTAGTGCTGCTTTAGAAATACCTGTCAGGATGCCCTGTGGGACAGGGGCCAGGAGTGCTGGTCCAGGTCCATCAGGGTAGGGTTCATCCCACTGCCCCAGTCAGGAGCAGGGCAGCCAGAGAGGCACTGGGGCAGACCCAGCCCTGGGTACCAGTCGCTTCCCTGGGGATGAGGTTTCCATTGCTGCCTGGAGTTGCAGAGTTTGAAACACCCAACAAAAAATTTACTTGCAGTTTGGCGGTATTCTTTATTTCCATCTGGACTGAAGACACATACACGTTAATATAATTATAAAATTAATGATACTTTGTTGAACTTAGTTTGAATAAGGATTGAATAATAGTTTTGATTGATTCCAGTAATTTTTGATTTGATGTCGTTATTTATCACTAATGAAAGAAATATCAGATTTGTTCCTTTTACCCTACATCTGGTAATTTGTTGGAAAACATGACAACAGCTCTGTAAGCATGGACTTAATACCAGTTTCTTTCAAAGCTTCTTTGCCTTTAAAATAGAAAGAGGAATTCTTCAGCTGTAGTAAAATACTGTCCATTGCCTTGCAAAACCCATGCCAACAGCTCAAACGAATACCGTAAAAAGAAAAAAAATAAATGCCATGGCACTTGGACATGAGTGTCAACAGTCAAGTATTTATGAAGCTAATATTCAAAGCAAGGGGCATGAAGAAAGTAATTTATGGGCCCTGATCCACTGATTCCTTTCTCCCTGAAGCAAGACATCCAAATCTATTACTTATGTATACGAATGGTATGATTTCCAAAGTTCTGGGTATTCTCAGGTCCCACTGACTTCACTGTCAGTATGAAGAAGTCAGAACCTTTGAAAAAAGGCAGATCACATATTTAAATATCAAAAAGTGTTTGAAACATATAATGACAGACATTTAAGATTAAAAATACTTCCTTTAAGCATTGTTCATCCAATTATGTATCTTAAAAATAAAGATGACAGCACAAAGAGACCTTTGGGAGAGCTTGTAACATTATGGAAATACAAAATATTAGGCATATGAATGGTACTCAAAATCAGAGGGGGAAAATATCTAGAAAAAAAGAGACGGTTTTGGAATTCAGAATTGGAAACTATTTTGTATAAAATAGTCAGTCTGCTATGCCTAGTACTACTTAACCACAAACTTCATAAAAATACAAATATACAGTTGATTTTAGAAAGCTAACAAATATTTCCTGATGTGCACACACTATGAGTCTTCGTAATCACTTCCTGATCCATTGCATGCTGTTACATATAGTAACTGGACTATGCAAGAGGAGAAGTTAAAAAAAAAATAATCCCATACCACCCACTCTGTATTTTCATAGTTTTTTTTCAAAGTGTTACACTGAAACAAGCAATAAACAGCAGTGTGACATGTAATGGAAGCAAACTTTTATAACATTGTTTGGTTTATGTGTTTATGTTTACTGTTAATAAAACTGAAGCAGCTTCTTTATGGCTGTTTCTTCTGCTTGTGCATTCAGTACAAGGGCCCAGAACTGTAACAGCTTCTGTTCACATGCACTTTCCTGACCCTTTTTCTGAAATCAAATGTGGTATGATCAGGTTAGATCAAAGTAAATGGAAAACCTGCTTTAATTACTGACTGCGAACTATAATCAATAGCCTTATCAGTGCCACAGAAGGTCTTTTCTGTTGTGGTCTTTCAGCTCCCCACACCAGTTAAGGAACAGCTGAACAGCACAGCTTGTGCTGCATTGCCGTTTTGTGCGGCCCACGGCTTGCACACCTGGTGCTTCTAATGGGCACCACGGTGCACTTACAGGTAAGTGAGCTATGTGAGGTAACTAACTGATAGAAATAGCCAAGAATTCTTGAAAACCAGTAATAAGGCCACTAAATTTATTAAGGAAGTAGAGTGTAACATATATAGTAATTTATTCTTGAGCTCCTTCTTTATGTCTAAATCTAACTCTTAGTTTCACATTCACATTTAAAAATATATATGATTACTTGGAAGCTGTCCTGGTTTTGACTGGGATAGAGTTAATTTTCTTCACAGATCCAAGGTCTTTTCTGTTTCTCTCACCACCCCACCAGCAAGTGGACTGGGGGTGCACAAGGAGTTGGGAGGGGACACAGCCGGGACAGCTGCCCCCAACTGGCCAAAGGGGTATTCCATACTATATGGCATCATGCTCAGCATATAAAGCTACGGGAATAAAAAGGAAAGGGGAACACTGGGAGTGATGGTGGTTTTCTTCCCAAGTAACCGTTAAGCGTGATGGAGCCCTGCTGTCCTGGAGATGGCTGATGGGCAGTGTTGAAAGAATTCCTTGTCTTGCTCTGCTTGCACGCACAGCTTTTTCTTTACCTATTAAACTGCCTTTATGTCAACCCATGAGTTTTCTCCCTTTTACCCTTTTGATTCTCCCCCATCCCATGATGGGAGTAGCAAGTGAGCGGCTGTGTGGTGCTTATTTGCCGGCTGGGGTTAAACCACAGCAGAAGCAAAACAATCGATAGTACAGCAGATTCCCATAAGCAGATATCCTTTTGTAACACACATCTTAGTGCAAGACCTCTCACCCACTCAGAGCCTGAAGGCCACAGAAAAGCGCTGTGCATGTTGTGTGTAAACTCTCTCATTCCACAGCTGTTCTGGCTCCTGCTGCTGCCAGCACAGCTAGCTGTGATAAGGATTGGGCTGTGGAGGACAGCATTAGGTGGGCTACACTGAACAGGAGGAGGTGAGGCGTTCACTGTGGTTTTTTTTAATTTTAGCTTGATCTGGACAACTGATCAAGGAGGAGAAAGAAGGTACCTTTGGCGCTCTGGAGTTCCTACACCCTTGTGACACCTGAAATGTACCCTGAAATGGCAGCTCTTTGCCTCCATTAGAGTGAGAGCAGCTTAAAAGTTTGTATTCCTAGGGCTGAATGAGTAGGTTTTCAGCACTTTTTGTAATGTAAATGCAACTTTTTATTTTTCCTTTTTTTTCTCTTTTTTTTCTCCTTTTTTTTATTTATTTAACAAACACAAGTAATACAATAATTGGGGAGGAAAAAAATAGTACAGTCACTCTCAACAGAAGTGGTTCCAATCTGTCTTGATTCACACCTGCGCTCCATTGGATCTACCCTAAAAAATGTGGAATTATGTCCTGGAAAGCAACTCTCCTGAACTTCAGCTAGGATTTACAGTGTAGAGGTCACTCAGTGTGAACTCTGATGTATTGCTGGGATAAAAAGGGTTAATGCTATTCTAGGCTGTGTGAGCAGGGAACAAGCAAGCAGCATAGGAAAATGTTTGGATCTGGCACTGCTTAAACGCCCTATTGAAATACTACTTACAGTGCCAAAGTGGCCATTTTTAGAAGAGTGTTGAAATTGGAGAAGGCTCAGAAAAGAGTTGCAGAAATAATTTCATTGCTAATGAAAGAGAAGGTTGAAAGGTGACTTGATTACAATGTATCATTCATGAAGAGAAACAAGGAGCGGGTACAAATGAGCTCTTTAATCTAGCGGTGAAAGGCATAACAAAAATCAATGGCTTGACACGGAAGCCAGACAAACTCTCTATCATTGCAGGTCTTTGGGTCATTACAGAATGTACTTTTATGAAGCAACATGAACTATCGGGCTTGGTAGGGATTAGAGGGTGCACTCAAACGGCTGTTACAGGACTAAGCTAATCAATTCCCTCTCCTGAGAACCTAAGTGTGGCAGGCACAGCACAGCCCCCTCTGACCATTTGGTCTGTAGTCTCTCCGACTCTCAGATATGAGGTAAGCAAGTGGGTTATTTATATAATGTTTTGTGGGTAGATAGTTCATCTGCCAGCACAAGGGATGTGTGTTGTTTGTGACTATCCTTGTCAGAACTTCTGCTTGTTGAACAAAAGGGTGTTGAAAGGCAATAGCTTCATGCAGGCACGATTACTGCATTCTTGCTGTAACATAACTGCATTTCATTACTTTTCTACAATAAGCTTGTAACAAATATAAGCCTTCCCTGGATTTTTGTAAGAGAGATTTCTGCGTCTCAAGAGAAAAGTATGCTTTTACTACTTCCAATTTCTCTTTTCCTTTTTTCTTCCCCTGATTTCCTGCCTTCATATTCAGGTTGAGCGACCCTCCAGCTGCCACTGCCAATGAAATATTTGAGGAAGCCAAGTGAGGTTAGTGTTCTGTCTGTGGGATGATATGGTGATCATATGTGATCCCCAGTTTCTAAGGAGCTTCCTTCAGATTAACCACAAATAGGATAATTTTCCAAGCAACACAGAGAGACTAAGAAGTCTGAAAGTGCTGGCTTCTCTAAATCCTTCTCTGAAAAATTTCTATGGGAAATTCTTGCTCTGTTTGAAAACCATGGCTACTGGATGTTATTTCTCTTTTTGGCCATGGATTCTTCTCAGCTGCCTGTTGCTTGTTGAAATAGTTTCCTCCTTACAGGTGGAGAAACATGCACAACATGGCAGTTGTGGATATTTGCTTTAGAATGTCTGTGCAGCTCTAGGAATGGGGCTGGCTGAGAAACACAAAGGACTAAAGCAAATGACTGGTGGGAAAAAAATGCTTTGGGGAAGCTGGTGCTGGTGAAGGCAGCAGGTTATGAGATGCTTGGAATACAGACTTCTTGATTTTGAGAACAGAATAACAGAATTGAGAAATTAAGTTGGAAGGGACCTCTGAAGGGCATCTGGTCCAACTTCCTGCTCTAAGGTAGAGAAAATTTAGATTAGGTTGCTCAGAAGGTCACAGGAAAGCACTAATTGTGTGTGTGACTTTCTTTTTAGGGCTAAGGACTTTTCCTTTCTGACTGTTCCATTACTGCTCCGTATCTCTTATTTCTTTATATGCTTACTGTGGGTCACATCGTTCTTCAACTGCTGAATGAAAAGATAAGACTTGCCTTCAAGCTGTTACAGCTCAGAAGTTTGCTGGGTGGTTGATATTGGAGGTACAATCTGTATTAATGACCCCCCGATCTGTGACAAGTCATTGGTCTTTGAATCCACGCTGGAAATTCCCAGTAAATTGTGTGCTGCTACGTTTTAGATTTAAATACCTAAATGAGATACTGCTGGATCTCAGAATAAAGCATGCCTTCACAGAGGTGAGAGCGGTTTCTGCTCATCCCCAGACACAGGGTAACCAGCAGCAGGTGAAGAGGCTTGTGAGGGTATAAGAACATGAGAATGGCAGTAGCACAGATCCAGATAGTGTGGTATTCTTTCTGCAAATGATGGTGTGGGGGGAAGGAACGGGATGTTTCTAGAGAGATCCTTTTCTTGATATCCTCTCTCTGACCCTGTAATCAGATAGGTAGAGACTTTCTGAATCAGAGGTTTCATCCAGAATCTCAAGTCTGATTGACACAGAGAATCTATCATCTATGAATTTGTGCCTTTGAACTCATTTTCACTTCAAGACGATTTGAGATGTGTTTCAGAATTAAACTATGATGAGTGAGCAAAATCAGTTTTCATATTTGTCACTAGCTGTGAGATAATTTTATCAGATGCTCTGTGGGTTGTCCATTGAGATATAGTCCTTCTTATCAATTTTTCAGTCTTTTATAGATGTAGATATATGTTTCCAAACTGAAGAATCATAACACATTCAGTCTGTCAGGCTGAAGGTGTGTTGTATTGTGATCATTCCTGCCTCCCTACTTTTTTACTTTTGCTGGCAGCTCCATATTCTGCTAGTTTGGATGTGACCTGTATTGGTGACATTTTGCCTAGTAATGATGGAGAAACTTCTGCCAGATAGATTTTTGACATTACTGATGTCTAGTTTTACTCACGGGACTGATCTACTTCCCCCATCTAGTTTCCCATCTTACTTTGGAAGAATCATGAGCATGTGTAAAACAGTCAGAGATGGAGAGATAGGAACACTCTCCTATGCTATGTATGTGTTCTGGCTTCCCAACTGCTAACCTGGGTTTCTCTTACTTGTCAGTAAGATCAATGTTTCCTTTCATGACACTGAATGTTTTGGTATCATTAACTTCAAGAGTAGGCAGGATGTCCATGAGCCATGCTGCTTGCACGTCTGTCTTAGCAGGGAGAGAGGATTGCCTTGAAGCATAATGCCTGACTGCTGGCAAGGAGGGAGCAAGACATGCATGAAGAAAAGAGTGGCCACTGTTGGGTTTATATGCAGGGGAACAATGGAGTTGTAGAATATTTAGTAGACTGGAGAAGAGATCGATCAGAAGGAAACAGAGACAAATAATAGTGCTGGTGAACTAGCTCAAGCTGGTACTGAACGGTCCTCCTGAATACTAGAGGGGAGCAAGTATGATGGGTCTCCCTAGTAAGTGTTCCTGACTGGGCAGGGAAAGATCCTGCTGGCTGTCAGGAAGACTGTCTAGGCTCCAGTTAGGGGAGCAACTTGGGTCCCACCTACGCCTCTGAGTCCTTTCACTGAGTGAAAGTGCGATTGGAAAAGTCATAACCTGTTTCCAGCTAATCCTTCCTCATTCCTTCATTTTGATGTGCTGGCTCACCCTGTAGGATCTTCCTACTCCATTCTTTTCAGTTCTGAGGCCCATAATAAATAGTTGCTGACAAAGATCATGCCAGCTATTCCTCTCTCAAGGAGCCCATTGTTACGGGATCCTGGGAATGCCAAAAAGCATTAATAGGTTCAAACAGGGCAAATTCAGGGGAAAAACAGACAAACAAACAAATTTTAAAAACCCACAAAACCAAACAGAAGCGTGTGTGAGAAAAAAATTCTTTCTTCTGTTTTATTTCTTATACTTTTTTACACCTAAATATATTACTGTCTGGAATCAGACTCTGAATGGCTTGGGGAGAAACACGTGCTATAATCCATTATGGATTTTATTATATGAATTCTATTTATTATAATGAGCAAAAAATAGTGAATAAGATCTTAAAATACAAAGATGACCTCAGGAGAAAGGGGGGAGAGCTCATTTTTAAATACCTGGATTTAGGAACAGATAAAATAACTATAACGACAGTGCTTTGCAACCTCAGAGTAATGCTATAGCTGAATATCTTAGGTAAATAACTAAAAAAGTGTTGAATATTCCTTGTTAGAACAGTAATACCAGTACTGACAAAACAAACAAACAAACAAAAATCTAAAAAAATTCTAATTTTAACACATCATTTCTATTGCCTTTTTTTCAAGAAATATTTCAGGAAGAGTTCCTTTAAATTCCTGGAATTCTTCAGGGTAATGCTTTTGCTCAGAATGATCTGTAGAAATCAAACAGTTAAAACCCAATACCTGCTCTGAGAAGTAAATTAAAATTATGTGAAGGAAGGGGAAAAATGGGAGAAAACTCTTTATAATCAGTCTGAATGAGGATGGACTTAGGAGGAAAAAAATAGTATGTAAGCATGCATCTATACATATATAAAAATAATAAGTGGATTTTTTTTTTCTTTTGCCTTGGAAATCTCTTTAGGTACTTTCTTTAATGTCTAATGTTCTTTGACTAGTATGTCTACCTTTTTCAGGGTTTTTTTGTTTGTTTGTTCCAATACATCTCTTCAGCACCTTCTAGGAGACACCAGTCAAATACCTAGCCCGTATTTTGCATAGTAGTTAGTTAATTAATGCGACAGCAAATTTTAAGACACCAAAGAAGCAGTGTGAAAGTCAGACATTTCAGGCCATTCTAAGAGTGAATTACAAGGTTTCATTTCCACAGGAAATCTGTTTGTAAGTACAGTATACTGTATGTGATACCTTTCTCAGGCATTACTGAGAATTATTAATTTCACATCAGCTGTTCCAGCCTTGATTTTCAGATACTTTGCCAGGTAACTGCTACCTCATATTATTTCTCTTTGTAGATGGAAATAAAGTAACGACTGTATAAGTTTCCCTCAGTGGGATCAGACATGAAACTCTCAATACTTGTTCTGTGCTAACAGGAAAATTGCCCCCTTAGTGCTGTGAATAATTACAACTTTTACTTTAATATTGCTGTTTTATTTATCATAATATTTTCACACATTTTTAAAGTAAGCTTGAACATGTGATTCCATCTTTTCTTTTCTGAATGACAACAAACTCCTTAGAAAAGTAACCATATATTGTAAGAAAAAGGATCAGTAAGAGCTCACAAGGACTCCGTTATCAGGAGACACTTGCAAAGGCCATTTGTGTGAGATGGAAACCTAAATGCATTTTGCCACCTGAGAATTGTGGGTTACTGTGCATACACTTGGAGTGTTTTTATTGCTTTTATAAAAATAGCTGGTTTTAAGATTTTGAATAGGAATGACCCCCAAAAAAGAGCAATTTTGTGCAAAAGAATTTTTTATTGAGCGTGAAAAACACTGCAAATAAAAGTAACTTGGTATGGTTAACCACTGGCTTGCCAGTGCATCTGGCAAACTGTTGTGGTGTAACCCCAGCCAGCAACTAAGCCCCACACAGCTTCTTGCTGACTCCTTTCCCAGTGGGACGGGGGAGAGAATCAAAAGAGTAAAAGTGAGAAAACTCACTTGGTTTGAGATAATGACAGGTTAATAGGTAAAGAAAAAGCCACATGTGCAAGCAAAGCAAGACAAGGAATTTATTCCCCACTCCCTATGGCAGGCAGGTGTTCAGCCATCCCCAGGACAGCAGGGCTCTGTCATGTACAATGGTCACTTGGGAAGACAAACGCCATGACACCCTTCCTTTTTATTCCCCCAGCTTTATATGCTGAGCATGATGTCATATGGTATGGAATATCCTTTTGGTCAGTTGGGGTCAGCTGTCCCATCTGAGTCCCCTCCCAGCTTCTTATGCACTCATTGGGGGTGGTGTGGGGTGGTGTGAGAATCAGAAAAGACCTTGGTTCTGTGTAAGCACTGCTCTGCAATAGCAAAAATGTCTCTGTGTTATCAACACTGTTTTCAGCACAAATCCAAAACACAGCCCCATACTACCGACTATCAAGAACATTATCTCAGCAAAAACCAGCACACAAACACAACTAGTCATAAAGGCATGTATCTCACACCTGGATCACAACACACACGGAATTCATATTAGGTTTCCCAGCTTCAGTGCTACCCCTAGCTTCCATTTTCCCAGTAAAATTCCCCTGGTGAACTAAATCAGACCAAGGCATGGCGTTGAGCCCTGGCACATCATCATCCGTGAAGTTTAACTTTGAACATGCCCTGGCATGAGTTTGACCAGGTCAGCTGATACCCTTCCAGATATTCCCCAGGGCACCATTCTGAGGGCAGCATATGCCAAGGAGAGATCCTAGTAAGCATCTAGGATGCAGCCACCCCATCTGAAGGAGGGAGGTGGTGCGTACAGCTAAGTGGATGAGAGCTGTGCCATGCAGCCTGGCCCTGGGGCCCAAGGAAGCAGCCACAGACTCCGGTCCCAGCTCCCTCCTGCTGGTTGGTGCCAACATCTGCTCCTTCAAAGAGTCATCCACTGCTTTCTTTAAAAAGGCTGCCTGAGATGGCAGCTATCATTTGTATAATAGCTCATTGTTTTGCTCATTGGTAGTCACCCGGAATGTGGGAGATTTGGGTTCAATAACCTCATCAGTCCAGCCTGAGGGTATCCAAAACCAATAACTCTTTAATATAAAAATACAGAAGAGGAGTGGAATCTAGGTCTGCCCACTCCCGAATGAGTGCCGTAGGCAACTAGGCCACAAAGTCATGTTCCCTCTTGCACTCGCTCTTACAACTTCTGTGGAAATATTGCATTCTTTTGTCTTCAGAAGTAGGGTTTCAACGGTGGCAGCAGCCGCCTCCTTTCCCAGCTGTGTGCCTTGTGGTTAATGCAGACTCCTGGGAGAGGGGAGTTGTGCTCTTAATTTTTTCAGACAGAGGATATCGACTGAGTCTCAAATGCTTCACCCTCTAGGGAATTCATAAAAAGGGAGGTGATGATACAGCCGTTACCCTCCTTTTAGAAGACGGCATGTGTCATTACACATTGTGTTGAGACCCAGCAAAGTCCCTGCATGTTTGCCTGATGGCACAGAGTAGCTCCTGCTCTCTAGGTCCCTGTCAGACCATGGCTGCATACACATGCCTTCTACTCAGATGGGGCAATTACTGGGCAACACGCCCAGGGAATTTTCCAGTCAGACAGAGACAGACAGGTAACTCCACCAGATGGAAGGTGGATGTGAATTTCTGAGGCTGAGATTTGGATCTGTGCCGCACCTGCCCAGGTTCTGCCAGACTTATGACCTTTTGGGGGTATAACCCCTCCTCCTTAGGAGATGGAGCAACATCTTTACCTCCTGGCAAGTAGTTCCTGCTGCAGTTAGTCACATTTTTATAAATTTACCTCTTTCTTCTTTCAATTATTTTTTTTGTCTTTAGGTTGGGTTCTTGTGAAGGCTTTCTGTATTTAACTGAAGAAACTTCTAATATCAGATATCTTCTTTTACAGATGCTTGCAGACAAGGATTAATCGTGTTCTTAAGTCTGTTCTGTTTACACAGGTTCTGATCTTTAAGTATCTCACCGTAAGACATTTCAAGGCCGTGAATCCATCCCACAGTGATTTCAACACAGTCAGCTGAGATTAAGTGGTTTAGATTGTGATTTCTTCTGAGATTTCTAGATTTATTTTATTCAGTCAGGAGGTGGGGATATCATAATAACAAATGTCAGTCAAACTTGGGTTTTATATTTATTTCATGAAACAAAGTCTTTGGCATTTCAGTGCAAAAATAACAGAATTCTGCTATCTGACATCTTTTCAAGGCTGTACTTGAAATTAGTAAATTAGGATTCAGTAGTTGGAAGGGGGTTCCTGCAGAACAAATGTTGTTCTCACAGAATATGTCATTTAACTGGTCACAGTTAGCTAAGTGCACTGTCATTGGGAAATGAAAGTGAATTGACCTTTGCCCGACCAATTTTCCCTCTGAAGAATGACTTAAAGACAATGTTGATGAGTTGCAGAAAGATTACACTTATGTTATCTGTGACACTGAGGTCTTTCGGTGCAGCTTGTCACAATACATTTGCAAAAGAAGGCTATGTTTTCTCAAAAAACCCTAAAATTTTGAGACTTCCTTTTACGTACTTGTTGTGGTTTAACCCCAGCCAACAACTGAGCACCATTCGGCCACTCCCTCCCTCCCTACCACCCTCCAGAGGGATGCAGGGAGAATTGGAAGAGCCAAAGAGAAAACTCGTGGGCTGAGACAAAGACAGGTTAATAGGAAAGGAAAAGATACGTGCACAAGCAAAGCAAACCAATGAATTCATTCCCCACTCCCCATGGCAGGCAGCCATCCCCAGGACAGCAGGGCTCCTTCGCATGTTATTTGGGAAGACAAACACCATCACTCTGAATATCCCTTCCTTCTTCTTCCCCCAGCTTTATATGCTGAGTGTGACATCATATGGTATGGAATATCCCTTGGGTCAGTTGGGGTCAGCTGTCCCGCCTGTGTCCTGTCCCAACTTCTTGTGCTACCCCAGCCCCCTTGCTGGTGGGGTTTGGTTAGAAGTAGAAAAGATCTTGACTCTGTGTAAGCGCTGTTCAGCAGTACCAAAAACATCTATATTATCAACACTGTTTTCAGCACAAATACAAAGAACGTTAATGCTATCCCAGCGAAAACCAGTACAGCGCTGAAGTGTGTAATTTTTGTATGTACATTTTTAAATGCTTACTGTCTATATATAATATCTCCTGAATGTCTATTTAAATAGGTTTTCCCACTTGAAAAGAGAGTTTTCAAATGCTGCGCTGTTATGACTTTCAGTTAACAAACCTGAAAATTAGAAATACTTTACATTAGTTTGTTTTTATTCAGGAATGATGTATACACAGCCAAATATATTTCTGTCCTGAATTTCTGTATGCTTTTTATGGTGATAACACCCAACAGCTCAGTCATGATGATTTCGCTCATGCTTATTTGAGGATCAAGCTGCATTCCTGTAAGAGGTAGGAATATTACTCTGCTTTCTGCTTTGGAAAGTCTCATCCTGATCTTAGAATCTAGAGCACAAACGCAAGATGCTGGAACACTTGTTTCCCATTAGTATGGATTTCTATTAACAGTACTGTGAACAAAATATGCCAGTCTTCAGTAGCAGTGATTCAGGACCCTACTTCATGGTATTTTAAGACATAATGCTTTGAGTTTGCAACAAAATAAAGTACAAAATTTGTACTCTTGCTACACAGTACTTTTACACTGTCTTAGTTCCTTCCCTCTCAGATGCTGTCTAATCTGTAAAACCTAGGTGGAGAATCACATAAAAACTTTCAGTAAGGGAAAGAATGGCCCATCACAAATGGCACATTGCTGAAGAGTCTGTCTGACCATGAAAACATCGAATCTGGAAGAATATCCAAAAGCATTTTTGTTGGGTGAAATATACTTCTGCGTTACACTGAAAATTATTGTTGTATTATTTGTGTGTTTCATGTCCTTCATATGAGGTCGGAGTTCTGTGATTCTTCCTGTCTGACATCTGTATACCAGATCAAGTATACAGTCATCAAGTAGATAGATCCAAAATAAAATAGTGTTGTTAAATTATATCTTAATTCAACTCCAGTGCACTTGGACTAAAATAATCTCTTCGCGTATTTTTAAAGGAAAATTAAAAAATCTGTTGGCATACTTGAATACTTCCTGAGTGTCACATCGAAAAGTGTTTTATTGCAAACCTTCCAATTACCTCCAAAAAAACAATAGTAGCAAGAGTGATGTCATAACTGAATTGCTGTGTACTTGCAGATATTTAGGATGTCATCAACCTTCTTGGTCAGACATCTTAGTCAATTTAGCCAATGCACTTTCTTTTAGTTGTTATGTGTTTAACATATCTTGGAAATTAGTTTGCTGGTTTCTTGTGAAAATTAGTAAAGAAGAGTTCAAGACTCAGTTTTCGAGAAATGATTTCATCACATTAACGTTGATAACACTATTGGATATTTTTTCTCTCTGACTGTCTGCTCAGGCTAACTGCTCTGTATCCTGCAGTCAGGAGAACTACTGGAGTAACAATATAATTTGCTTACAATGCCAGACATAGGATAAAATTCCTTGCTAAAGCAATCTGGTTTTCGGTTCTTACTGTATGCTTTTGAGTATCCTACCACAGAAATAACTGGAATGCATGATATAGTTGCCATACTGCATCTTCCCCAGGAAATTCAGCTTTATTAAATGTATCATACTTAAGATGAGGTTTTAAAGAGCCCTCAATCCAACCTTGAATCTTCATCTGTACTCTTAGATAAGTCACAAATATCATTTGTGAACACAATCCATGTAAGCAGCACATGCAGACCTGATGGATAGATGCCTGACTTCTTAGCTGAATGCATAAACCTGTTTGTCTTGACAGGTCTAAATTCACATGTACACTCACTAAAAAGAACTGTTTAAAAGCTTATTTTAAGACCATATGGCTAAAAGTGAAAACATATTTGTTTTATGAATACCATAGTGCTAAAACACAATTATTTTTCGGCAGTTGAAATTAACAAACATATATCAATAGTAAAAACATTTATTTCAACTGTAAAAATGGACTTTATTATTGTTCAAGAGCTGTCAATCAAATTAACTTATTATGCACTTGAAACTCATTAGCAGTAGAATACTGTAGTTGTATATTTAAAATGACTGATGATTAGAGCTGTGTGAAATTGCTGCTGAATTTGTCAATTACTGTGTGAAATGTTCACTGTAAAGATAGATTTTCTCTCAAAAATCATAGCTTTAAAATAATCTATAATCCTGTGATTATGCTATGTCCCCATTTTGCCCTTTCTCTTTCTTCTGCTTCTCCTCTTCTGAAGTCCCAATGGGACTTCTTTGTATGGTGAGAAGAAGGAACAAATTATTTTGCTGGGGACATTTTGAGACAGCAGAAATCAACTGCTTTTATATTGGGGGTGCTTGAAGGGTGAGCTGGACCAGTGGATCAATCCTGGTGCACATTTTACTGATCAATGATCTCATATAGTAGAAGTCAAAACCGTGAATGCCACTAAGAAGGAGCAGCTGCAGAAGAGACTCTACCTTTGTTCTGCCACAGCCTTCTGGTCCTTCCTGGTCACAATGAGTGGAGCAAGATTTGAACATTTACTGAGCTAATGATTAATACAAATTCCACCGTTTGCCATACTGCCCACTTCACAATTAATTAAACTCCCTTGGAGACAAATTAGAGAAACGTTGTACAACTTGGCCACAGACGGTTTTGCGTGGCCAAAACAGTAACTATCCCTGTAATTTCTCTATGATATAATGAAATTAAGTGATTTAAATAAATTAACAATGGACCGGATTCAGCCTTCAGTAATTACTAATCACTGCAGGACTGATATAGCAGAAAATAACCTATGTGGCTGCTAGCCCAAGAAAGCTCGATGGGACTCTTATTTTTGTCTAGCAGGGAAGACCTCTAGCAGCTGAGGAAGCTGTATTCGCTCTAGTGGGTATAACACTCTGGGAATAGGGGACACTGTGATTATCTCCTGAGGAAAGGAAATTCACTGGTGATAACACATAAGGGATGTAGAGGCATATTCTTGGAAATTTTTTTCAAAAGATTCCCATCCTTACTTATGGCCATTTACTTCTTTCCTTACATCAAGATTCATGCCTTGGGAAACAATTTTAGAAGTCATTTTTCAAAGACGTCTGTTTCCAGACACGAGCTAAAAGAAGAACCGGCTTAGTTCTTAAAAATAATCTCCTGACTTGAAGAAAAAATGGAACTGAGTGTACTAGAAATGATTCAACAAGTTCAACTCTCCTCCATACACCAGTCTGGTAGGCAAACAACTCTACTTGTCAGGTACAATGTTAGCATCCTATACTATAAAATAAAACAAACCATGGTATAAAATGCTATCCTATAAAATGCTATATTTTGGTCTCAAATATTTTAGGGCGAGAAGTAGAAATTTTCAGGCAGTGATTTTGTATTCTTATTCTGACTGTGAATCTTTTTGCCACAATACTGATCCTAAGGAAGCCAAAAATATTAAGATATTCAAAAAGAAGGTCTTATTTATTCCAGATAAGCACACTGATGGATTTGTAAACACATTGTACATACACACACAGGTCTAACTCAGGCAATCCACTGTTTTTTTCCAGAGGGTGAGTGGTACCTTAGATAAAAGGTTATCTTAGATTTGCTTTGTTTCTTTTCCTGAGCATTACCAACTGATTGTCAGAGAGAAGATGCTGCCAGGGTGACCACTCTATCAGACCCAACACAGCAGTTCTTCTGAAACCAGGTTCATTGTTATGGTCTTGTTAATAGTTACAGTGATGCAATATTTTACTACTGTAACAATTGTAGTGATGTCAGTTTTAGTATGAGATAGTTATTACTTATTCTGTAGGATCATTCTAACATGAGTTTCTGTTTAGACTAGTCGTCTGAGAATATTCCTTTTTATTAAAAAATAAATAAATAAAATAGGGAACTTTTGTCTAGAATTCTTTTCAAGTAGGTCTCAAAACAGAATCACATCTGATGTAGTGTTAAGAGTTTCTGCTAGCGAAGGAAAAATATTGAGACGGAAATGAAAATTGTCATTATCTGCTAAATTATACTAATATTTCCTCCATTTTAGCTGAGGCTATTTTAACTAATATATATTAGTATCAAAAATTCACCACTGAATTCTCTCAGTTTACTATTGCATTATATGGTTCATTTCTAACACAAATTTGTGGAAAGGGACAGGAAGACTCAGAAAGCTTTGCAGCATGTCTTGGCTGAGTTTTAGTTAGATGCTGATGCCATGCCAATTTTTAAGTGACACACATGATGAAATTAAGCAAAATGTTGGCATGCACAACGCCATTTACCGCAACTATAGCAACATTATTCTGCAGTGGAAAGAGAAACTGTAGTGTTTCACAAGGCTCCCTATTAAACTCTAAGGTACAGCCACATTTTATATATATATATTACAACTGTATAAATCAGTGATATGCCCAAAGACTTAGCTGGTTGAAAATGTAAGCACTCAGGCTAATTTATTTTGGGATTATGGGCTTGACTTAAGCACACATGTACAAACACATGCACTTCTGTTTCGGTGAATCACAATGATATCCACTTCACCCACAGTAAACCAAACTGCTCAAGGTTTTAAGGCAAGAAATGGAAGGAACTGAGCAAGAGGAAGCCAGCAGCAGCACGAGGCAGGGTGAGGGCATGGGAGTGCTGGGTTTTGTTGCCCTGTTGCCCTCTTTTGCTCTACCCTCGGTGATGGCACACCAGCTGGATCGCATCTGCACGACCTGCACTTGTTCCCGGACAGGGCAATTTGGCACACGGGAGGGTTCTTCCTTCAGTAGGCAAAGAATGCACAGCAGCCATGCCAGCACGCTTGCCTGGTGTTGAACCAGTGTCAGGGACCTTGCTGATATACCTGTGCCGCATTTGGAGGAGAGTCAGTGGTCAGGACCCTCCATCCGTGTTGTGCCTGGTAGCTTAGCGCTTTTCCAGATATGCCCAAACAGGCTGCTCATGGGCTGCCTGCAGGCAGGCCTCAGGCAGCCTGACAGGCAATAGTGTGGATGGGAGAGTACATGCTAGGCAGCTGCTTGTGTGCACTCCTGAGGCTGCTTTTTAGCAGCAGTGTAGAAATAGCTAATGTAGGCAATTATAAGAGGAGCGAATCTTCACCTTTCTGGAACAGAAAAAAGGCTCAAACCAAATCTCAGATCTGAAGACTGACCTCTCGTTTCAGACTCTAGTAGGATGCCTTCCTACCTGCAAAGGATAATCACAACAAGCCAGAGAGAAAAGGTCTGACTGTGATGTTTAATGCTCTGCAGGGTCTGGTAGCTTCTAAAACAGGAGGAAAGAGGAAAAAAGAAGTAATTTTCTTCTTTGAAATGGAAACCTCTAGCCCAGACCAGAGAAACCTGAACTAACATTTTAGACTGAAGCACTCTGATGCAGTGACAATAAGCCAATTAAAAAAAAACAGCACATCCAACTCCCCAACATATATATATATGCATATCTGCCACTGTTTAGTGGGATTTTTGGTGGAGTTCTGTTTAACTTGTTCTAAATGCTTTAAAGCAGTAAATCAAATGTATTTCACCTCACTGAGTTATTAACAAGAGAAAGAATAAAGATGTTAAAAACTGTAAACTAGGAAAAACACAGACACTATTTGTTGCCTGCACAAGAACTACAAGAGCCTACAAACAAGTACAAATGGCAGCTTTTTTTGAATATGAAACATAATAAGTAATAATCAGTATCTTATAGCGTGATAGCCAAAGGCAGTGACATTTGAACAGCATGTCTTCTCTAAGCTTAGATAGCTTGGTAGCGCATATCTGCAAGCGCTTAGCCATGTTAACATAAACCCTCATTAGACAGGATTAGGCAAGAAACAGTGACAAACAGGGTGGACACTAACCCTCTGAGGAACCAATTCAGGCACTACACACTAATTATCCTTTTAAATTACTTTAAGATTCAGGGAATGAATATCAGTGTATGTGCCTGTGACTACATGGGGAATTGTGTTTTACATACTACAACCTGTTTATATTTTCCAGCAGTTTTAACATTATTTCTGTTCCATAATAGGTTGTCATGAGTTAAAAGTGTTTATTCTTCAGTATCCCTGGGCAATGATCAAGTCTGATGAAAATTTAGATATTTACATATTTTCCCTAGCTCAGGAGAAAATGTCCAGGAACTAATCTTGGAGCAGTTTCTTCCATAGGTGGCTATAAACAATCCAGTTTGGAAATGCAGTTTAGGAACAGTACTAGCCCTGAGTTCAAATAATGTGCAGGAAGGTAGCTTTTGCTGTAGGCTCCATGGCAGAATTACCAGAAATCCTGAGTAAGGATACTGTAAAGAAAAGACAGAAGCAAATACTGACTCAGGGAATTATGTTCTGACTCTTACTTGTTGATTCCTTACTTGCTCTTTGGGCCCTCTGCTATAGGTTAATTTACCTCCACTCTCTTTCTGCAAGGTAGACTATGTTCCTAAATTCCTCCTCCTACATTTTCCAAACTACAGTGCTGTCATGAAGGTAGTCCTTCAGAATAAGCCACCATCATATTCTGGGTCTGTAGTGTTGGTTTGCTGATATTTTTTGTGAAACCAAAGAACTAGAAAGACTTTAGTTAAAGTGATGCTAAATGTCTTTTATGCAAAATGTCTTAAAAATGTGACTAAATTATTTATCTCTATATAAACACATAAAAATCCCCAAAACAACATGGGTGCCTTTAGGTAGATTTTTCTCCTTTTAGCTGACAAACTCTACTTTTTACATTATTGCCTTTTTTATCTTTCCCTTTTACCATCAGAACTTTTCTTTAAAATAATCTAATTGCTTCAGGTTATTTTGAGTGAATGTCATATCATCGCTAGTGATAACAAAACATAGATTTTAAACTTAAAATTTGGCAGAAAAAGTAAATAGGGGTTTTACAGTTTTTTCAGATGTGTAACAATACATTTTATTGGGATTTTTTCTGACCTCTTTGAAATGTACAAAATAGTATACCAGAAAAGATTTTACATCTATAACTAAAGTTAAGGAATTAGTGGTAATATTACCAAAAGATAACACAACTTTTTTTGTTGTATACCAATGGAACCACTTCAAGGTTCTTACAGGTACATAAAGGAAAATGCCATCTTAATTTTCTGTTACTGATTTTCATGAGTCAAATTTTGCAATAAAGCTTATTTTGGCTAATAAATACAAGTGACAACTTTTTTACATGCTATTTTGATTAAATTTATAAATATAATTTCAGTGTGGGTCTGCATTTTCTGACAATTACTCAGAATTGTATTCATTTCAAACTACGCTAACACAGAATGAAACCCTGATCTGCATATTTCTGACAGCAATGCTATTTCAGATCTTTTACAAAAGTCATGTCATAAACTGAAAAAAAATAAAAGAAAAAGAATTAAGAGAATGTTCCTTCTTTTAAAACCTGTTATTTCAATCAGCAAATAAATTGTAAAAGTCTGTCTTTCCTACTCTTTCTATATTAAGTAATGAATTTGTTTGACTTCATGGATCATCTTTGCAGAAATAAGATAGCAGCAACTTGTATAGAGAACCCAGAGGTAGAGAGAACTGAGAACCTCTTTTACTTCAGCCCAGGAGCTAGGAGGTAAGAAGGCATTTGTAAGTACTGATTGTAGTAGGTATGGCCCTTAGTGTAGCATCTGTGTGTAGGAATATTATGCATGAGACTGTGTCTATGGGAGAGAGGATAATCGGGATTAAAACATGGATGGAAAAGTAGTTGGAAATGAAAGGATAGAAGAAAAATGCAAGAATGCCCTTTGGTAGAATCCATTATCCTAAGCCCCAGTCTTGGGAACATGAGAACACCCTTGGCATAAACATTTGTGTTGAGGTCAAGTGGGATTAGAAGAATATATATTTGGATGCCTGGGGCTATGTCACAAAAAGAAAATATTAATTAAAAAAACAAGCTAGAGGTTTTACTTGCCCTCAAACTACTTTTTCTTTTTTGCTTTTTACAGTCAGTGGACTTGATTTTGAGCTCACTTGTATTGGTTTTAATCAGAATAACTCAGGGTAAGCAAGGGCATTGCTCTGATATCAAATCAACTTAAACAGGGGGAGAGTCATCTTTGCAGCATATTGCTTCAGTGCAGCTGGTTAAAACAAGGCTGCACTTGCAGTTAGGAAAGTTAGGATGTAGCAGCACTAATCTGCAAGGTGAAAAGGGAGCTCCTGATAGGTCTAGATTTCATAAAGTGGCTTGGTTTGGGATTGGGGCTGAAGCCACTGATTCCCTGGGAGAGCCTTTAGCATCTAGGTCACCTCAAGGGCCTACACTAGGCTTCAGGTCGGGTTCGTCATAGCAGGTGGGCATTTGCTAAGAACTGACTTTCTGGATAACTTGTTCCTAGTTTAAAGCAACATATATGCAAACAGTTTGGAGAGCCAAGCCTGCAGTGTTTAGTTAGAAAATCTGCTGAAGACAATAGCAACCTTTGACATCATTGCAGTCTGTCTAAATTAGGAAAATAAGTTGTTTATCTGGCCTGACCTTTTCCTAATCTGCTTACAATAAATGTGACACATTTTCTTTCAGTCTGGTTGGTCAAGATCAGTTAACAGAGCTGGATGCAGCTCTGTTGCCAACGGACTCGTTATTCTCCAATTCTCAACCTCCAGTTCCGAGATACGCTCCTGCATGTTTATGCTGGCTGCTTAGAAAAGGCTTTAAACTACTATGAGGGCTAAAGTAACAGATACTCAGGACCTGTAGGCTCTGGAGTGAACAGAAACAAATTAAACCACTATGGGAGTCAAACTGGGATAGGTCAAGAAACCCACATGTTGCTTTGCTGAAGAGGGACAAGGGAAGATGAGAACAAGAATGCCTTGATCGGAGACTCGCATGTGTGCTTTCAAGGGGCAGGTTTTGTTATGTGAACTCACATTCTTCAGGAACTAGGTTGAGACCTTTAACTGTGTTTAGACTGTGACCTGAACCATATTTGTAACAAGATCTTGCTACTCTAGAGAGCAACTGCATCAAATTGTTGTCATTTGACTCTTGCTGAGTTACTCTCTTACCCTGCCATTATATGAAATGTCTGAAGCACACACATGATGCCCTAATCACTTTATGAATTAAATGTGCTTGTTTGTTTATGATAGCTGGAAAAAGTATTTGTCTATACAACATTTTAAAATATTTTCTTTTTTTTTATGGTATGACGTCAAAACATGAGGTCTGTTTTCTTATTGTACTACTAAACATAATTTTGGCCCACACACTGTAAAAATGTGTTTCTGTTTTGTACCCCATTACAACAATTGTGGCCTCTCTTTCCACCTGCTTATGTTAATATAAAAACTCTATCTCACTGAATTTGCCTTGTGTTTCAGATCGATTATTGGAAATAACTGAAAAATCATAGTCTTTTAACATTTTGGAGATTGTCCCTACTTATATTAATGGTAAAGTATAATGATGCATCATTAGCTGATGAAGGGGCTGCCTCAAGAGGGACAAAGAAAAGAAAATATTTGAGTGCATTCTTCTACTACTTCCGTTCCTCAGGTTTGAATTAAATTCAACTTGAGTATCATTAGTTGAAAAAACTCTTACTTTTAAGCTAGAGAAAGTAAGTATACTGCATTAAATAGATTAGTTGAACATTATTTATAAAACCAATTGCTCAATAAACACATTTATTTTCCTAACAGAACTGATATTCAACTTGGCAATTTGTACAAACAGAATGTATGTTCTTAATGTATATGTTTATCTACAATAGTAAACATAAGCAACCTTTTGCCTATCATATAATGCCCCTAAAGGCATTATGGGTTAACAGTGATTTAATCCCCTTATGCATGCATAATATGACAAGCTTTGCATAAATGATAATAAATAATTGGTATGTATAAATAATTCATCATTTATTTTTGCAGTAGAAATAGAATTCTTAGACATATTTTAAACAAAGGGAATAGCAAACATGATCTCAATCAGAAAAGGGGTTAAATCACATTACACAAAACAATGTTTCAAATAATCAAGACTCATGCATGCAACATATATTTTTATTTCTTTCGTGCTATCATATTATATTGCCAACTTGTTCTCAAGTATGGAACAATATATATTTAACAGCATCATAAAATAATGGAAGAAATAAATGTTACATTGAACATTTAATCCAAAACAAGAGGGAATCTTATATCAGAAAAAAATGTATGTACTCTTTTCTTTAGAACACTGGACATTACTGGTGGATTCAATTTTTTTTCTGGAATTACTTCTGGTATTTTGGGGAGACTACTCTAACCCTTCCAGTGCAGCTAGTAGCTGATAAAATTTTAAAATGTTAATTTTTAAAGAAATTGTTTATTTAACAATGATTTTATGGTTGCACAATACATTATTAATTGGATTACTATTTTTGGATGAATATCCTAAAAAAGGGAATAAAAAAATACAATGTTACTCTAAATAGGTAATAGTTTTAATAGTTAAGAATCATTAAAATTTCAAGATTCAATGTGTATAGCAGTGAATTAACTTTAAGAATGTGACTCCATCCTTATTCAGCAAGGCAGTCAAATACGCACTCAAGTTTAAGCACATGCATCAGTCTCATTGACTTTACATTCTTCTCTCCAGAGTATATTTCTTTTCATTAGGAAGACACTGATTCTTAACTACCATCAAACTGCCGATTCAACTTGCTTCAATAAGTCCCTCTGAAGCTTCTCAAAGTCTTCTCTAATTTTGACCAATATAAAGAGTGCTGGCATTTGCAAATGTTGGCATATCAATCCTTAACCCTTTCTACTGACAGTTGTGCTTATAGATACATATATCACATAGGAGTGATCACAATATCTAAGAAGATTAACAATGCTGTGACAAAGAAAAACCCCACAATTATTGCATATTTTTTTTTCCCAATAACAGTAAACATTACCTATTGTATTGAGGAACTGAGATACACCTACCTATGTATTACTCTGTAAAAAACCCTCTTTACACCTAGATTTTGATTGTTAGCTATTTTCCAACTAAAAGCAGAACCTGAGCACTAACATCACGGCCACTTAAAAATCACTTATAAGCAATTTTAGCTATTTTCAAAGTACAAGTTAATACGTTTCTATTATTTGCTTGTAAAGTGGAGAATTGTGATGTGCACAAATTTGCCTTTGATCCTATTATGTCATGACCACTTAGTTGTTTCATTAGACCTTATTCCTTACTTTTCATTAATTTCAACTGATTTCCTGATATTAATTCATAAATCCCAGAAGTTTCCCTATTTCCCATTCAAAATTAGATAAGAACTCTTGATACTATCTGATATAGTAGCAAATTTAAATAAAATAGAGTTTTTTGTTCTTGTTTTGCTAACAGCTTACCTAGAATTTAAATGTTTTGGTTTATTATCTTGCTTGAAACTCTTACCTGACACCTCAGCGTCTGCCTATGCCCTAAAAAGCTCAAGACTTACAAAACTCCTTGCTTAAATACAACATATTGAGTCTCAGGATTTCTTCTCAGCTGCCATTTGACCCCAGAGTCATCCAAAATCCATAGGTTTGGTTTTTGTTATGAGTTCAGCTGCCTTCACATCAACATGCCTGTCTCTGGGCCCTGAAAGAACTACCTCTTCTCTGGGGAATCCCAAGCCATCGAGGCACTCAGGTAATATTGGAGAGCTTTCAAGCTCGTATTTCCTTCACTTACCAGCACCACCCAGAGTGGCAGAAGTTTTCCTGGGACAAGTAATGATTTGGCCCACAGCAGAAATGCAGCAAAGAGCAGTGACTGCTTGTTATCCAACAGCTCAGTGTCCAGAGCATCCGCACAGGATGTAGGACACCTGCGTTTCATTTATTCTTTTTCTTGTGGATCCTCTACACCAAAGCCTATGATTTATGTGTGGAAGCCATGGTTTTGATTCTTTGTGCTGAAACTATTCCGTGTGATGTGGGACAAAAGATTATTTAGGGGATCAGCAGCAGTGAAGTCAGAAAGGGATGTAATTCTGAAACAAAATAATTTTAGACTTGTCTTCCAGTCTCTAATGCAGTGCAAGTTTCACTGTTTATACAAAGTAGTTACTGAATCAGGGTGTGTGAGCTCCCCATATCATCACGCTTTGCAGCCTGTCTGTGCCTGTGCATTCACCTGAGCACTGAAAAATGCAAACTCATATCCCTTCGGGCATAGGAAAGAACTGGGACCATGTTCCGTACCTCCTGTTCTGGAGGAGGAGTGTGAATGAGAAGTCTTTTTTTTCCTGAGATTTTGCAGAGATCAACTCTCTAAGACAGGGTACCACATGACCAAACCAGGGTTACTGTCTGTACGAGGTCTTCCAAGTCGGTGACTGTAAGAGGTTTGACCAAAGTAATACAGATTTAGATGGGTGCAGTTAAACAAAATTCTGAATCTTAAAAAGTATGCCTCCTTTTCCTTCCATTTTATAGGTCTTTGCTTCTGGTGAGCTGCATGTTCAGCTCTCTAACGGGGTAGGAAATAGACTTTTTCCTTTCCTCAGTGGGTTAGTTTGCTGCCAGGCAGTGAGATAAACGAGCTCACTAGCAGCACAAACATCATAGTGCAAAGGATGGAGCAGGATTGAGTGTGCAGGTAAGCAGAGAAGAAAAAGTGGCGAGAGGGAGTTGTTAGATCAACCCAGTGAGTACTCCTGCAGATGCACCCTGGGTTCAAGGCACAGCCTGCTCTCTGTGTCTCCTGTGGACCAGTGGAAGGAGCTCCTTGCCATCAGGCTGACATTTCGGACTCCCACGGCAGGCATTTCCACTGAGCTAAGGGCTGCTCATCCTGGTGAGCAGCAAGGTAGCTAGGTTAGGAACTTTACAACACTGATAGTGTTATGAAGTTCAGACCATTGTTGAATCTGCCCTATAACATGAAAAACTGTCTTAATAAGGCAGTATGATGACTCCACATATAGAGTCACATTAGAGTCCACATTATTTATTTTTATTTTTTTTTTTATAATGCTCTGAATTTTTGCCTTTGTTCCAAAGAAGCATAATTATTAAGCATCTTGAAAAAGACTGCTACTTCCATTAAAAAAAAAGTTGAAGAATATCAGAAATGTTCCTTGGAAGATTTTTGCTTCTGAAACACTTCAACTTTGCCAGAGCAATATCTTACTTTTAAAAAAGAAAATATATTTTAACTTGCAATCTGTGCAATATTATTTAATGCAGAATTGATAAGTTATCTACCTAGGCCTCATTCTATTAATTGCTTCTGTATGTTATAACTTTCACTATAATGGATAATAGCTACTAATTTCTTTTCCCAGATATCTTTGCTCTAAGAAGAAAATAAGTAAGGAACATTTTAAATAAGATTATTCAAATTATATGCAAAGAGGAAAACCTGTGCAAACATCTAATTTAGGTTGAATGTTCTCTTAAATTGATTATTTCTTAAATGTTTTTCCTTTGAGGCGTGCTTAACAACAAATACCAAAGCCTTACAACAGCACGTAAGAGAACACATGTAGGTTAGCTTTTGGCCTCCACACTGGCTTTTCCCCTCAAGTATTATTTCTGTCTTAGCCTTTTAAAAGAACCAGTGCAATCATGGATGCCACTTACAACCTACACAGTGGAAATTAGAGCCTTTTAGGGAAAAGAGATTTGACTGATAAAAACCTAGCTCCTTAAACTTTGGTGCGACATAATATTTCTTTTGGCAAGGGGTCACTGGTGCTCAACATACATCATCACTAACTTATTAGATCTTGAGGCAATTAGCTGAAAACAAACAGAAGAGACAAGCCCTGTATTGAGCTATAGAAACCAGAAGAAAATAGCCCATGGCACTCCATTATTCCAGAGCTTCATCAAAGGCTAGGCACTGGCTGCAGTTTAAAGAAAGGAGAGCATTGTTTTCATGTAACATCTATACAGTATAGGGACTTCATTGTGTTATTTTTCTACTGATTCAAGTTACATCCAAACTTGTCTTGTTATAATAGGGTAGTGGAAAGAACTTTTCAGTTTCTACCTAAAACAGTATATGCAATGTGTTGCTTGATTAACTAAGGATTAAAGATCCAATTAGATCCACCCTTTTCATGGGAAATCACTTGAGGAATTTTGAGAAATGTTACTGAAAACCACTGCTTAAAGTAATTGTCTATGATAACATGCACCAAATGAAGAACTGTTATCTAAGGAACCCATGGAATCATCTAAGTAAACTGACCTTTGCCATTTCCAGTGTAAATACTTATTTCTGAATATCTCAAATTTAGCTGAGAGACATATGTTACAAATTTCAATAAGAAACAATGCTTTTCTCCCTACAGAAAAAGATAACTACTTGAGAGAATATATATAGTACCACAAGCATGTCACAACTAAACATTATCATTAGGCTACAAGTCTTTTTTCTTTTTTCTTTTTTATTTTTTTTTAATATACTTCACGACTTGTGGTAAATACAGTACTAACCTACTAACCAACACAACATGGCTTCACTCGTGTATGGTAAATATTACGAATTATGATGCAAAAACTTTAGTGATTCTTATTAAAAAAAAACTTACAAAAATAAAATTTAATTAGGGGCTGGAGCATAAGTCTTATGAAGAGCAGCTGAGGGAACTGGGACTGTTTAGTCTGGAGAAGAGGAGGCTCAGGGGAGACCTTATTGCCCTCTCCAACTACCTAAAAGGAAGTTGTGGTGAGCTGGGGGTCGGCCTCTTCTCGCAGATAACTAGTGACAGGACAAGGGGGAACGGCTGCAAGTTGCGCCAGGCGAGGTTTAGGTTGGAGATGAGGAGAAATTTCTTCTTGGAAAGGGTGGGCGGGCATTGGAACGGGTTGCCCAGGGAGGGGGTGAAGTCACCATCCCTGAGGGTGTTTAAAGAAAGGTTGGATGTGGTACTTAAGGACATGGTTTAGTGGGCAATAGGTGGTGGGGGGACAGTTGGACTGGATGATCCTTGAGGTCTCTTCCAACCTTAATGATTTTATGATTCTAATTCTTTGTCTTCAGAAAAGGAAAATAATTGTTAGAGTCTGCCATTTGCTCCTTTTCTGGACATGAAATAGACATTTTTATGTGTACACTGATTGAACCATATTAGAATATTGCATACCACTGTTTCTAAGCAGTTTCAAAATTAATTAGCATTTAAAGAAACTAGCTGTTCTTACATAAAATTTTATAATACTTTATGAAAAATTCAGGGAAATCTTTTATCTTGAGCACTGAAGACATTTTATATATGTAGAATGCCAATATTACCTTCCTTGCGTCATGTTTTTCCTCTCTTCCCCACCAAATATAAAATCAAATCAAGCCACTCCAAGTCAGTAAACTGAGATCCTTAAAGATATAAAGGACTCCTTTGTATCAGTGGTGATTTCTGAACATAGAGCCAACAAAATCTGATGCTGAAGGCTTGCAACATGATGGTGTAGTGTGGACCATGAAAAGCAATGACATCTTTCCATCCTCTTACCCCCTTTCCTATAGCTTTAGGAGTGGTTTCAGATGATCTGTAGAATGCCTTGCTCCCAGTACAGGAGGTACCTCAAACACATTCTGTACTCTCTTGGCTTCTGTATCAGACCTGTGAGGCAATTAACAGCTACTGCTCTCAATTAAACTGAAGATCTACTAAGAGCTTAAAAGTAGGCAGATCAGTGAAGGCCATCACAATGGTATTTCACGCAGTCTCGTCTGATATTTCAGTTCTGAGGCAAGGTTGAGGCTGCATAATTTTCCATGTTGTGTATAAAAAATTTTGTAGAAAGCTCATCCATTTCTCATAGGGGAATGTAGAGAGAGGTCTGATTGGAAAAAAAACCATGTTGCTGGACATGCACACAGTATGACTTTCATCCTTTTTTAGAATTAAAATTTGTAGAAATTGCACTGCTTAAATTAAAGTTAAAGAAGAAGAAACAACGTGAAAATTATTAGCCTATATTTATTTTCAAAACCAAACTTACTATTTGCAATCTTTCCTGAAAAACACAAACATTAATTTAACTTTTTCCATGGCAATATCTCCTTTGCTACTGCTTGTTTACCAT
Organism: Psophia crepitans; assembly: GCA_013399095.1. Taxonomy (NCBI): domain Eukaryota; kingdom Metazoa; phylum Chordata; class Aves; order Gruiformes; family Psophiidae; genus Psophia; species Psophia crepitans. Next base: position 31,478 of record VWZZ01000512.1, read on the forward strand.
TGCAGGTCTATATCTTTTCATCTCTTCAAAGTCACTGGAGTGATTTACCCTAGTCTTATCAATTTCATGTGAATAGTCTATGGAATGCTAGGATTTGGTCAAATTCTTTCCCACAAGAGGTTTCAATTTGTTCATCATCCCCTCCTGGTATCTGGTTTCGAGACATGATGTGCAGAATTACCTTTAATATCAGTTCTGCAGATACAATGCATTAGCGGAGAAAATTAGACACAATTCATTTTAGATCTGATGTGCTGCCGTTGTCTTTAAGTTGTCAGGGTGTCAAATTAATGGCAACTGGAGAAGGTTGCCATGACTTAAGGGATCACTGTAAAAGGAAAAACAATCTTTTATATCTTTTCTGAGAGAAAGGAAGGCAGCTGTTACATATTGTTCTGCTGTGAAGCCCCACCAACATATTTTTACTTTGTTATACTACCAGAGGAGATGTCTGTATGTATGTATGTATATACATAGATGCATACACATAAAATTCTTCCTGTAAAATTGAAGCAAAATAGCACGTATGTAGTAACTTTAACTTAAAAACCAGAAAATATGTCATTTTAGTGTTGAACAAATAAAGGTTTTTATGATGTGTAACTTTTTATATACCTGTTTTCCCCAAAAAACCTGAAATCACAGTATATCAGTTTCTATTAAGTCAGAACCATGCACACAGGTATTAAATAATCTCATTAATATAAACCTACAAATGGTAGCAATATTGTACCTATGTAGTTTTTTCTCTGTTAAAACCATGAATATTTTTATCTGTTTATTTATTTACTCTTTCGGAAGTTGTTGGTTTTTATTTCCTTAGAATATAGAATTATAAATGGCAAATGATATCTGCAAATTTCTGCAGGAGAAATGCATTCTTATAAAGGCAATTTGAGAATGACATTCACACTGTATGAGAAGTTCACAAATGATCCTGGAAAGGCTGAACAAGTGTTCAAAGACTTCTTGTGAGCTCAAGAAGGGATCTTCACATAGACCCTGATCAAGCTGAAGGAGTTCAGAGGTCAGGAGTCCTGGATGTATGGTTGTACAAATTGAGTGGCTGAGAGCTTTTCAGTGGATAGAATGACAGCAAATGCTATTGAAGTCCTTACGTGGAGAAAGTTAAAATGTGCAGGTGAGACCGCACTGCTCTCAGGTTTGACTTAAATATATGTGGCTACCAGTTTATGTGGCTACCAGTTCATCTGAGTAAGTTTGTGTGCCATTTTTAAAAAACATTTTTAACAATATAAATGTGGTGAGAGGCCCTACTTACATATTCACTTTGTAGAGTGCATTTATTATGAAGTATGGATGTAATTTAAATAAATTAATCATAGAATCATAGAATATCCTGAGATTGAAGGGACCCATAAGGATCATCGAGTCCAACTCCTGGCTCCACACAGGACCAGCCCAATCAGAGCAGGTGACTGAGAGCATTGTCCAGACACTTCTCAAACTCAGTCAAGCTCGGTGCTGTGACCACTTCCCTGGGGAGCCGGTTCCAGTGCCCGACCACCCTTCAGTGAGGAAGTTTTTCCTGATCTTCAACCTAAATTTCCCCTGTCGAAGCTCCATGCCATTCCCTCGGGTTCTATCGCTGGCCACCAGAGGGAGGAGATCAGCGCCTGCCCCTTCGCTGCCCTTGTGAGGAAGCTGTAGGCCGCCATGAGGTCTCCTCTCAGTCTCCTCTTCTCCAGGCTGAACAAACCAAGGGACTTTAACCTCTCTTCATACATCTTTCCCTCTAGACCCTTCACCATCTTTGTTGTCCACCTCTGGACACTCTTCAATAGTTTTCTGTCCTTTTTGTATTGCGGCACCCCAAACTGCATGCAGTACTTGAGGTGAGTACATATGTACATACAAACAAAAAAATTTACTGTGACACCTTGTAAGTAATTGTAGTTTCACTCTTCTTCCACAGCACTTCACTTACTCTACCTCTGAGAAGGACTGAGTAAATACACAGGCTTTGCAATATGTCTAGAAGATTGGAGTCCTTGGTCTCTGTGATACTGAATATCCTGCAGAACTCAAAGGTTGTCAAAATGTTCTGCCTTGAGCTCCGAAGTAAGGACTCTCACAATCTGCCTGGTTAGGCACCCAAACTGAGCTCATCTGCTGAGTCGAAGTAAATAATAGTTTTTTTAGGTAACAAGTCTGATATTAAACAGGATTTTATAAATCAAAACAAAACTCTCCAATTACACCTGAAATTTGAAATACGTTTTAAGAAGTTCAGATGTAATGTGCTCTACATGTGATACACAGTTGATTAAATACCTTATCATAGTCTGATTTAACAGATGTTTCAAGGGAGTATCTGGCTGTACCTCTGGTATTTTGGAGCGAAACTGTGATGTTTGCGTGAATGACTGAGATAAGCTGCAATCAAAAAGAAGACTGATAGTGTTCCAGTCTCATGCAATTGGAGTAAAAGGATTCACAGTCTCTCCTGTTAGGTTGATATCAGAAGCATCACTCTGAGATTGCCTACCTTTTGCAAAGAAGACCTGTAAATGAAAAAACAAATACTAATTCTGATCCTTTCTCAAACTTCTTCTTCATATCAGACCATCAAACATCCAGGTAGTGAGCTCCAGCCAGATAGCTTCTCCAAATTCTAGTTCTGAACTAGATTTTGGGAGAGCCATATGGTAATCACAGGGCCTTCAAAAAAGACCTACTGTTACCAGTATCATAAAGCTCCTGCTTTCTGAAATACCTTGTTTCTCATGGGGTTTTCCCACTGAGCAGGTCAAGTGCCACAGCAGACTCTCCATGACAGATTCAATGAAGGTAGAATACATTCATTTCTCCAACTCTTTAAAAACCTAGCAAGAAGATGGCAATGTTATCAGCTTGCTAGCATTAGTTGCATGAAGTCAGTTAAGATGGCTAGTAACTGAAAGCAGACATCATGAGAGTTTGATATTTTTTTCCATTGCAAAAATTGTTAGACCAGCAAGAAAAAAATCTGTATCACCCCCATACTGACAACTAATGTCAGTTTATCTTCATTACAGATATTTATTAATGGTAAATATATATCAGCTAGATCAACTTGAGCAAGTTCATTACATGTTTAAAAAAAACCAGTCCTGTCACTCAGAATGAGTACCTCATGCAGCTCTCAAAACAAAGAGAAAAAAATCAGGAATCTAGGAAAGCTTTGAGTGTCAAAATCCAAAGATTGAAACCCAAAAATCCTATGTGATGTAGGTGACTGCCGAGCTCAGTAAGAAGTGCTGAACCTTCACTTCTATATTGTGTAATAGAGTTACATTTACCCTGAGGAACTTCAAGAAATTAAGCAGACGGAAGCTGCATTACTTCAAGCATAAGTGAAATTAGAGAAGAAAATTTGGAAATCAAAAATAAGCCAACAGCATTAACACCTTAGCAAAAAGCAGTTTCAAAAGCTGTCTTTCTTTTACAAGTGATTGAACACCCTACCAGCTATATCAGTAAGCAAGGAAATGTGAGACATAATGTGTCTCAGATGATTTAGAAAGGGCTTCGCTCCCACATTTTCTGGAGAAACCCTCTAATGCATTGATTATAGGATAGTCCAGACAGGAGTAAAATGGAAAAGAATGCAAGATCTGTGGAATCAGAAGCATGCAGGTAAGCAGAAGTATCACTCCGAAAGTATGACAAAAGCATGCACATAGATAACACCACATTCTGGTCTCTGTTCCTGGAATCCACTTTATGGATTAGTTTTATTTTGGTAACTGTTTCATGTAAGACAAAGTAATTAAAAATATATGTAAAACAGATTAGGGTGCTTACTGGAACATATAAGCTTCAAACCATCTTTACTGATTTTTACCTTTTCTGTAGAAAAGTCCTCTTACTGCTAAGATGTTATGTAAGAAATTATTGCTAATATAGGCAATCTTTTGGAAAAAAAAAAAAGGAGGGAAGGTTACTTAATTCTTGGGAAGAGCAAATGTAGAGATCAATCTTTAGGAGAAAGTTCTGTATTCTGGGACACAATTGAAAGGTAATTCTTGAGGACATTATTTGTATGCCCAAGCTCTAGAAATGCTAGAGCGACAAACAGATCTCTACTCATAAGACTCATTATCATCTAGCTTCATCTAGCTTTCTACATAATATGGACTTCTCTGTCTTTGCCAAGCCCTAGCCCTCCATGCACACTAGATGAAAAAAGCACTCTGAATTTTGAATTTAGAATTTGCTGTAGTTATCAGGCTCCAACAAGTTAGGCTCTCCTGACCAGCTCAGAATTTCTTCAATATCTTACTGAATTGGACTCTTAGCCCAAGGATCAAGTCACCAAAACTGAAAACGATTAGGAAGAATGTCTTTTGAAAGGACTGAATCAGAAAAAAAAAGAAATAATCGATGGAAGCTTCTGATAACATTTTATCAAACTCCCAAATACTGGTGTTACAACTGAGGAAAGAAGGAACCAGAGGTTATGCAAACAACAGTAAAGTTAAGTGGAGATGAAAACAGCTAAAAAAAATAACAAAAACCTGTATAACAGTTGAAAGAAAGTTCAAGTTAATTGCAACAAATATAAAGGGAAGGAAAAGCAGAAGACTGATAAAGGAATTGAAAGGATACAAAAAGAAAAGAATATTTAACTGTGAAGAACCTGGAAATTTTTAAGTAAATTAAACAGAAATTGTTCTCACAATGACATAGGCTCACTGCTAGGCAGAAATGTTTAGACTCACCAATAATAATAATATGGAAAAGGCAAAAGTATCTACTAAATATGTCTGCTTTGTAGGAAAAGAATCAGGATTATGATAATTTTTTTCTGGTTTACGTGTAATACAGAAACATATTTTTAATAATTATTTGAATAATATGGAACTCCTAGGAGACTACAAGAAAATGAACAAAGGCAGGAAAGGGTAAACAAGAAAAGTGGGGTAAATACAGTCATGTTAACCTGACATCAGTCCTGAGGAAAACAATGGGATGACTGGTATGAGACTCGATTAATAATGAAAGGAGGGAAACATAATTAATGCCAATCAATGTGGTTTTATGGAAAATAGATCTTGTCAAACTAATTTGATATTTTTGTGAGATTACAAGTTGGGTTGATAAGGTAATAATATTGATACAATGTATTTAGACTTCTACAGAACATTTAGTTTCATGCTACAGAATACGTTGGTTAAGAAGGATACAAAATCATCATGGCACACATTTAGTGGATTAAAAATTGTCTAAGTGACAGACCTCAAATTATAATAATAAATGGAATATGATCAGCAAGTATTTTTAATAGGACACTGTAGGTCATGGTCTTGAGCTATTGTTTCTCAGAACATTTATTGATAATATTGGGACAGTATAAAATTAATTTATTTGAGGCTTACAGGAGACAGAAAGATGGAAAGTTAAAAATAAAATAAAATACAAGCAGCAAATTACTGAGGCTATATTTAGTAGAAAGCTTGATGTATGTTCTTATCACATGTTGCTCATACTCTCAGCTCCCTTGTAGCACACCTTTGTCTCAGCCACCTGGTATATGTATCAGTCTTGTGGCAGAGTAAGCTCAGGCACAGGATAAATCCTACAGCCTTTTTTCTGCAGCTGATACCGTGATTCTCTACATTTTGGCATCTTCATCCATGGATGAAGGGAAAGGAGCTGGATTTGAGAAGTGGTTTTGGCCAAGTGAATGTGTACGCAGAAGTGAGCCTTGCTAGTCAGCAAGAAACCCTCGACAGCTTGAACTATGTGAAACCCAGGACAGCGTGAGCTTCTCTGAGCAATGTTGTAGCTTACCAGGAGATCTTGGAAGAGGTAGCTTTCATAGACCATAAAACAGTTATTGAGTTGTGCTTCTGGCACTATTTGTCTAACACCAAGTAGCTGAACATCTTGCAAATTTGGGACCACCAACAGAGAATGGAGAAAACTTTTTTTCCTGAGTGTGTGTAAGAACTTTTCTTTTCTTTCTTGAGGCAACAGAGCTGTCTGTGGAATCTCCAGCTGATCCACAAAATGTTGGCATCAGGCTCTGGAATGAACCTTACGACCCTGATGGGTGATTTCCCTCAGCAGTAAATCACTTTGCAATGCACAAACCTAAAATTAAGATCATGCTGATGGAAGTGTGCACAACAGACACCCTCAAATAGTCAGAAATATAACGCAATCTCTCCAACTCTTTGCCTTACTGTTATATTTGCTCCAAAAAGCAGGATCTTTAGATATCCAAAGGAAAGTCATACCCTAATATTAAGAAACATATGTCCTCCTGATTACACCAACATCCTATTCTGTTTGAACATTTCTTCAGTCTTTGGAAGCTTTCTTTAGTGTGCAGTCTTACTTTTCAGAGGCTTTATCACAAAAGACTAGACCTGGCCTGTATCTGAGCTCCTACTTCTTCAATAGAATGAATTCACTCGAAGTTTAGGGGTTTGGCCCTGGAGTGAGGCTCGAAGTTGAGAAAGCTGCAGAAAAAAATAAATATTTTAAATGTAAGTCTATGTGTTATTGTAGGTTTGAAGCACTGTATATGAGATGTTAACATCTCATATGATTTGAAAACAACAGATGTACAAAATTAAGGAATTCCTTGGCAAAAAAAAGAGTGATCACTGCCTGAAAAGCTGGTCATTTTTATTAAGCACCAACAGCTTCATTTTCAAATATGATTGTAATTCTTATTGCTCCTTTGCACCTCCAACTCTGTCTCCCAAAGGCTTCCTCCTTCTCATTTTCCTTCCTCATCTTGTGTTGGAAAATCAACACTGAGGTTTTTGGCGCATGGTGAAGTAAATGCGGTGCTCTCTGCCACTTTACTGTGTTTGTGGGCATAATAGCATGAGTTCCCGCAACAGGGCGTTAGAGAATGGACTTTTTCCGAAGGGCCTGGTTATTACTTCATGGATCTGAATGGGAAACAGACCTGAAGGAACTTGTGTTACTTTTTTATTTCAAACATTTCTTTCCTAAAGGAACGCTTCTTGTCTGCAGTCTGCTTTCGCATATTCTCCCGTTCACATGGCAGAAAATGTGCAAGTTCCATTGGGTGGGTAAAATCCCAGCCCTTTAGCTGGCACTTACCCAGCTGGAAGCAGAGACACCAGGCTTCTCAGAATCATCTGCCGGCCAACTTTTTGAAGCATGCTGTTGCATAGTCTTATCAGAGACTTTTCTGGGTGGAGCAAAGAAATATCAGTGGGATTTCATCAGTCTTTGAAGCTTCATGACATGACAAAGAATAATTTTGTCATTAATTTAAACTTCCCACAATTCATGTTGCCCTGTTAGGCTCCGCAGACACATCTGCCTAGCAAGGCCATGGTTTACACTTTAATCTTACCATGGTAACTAGAATCTCTAGCTGATTTTGTGCTGAGACCTGTGGTTACAGGAGACCTCTCTTCAGACTGTTTTCCCCAGGCATAGTACAATTGTGGTACAGGGTAGGAAAAGGGCAGGGAGCAATTGAGGCAAGCTTTTTGCATTAGCAGCATGTCACTTCAACTGCTGGAGTAAGACAGTGGGAAAGAAAAGGCTTGGGAGGAGAGCAGACGAATTAATCTGCCTGCAACCTTTGCTGAACAGCAGACAAAAGTGTCTATTTTACCTTATCCCTGTGTGACATAGAGTTTCTAATGAAGACACTGTATTTTTGGAACTGCTATAGTTGAAGAGTGATGTACCTGCTCTCCCTACTTGAAATCCTCCACAACCATTCATATTTGGGTTTTCTAGAAGCCCAGTGACAATATGGTAGTTGTCAGCTATACAGGGATTATTTCATTAATGAATACCATTCCAGAAATCAAGAAATAATCTAGAATTTTTGATTTATTTAAGATTTAACTACATTATCTTTGAGAAATTACCTGTGAGGAAAGGGTGGCAGGTTGATAAAGCAAAGCTTGGGGCTGTAGCAGGTGACCAGGATTAGACTTTTTCTGTTCTACCTAATAGCCTACCTAATTGGTCAGTTTGTGAAGGCTTTTTTTCTTGGAGGAGCTGCCAAGATCTGTTTCTCTGCCTCTGTTTACATCCTGGAGGGTTTCTGAGGGTGTTCTTTGTCTCTGGAATCTCTGCTTCAAAGAGGTACTGCAAGTCTCTATTTGCAGACCTTCCTTTGAACCTATATTGGATCTCTGTGGCACTCTCTTGTACTGCATGGTGAAAACCTGGGCAGGAAAAGACAATCAGAGTTCCTGATATTGTGTTGTCACCAGAAAAATATAAGTGAAGTTTTTGAAAGTGTAAATCAGAATCAGAATCAGAATCATTATTAAGGTTGGAAGTGACCTCAAGGATCATCCAGTCCAACCATCCCCCCACCACCTATTACCCACTAAACCACGTCCCTAAGTACCACATCTAACCTTTCCTTAAACACCCTCAGGGATGGTGACTCCACCACTCCCTGGGCAACCTGTTCCAGTGCCCGACCACCCTTTCAGAGAAGAAATTTCTCCTCATCTCCAACCTGAACCTTCCCTGGCGCAACTTGCAGCCATTTCCCCTTGTCCTGTCACTAGTTATCTGCGAGAAGAGGCCGACCCCCAGCTCACCACAACTTCCTTTCAGGTAGTTGTAGAGGGCAACAAGGTCTGCCCTGAGCCTCCTCTTCTCCAGACTAAACAACCCCAGTTCCTTCAGCCGCTCCTCATAAGACTTGTGCTCCAGCCCCTTCACCAGTTTCGTTGCCCTTCTCTGGACACGCTCCAGGGCTTCGATGTCTAATCGGGGAATCGGAATTTTAATGAGCAGAGTTATATGACCTCCATAGGTTCACCTGCCTGTGTACTCCAGGCAATGCAGATGTACACAATTGGCAGGGAGAAAATAACGAAACCAAGAAGGGAGTGTGTTTGTGTCTAGAGAATTAGCAAGGAGGCACAGGGAAGAAAAAAATTGAAATAATATAATAACTGAGAGGGTTGCAGCACCCCAAGTTACTTTCTTGATGTTGCATCCGAACAGCTGCTAGTTTCAATGATGCTTGCATCTTACCTACCTGCAGGTAGGAACGGGCAGACCTTTCTGGCTACCTAAAAAGATCCTTGTCTTTTGTATAGTAAAAATATGGTTCTCTGTGGCAGTTGAACAGCCAGATGTTACAGTAAGCATAGATCTAATAATCAGGAAAAAATTAGTGTGGGTGTCTATGTTGTTTGAGAAATAATGTATGGCCACTGATAGAAAACAGTGCAATACATCTGATAAAGAAGGCAGAGCTCAAGTTGTGTAATATGAATGTTATAAATGAATATAGTATGAATATATCAGATATTATAAATGGGCAGACCAAAACAGCATACTGAATTTTAGCTCAGTGTAAGATATGCTTTTAACTTCTGCATTATATGGATCTTTTCAGTACCTGTATCTTCACCATTGTTTTCAGTGGAGCTGAGATGTTACAAGAGTCAAACAATTTAATATTTGGCCAAAACCCACCTCCAGACCAATAAATCTCTTCTTTTTGGTATCCTCATAGTCACTGCTTCTGGATGTGAGAATTTTTCTGGATGTGAGTTTGCTGACCGTAGGCAAACACCACTGCCAAGACATGCCTGTGATGTATTGTGCCCTTCCTCTTGCTGTGTAAAAGCTGTATGACTAAAGTGACAAAAACGAGGGGGAAAAAAAGCATTTTGTTACAATAGAGAAAGAGTAAAAGGATAATGTTGATAAAGTAAAGAGTAAGATCAAAAGAGAACTCAGCACAGCTAAAAACACCAGCAGAGGGTCACAGACCAAAGCGTTTAAGAATTATTCAGAAGCTTGACTATTCAGGCACATATTTAAGTTTCCCAAGAAAAGTACTTTTGGAAAGCAGTATATCAAGTTGTATACCACATCACAGATCTTTTTCGTTGTTTGTTGGTTGGTTTGTTTGTTTTCAGTGAACAGAGTACTGCTTGAGCCAATAGGTAAAGAAATTATCAGAAGAGAGGATTATGACTGTTAACCTTAGTGGCAGGGAACCAGGGTGGCAACAAATGGCAGCAGCACCTTTACAAACACATTGGATAAGGAAGTCAGCAGAACTGGTCTGAGCTGTTCTACGTGTGATTTTAACGCTATCAGGACTTATGTGATAGTTCTTGAGCAATGAGGGGATCTGAGGAAGAGGTACTAGAACATTTAAGTACCAGTCCCATGAACCAACAGAACTGAAGCCAAGTAACTGTCTGCTTTTCTGTGAGGTGAAAACTGCAGGTGGAGGAGAATTAATCACCACTGGAGAATCCTGCTTAACCAGCTCCCCCAGTCAGAGAAGAGCAGTGCAAGTGCCCTGATGAGGAAATATAATTTTTCTAGTTTTGGAAGCTTGGATGAACATCCTTTTCCCATCTGTTGAATGTAAGAGTCTCAGCAACAGTATTTCTCAGCTTAGATGGAGCATAAATATTTCTTATCACAGTTAAGAATCTACTGAAACTTCTTTTCTTTGAACCAAAAATGTAAATATGGAATATCTATTACTATTAATAGTATTTGTGTTGTATATCCTCTAAGTGGTTTGTCTACACGTTAATTAATAAATACTCATTTACCTCAAGCATTATAAGTCTTTGAAAAGGATCTGAAAAGACAGCATGTGAAATGAAAATGAAGTATCTGTCACATGGAAAAATTTGTTATATGCAATAATTTTCTAAAATAATTTCCTTTGTGCAATGAAACATTGCACATTGAAACAGATACTATTTAAGAATTAATATATTTATACATTCAATAGTTACTAAGTATTCAGTTGTGATGTAGCGATGAATCAGAGAGAAATGATCCTATGTCTCAGTCATTTCTTAATTATTCTAATTGCTTGGTAAGATGTTTGAACGTTATTGGGTTAACATACATGCTGCTAACTGGTATTGGAGGTTGTTCTTTTACCAGCTGAAGAAGACAACTCTCCAGTGTCCTTTGCAAGAATTAAGTTTCTCAAAGGTCACCTGTAAATGAGTAAAGCTCCAACACAGACAAGCCTGTGACTAGTTTTATTGTTGTTGCACTGTGTTGGCTAAATCAGATCTTCAAAGGATTTAGTTTATGTGTTGGTAGTAATATTAGTTGTCACAAAAACTTTGTCCTGAGTAGATGAGACTTTCTTTGGTCAAATTTTCTTCAGTTAGTTTCTTAGCATATCACATCCTAAAGACATTACCTCATTTTGTACTGTCATAATTCACTTCCGGTGCTAGTTATGGTGTAATACTATACTTGTACCGTAATGAAATGCTTGTCATTACCTTGTCATGGTTATAATTTCTAAAATGGTTTGGAGGTTTTGTTTTGTCTTGTTTTTAAATGTCTTAGTTGCAAAATCTGTGAAAAGTAGGTTCTGGTTGGATTTTTTTCTCCCATTTCTTTTTGCCCCTTACGGTAGTACAGTTTCTTACAGTGAGACAATTATTTTCTGGTCAGAAACTCTTACCTCCTTCACATTCTGTTTAACTTGAAAACCAGCTGGGACTTCAGACTTGTTCTTAAGTTCAGCATCTTGTCATATACTTGAGTACACTTTGATTGATACAGATACAAGGTTCATGTAACCATACAAGAAAAACATTATAGACTCGTGGAGAGGCAATTGTCATCAGCAAGCCCATGTACGTGGTTGGCGATGAATTTCCAGATCAAAATGTGTATTTCCTTTTTGCTTTTTGACAGAGAGTAGTACTTGACAGGTTTTTGGTTCTTCAGAAGTCTCTTGATGGCTGGAAGAAGTGACAGCCCTCAGATCGGAATGGAGTGCAACAGGCTACTGTGTTCTTGTACAAATCAAAGCATTCTTTCAAACTTGAACCCTCTTTTCTGAGTTAGAAAATGTATAGGGGGAAAAAATGATCGTTAAACTATAAGTATCACATATGAATGTTAAATATTCAGGTTTGGATGCGTTGTGCAAGAGTCTTGGGCTGCCAGATTTGGTCTGAATATCTTTCAGGAGACAGCAAGAAGGAAAACATTTTTTTTGTCTTTGAAAATATATTGTTAACAACTTATGCAGTTTCACAAATACATCTTTGACAGTTTTGATAGAATTAAAAATTGCAAAGACTTTCTCTTTTTTTTTTTTTTTTCAATCTCATGTATTTAAAAGGCAGGCAAAACTTCTAAAATAATGAATAATTTTAAGATGAAAACGGTTACCTCTTCCCAGGGTGAAGAATGAACTGAATAAAATTTTTTTTAAATAATATTTTAAAATGTTTTGTAGACTTTTTAAAAAGTATTTGTAAAACTTACCTAGCATTTCTTGTCAGTTTTTAAAGAATTTTCAAGAGCTGCTGAATTATGTTTAACTAACATTTTCCATCCAAGTTACAAACACTGATAAAGGTACTATGTAGATTTAAATTCTTTGTTTTCATACAGTTATTATCTAAATAATAAGCAGCATTGCATTTAAAGCTTTGGAATTGTGCTATTTTGATCAAGAGTGCATGTGCATGTCAAAATGTACAGTCATATAGTGTGGTTTGTTAAAGTGATGTCACAAAACATGCAAATCACACTTGGCTTCAGCTACTGATACTTCTCATTGTTGATGGCTTCTCAAAGGAGCCATGTAACCTGCAGACCAGGAATTACCAGGGATCTAACCCAGGGTTCAGCCTTATGAAACACCACCATAGGACCTTAGCCCTGCTTTATGGCATAGTAAAGTTGCTGGGCTGTGAGAGAGTATGTTAGCAAACTCTGCAATAGAAGAAAAGTGAAATGACAGAAGTAACATAGTTGACAGAGAGAAAAAAGAGTAACATTCTACGGTGACCATTCATTAAGACTAAGGATCGATGTGTTTCAAGGCTGATACTTCTCCACTTGACTAACAATTCCTATACTCACAGGGGTGGTGAGCATACTGATGGTTTGTAAAGTAGTTCATTAATCCATGAGCATGCCATCTATGTTGGATATTAGGCAGTATATGTTAAAAATATATTAAAAATGGAAATGTCATATACTCAAAAACTACCTGTAATCCTGCCTGCCATGTATGACATTTCCATTTTTAATATATTTTTAACATATACTGCCTAATATCCAACATAGATTCACATGTGAACATTTTAATTGTTCTGGCATGAATCTGGGATGATAGATGACTTAATACCTAAACATTTTCCCTTAGGGCTCTTACAGTCCTTTTTTATAATGCAAGGATCACTTCCTGCTTATTTGAAGTCTGGTTACGGCACCCCAAATTGGGTTTTGATCGGTAAGAAATTGAAACAAATAGGGGTGTATTGCTGGTGATTTGGATTGAGCCATCACAATATTTGAACGAAGCTTCGGGATCAGCTCAGAAATAAAGTTGCTGCCAGAGATGAAATAGTCACTTACCTATTGTCTATTATTTACTTATCTACAAAAGGAAGAAATTTAGTGGGGTATGGGGATAAAATTACCCATGTGAATTAAGTAAACTCCTACCTGTTTGAGTGCAAGTGGAACCTGTCAGCTCCTTCTGCCTTATTCTGACAATGAGCATGGAATAAGGAGAGAAAAACAGTTGAATAAAAGAATCTAGCAGATTAGGTAACCAGATTATATCGGAGATTGTTTTTTGGAGTTGCTTAAAGGATTGACTGACCAAATCGTGTGTGCATGATTTGGGCTTATGTAGCAGTGTGAATATTTTTGAACAGGCTTGATATTTTCTTTATTGCCACAGCTGAAACCAGGACGCACTTAAACAAGGTTTCATTAACCCAAGATAACTGTCAGGAAACAATCGTTTGGAATATTTGTACTCTTTATAATGAAGCTTGAAATACACGTCTTTTTTTCCAGTTGGTACCAATTTTGTCCAAAAGATGCAGAGAAACTGGAAGACATTCATTGACATATGCAGCCATGAGAGCACAATGCTCAAAACTCTTTTGCCAAAATTATAGTTAGGGAATTGCCACCTCCAGTTTGGGGAGTCCAAGGAAAAAGCTTTGAGCCTTTCTGACCTTTGTTTTTGGGTCTCTGAAGATAATTAGCAATCAAGCATCCTGGCAATTTATAATATATAAGTAAGAACTGTTGTTTATGACTTCTGTGCAATTTTTCTCTCAGGGATACCTTGACTCTTTAGGATATACTATTGGAGATCAAGACTAGCCTACAAGAATGGCTGGACTTTGTTTTTCAGTGATGACTTGTACCTGTTGCACTACTCATACCACAGTTTTCCCATGACTCAGTTTCCCATCTTTAGTAGTGACATTGGACCAACTTCATGGAGATCTCTCAAAATCTAGGGTTTAAATGACAAATGTTGTCATTGCTGAGGAGCAGAAGCTAACAATAATTCCTCTAATTGAAATCATAAAGATAATTTAATATGAAAATATTGATTTTTCACGTAAGACAAAACAGGGTGGAACCTCATCTTTTTTTTTTTCTCACTAGCATTTAACAGGTTTTTCTAGGGACCTGGGGCACTGGGTGGGAAACTGAAAAAAGAAAATGTCAGTTTTTACATACAGAATTCCCCAAGTCAAAACTGATTCAGATGTCTTATGCTCATCTCCCCAGGTGAGAGGAGATTTTCTCCACCAAAGTGTCAAAAGCACTGAAAAGAGCTAATTTTACTAGGTTTGCTTTATGTGTGAAATAAAATGTTCCACATAGCCCTGTTTAACAGTACTGAGACAATGCCCATCTGTTCTAGCAATGGGGATCTCTCTGATGGAATGTCTCCCCTCTATTCAACATACATAAACATCATGTGGAAATTGAATTCTTATTGTAACTGGTAAACAATAGGATTTTTAAAGGTCTGAGGATAAGATTAACATATTACAATGGTAAAATTTGATTCAAACAATTCTGATTTCTTGAGACAGTTTTTCATATAATATCTATTTTACATGTGATACAAACCCCAACTGAGACTCTAAAAAAAAGTGTTATCACTCAAACATTACTTTCTAATTAGCCAACAAGAACAATTAGGAAATGTTTCAGGCAACTTTAATCTCTCTGCCTGGCTACACACTGTTCGTTTTTTATGTCAACAAGTACATGCTGGTATTTTAAAACAGATCTCTGTATGCTTATTTTCCTATTTCCCCATCTACAAGACTATAGCTTCCTGACTGTTAATTCCAGTTGACAGTGAATGGTTTTGTTTCTTATTCACCTCAAAATAATGTATTGTTGCAAAGTGATTTATAATAAACAGCATCTAGGAAAAAACTATGATGCTGATCAGTTTTGACAACTAAAAATGCATTATTAATGTAATAATAACATTGGAAACATCTTGAAAATAAGCTGATTGTGAGTTTATTTTTCTGTTCAGAATCAGATTCATTCTTCTACTTTGGAGATACTTCTGGGTGGACAGGTCATTACAGAGAAGAATGCCAAAATTATTGCATGTTAGAAAGTCTTGTGATGTTGCCTGTCAAATATAGAATGATAGGTACACTTAAAATAAAGTCAGATACATTATTTCCATTAAAATCCACTTTTACAATACCTGGTTTGACATATAGAATAAATATTTTAAGTGGGTATATATGTCAGAAAGTGAAATTACCTTAACTGCTTGATTTTACTTAATGGCTGTTGATGAAAGATACCACTTCTTTTTCCTCCATGCACAGTCACATATGAATATAAATACTGGAACAAATATTTCAATAACAACACAGTGCAGTGCATCTCTCTGGCATTTTTGCTATTGAAGTAAACGTAAAGCCAAACCTTGCAGTGAAACTACATATGGATTCATCCTCTCAATTGTAACAAAGGGCAAGTAGTAACATAAATTTGCAATATGCTTACTCATACATTTAAGGTATAGTATTCTTGATAAGATTTGCATACACAACACAGTATATAAAACTCATATTTTAAGTCAGAATTAATTCTAAGCTGCTGTTATGTAATTCACTAAAAATATTTATGCCAATAGTCAAATTATGATGTCTTAACAGCTGTTCTTTAGGAAGACCAGTTTACCATCGTTATTGGATTTTATATTAATTATAGTATGTGCTTTACTGAATTTGCTGAAGTGCTTTGCTGGATATGCTCCAAACACTAACAACCAAATGAAATTATATAAAAAGGGTCAGCTATATTTAAGGGTATGTGAAAGTGCTTTAGAGGCTGGTTATAATTAAAGAGGTTGTAAACCAACACACAGAGTGCAAATGTCACTGCACACCTATGCGTTCCTTAACTTACATAATTGGAAGGAATTTATCAAGAATGACTCAGTGAAATTTGAAAGCTTGATAAAGGATATGCCTAAAATCTTTAATAAACATTTTTGCAATTTTAAGTAATAGAAAAATAGTCATGTCTATCATATTCAGCACAAAACACCAGGCATAAAATGCTTCTCTAAACACATTTAACATTGCTTGAATGAGAACAAACAGCATTAATAGCTTGAGAGTGATGTAGCTGAGAAAGATGAGCAAGCATATTTTACCTTCTTTCCCTAGGGCTCTTGGGCCTAATTTCTTTATACACTCTTACGAGTACGCATGTGTTTATAAGGAAAAGGATTGGTAGTCTATGTGCTAGCATCATTGCTGCTTTATCCAGCATCTTGGACTGCTAAGGTATGAATCTGGTCCTAACCAGAATCTAAAGGTTTAGGTCCATACATGAAATAAATACGCTTACTTGGGTGATGACGAATAATTAAAAATGTGAATATAGTGATATATTAGGGGAAGAGTTCTGGCAATAATTTTGCAATTAAAAAATGTGGATTACTTAATATTTTTAAAGGTGCAATTATTGTTGAAATTCTGCTCACAGAACAGAGAAATGGTATCATTTCTTGGGCAACACTTAATATTTATAGAATGCACTTACAGATGAGATGACAAGAAGATCACTCAGCATCTACACTTATCCTTCTGTACTTAAAGGAGATTTCAATAAATATTTTACTTTATGTTTCTTTTTAAATGTTAATATCTATTCTTTCACCAAGATAAACCAGGGCAAAATTTCAGGAACTCTAATGAACGCACACCTGTAGAAAACGCAAAAACAGCCTACATGTTTGTGGGTGAGATTATTGTATATCCAACTACCAATTTCCATGCATAATTACCCAATTTCTCTGTGCTAATCCTGGTATGCAGACAAACAGGCAAATCTGTGTGAGTGATCCCTTGGGCTGAAAATTTGGCCCTAAATGAACACATAGTGATTAATAAGCTCTACAAAAAAAAAATTGTATTTCTTTGACCAATAATGAACGATAAATAATGCCAAATTTCATGTTCCTTTTACTAGAAAAAGAGTAACAATCCAGTTGATTTTTCTCATTTCAATAATGTTAAGTAGACAATGAATTTGATCACTCTATGACCATACCTAGTGCAAATGGGCATAAGCATCATTAGGGAAAAAACATGCAAGTCTAGAGATGTGAATTCTATTTTTGGCTCTACACAGGCTTCGTATGTGACCAGGATCAGATTTGTAATGAGCAAGTATAACAATCTCTGTTATGCCATTTCTTAACATAATTAGTGTTACTGATATTTTGTAATTTCAAAGGGTTACTATTTAGTTTCATTAGGGAGGGTTTGTAAAGTATTTTGACTTTTGCAGTTGAATTTTTTTAAAAACCTGAATTTGAAAATAAAAGCAGACAGCAAAAAGCCAAACTATATGACATTAAAATATTACAGCAAGTCTAAAATATTCATGAAACAGGCTTCTGTAACTTATGCCAAAAGTAATACACAAAGTTCTTTCTCGTAGAGTCTTTAAAATAAAGGTTTTTGTGTTACGTTAGTGGCACATGTTGCATAATTCACTCGCCAGCTCATCACTGCTTGCTTAGAAGACATAATAAACAATGCTTTCTCTGCAAGCTGTATACCACCTTATCCCCTCTGTCACCATGTTGTCTTTTGCTCTATTCAATGCATATGCATACCCATACTAAAATATGTTAATATATATTGAGATTTCATTAAGAAAAATATGTTGAGGAAACATAAATATCTAACTGATACTGGGAAAAGAAAAAGTTTCATATGCAGCCTGAATTCTGCCCCATTTTTTCAACGAATTATGAGAGACTTGAATTTCAAGGTCATCCTGTATTTCTCAAGAATGAAATATAAAACCATATGGGTTTTTTTTCTGCTGAGGCAACTATAGAGTCTCATGTAGTACTTAATACAGAAAGCTACCATTTAAATTGTAGTTTTCAAAATATGCCACATGTTAAATACAAAAGTGTGGAAATAGGGTGTTTGTTGGCCTAATGTATTGATTTCAGCGATTAAATAGAAATCTTTTCCCCAGCTTTGTCTAAAGGACTTATTATTCGTTGTTGTCAAAAATTGCATGGCATTAGCCTAAATTCTTAGAAGACACATTCGGGAGTTGTGGTTTAACCCGGTCAGCCTCTAAAACAACCAAGCAACGGCAAATCTGTCCACTCACTTCCCCCCCTCCACCCCTGCAGTGGGATGGGGGAGAGAATCTAAAAAGGAAATTAAAAAAAAAAGATAAAACTCATGGTTTGAGATAAAAACAGTTTAATATGGCAGAAAAGGAAGATGATGATGATGATGATGATAAAATATACAGAACAGGTGATGGACAGCACAATTTCTCCCCGCCAGAAGCTAATGCTCAGCTACTTCCCAAGCTATGATCCTGCCTCCTGGACAGCTTCCCTAGTTATGTATGGAGCATGACATCACATGGTATGCAATATCCCTTGGGTCAGTTGGGGTCAGCTGTCCCGGCTGTGTCCCTTCCCAACTCCTTGTGCACCCCTAGTCTACTTGCTGGTGAAGTGGTGTGAGAAGCAGAAAAGACCTTGACTCTGCAAGCACTGCTGAGCAACAACAAACACATCCCTGTGTTATCAACACTGTTTCCAGCACAAATCCAAAACACAGCCCCATACTAGCCACTATGAAGAAAATTAACTCTATCCCAGCCAACAGCCAGCATATTGGGAAAAAGCATCTTGATAAACACTGGCTGTTCTGATTCTACCTGAAGCGCTTCATACCCCTGACAGTTAAAATAATTAAAAAATCTGCTCTGCGTCACTCAAGAGCAAGTAGAGTCAATATAACCAGTTGTCTATCGATCTAACTTACTCTTCTAATACACATGGGGTGGGGGGACAAGGTAGAGGATCTTTAAGTTATGGTGGGGGCTTAACCAACTAGCAATTTTCAGCTAGTGACACATGTGCTGTCCAGCTTTCCCTTCCTAGAGGAGACTTGGACTGAATGTGTATGAACTGTCACATGAATAAAAAGCAGTTGAGAATGAAAAAGACAAAAAAAAAAAAAAAAGAAGAGAATACATTTCAGTCACAGAAAAGCATATATAGCACATGAAGTTATATGCAGCATTCATGCATCTAAACACAAGCTGCACATGTGAAAATTATCACTCCGTGATGAATTTAATGTACGTTCCATATCTGAGTGCTTCTTTTGTCCTCTTCCACTAATGCACCTCTCCAAGGATTTATTCTTACATTTCAAGCCTACATGAAGCTTCTAACAGGTACCATTTTTTACTTGCAACCTGTTACATAGATGGTCCCTCCATGCCTTTAAATTTGACGTTTCCTTCAGTATCATACTGGTCTGAAGTCCATCCTGGGAGAGGTTTAAACCATGACCCAGTGAAAGTTTTCATGTGCATGTACACAGCATGGTTTTAAAATCTATGTCACACACCTCTTCCAGGGTTACAAACAGGAGCTTTTTACAAGTGGGGAGAGAAGATTTCTACTTTCCTACAGGCAACTAGCACTTGCTTCTTTCCCTGAAAACATCCAAAGAAGGAGACAATATTGCAATGCTGCTTTTAGATAGAGAAAACTGTTTTGGGAGGTGCATCAGTGCATGTGTGAGAGAAAGAAAGAAAAAAGAGATGGAGGAATAGTGGGAAGTGTAATATATAAGTACATAGGAAAGGTAAAGGTAATGTTGGAGTCAATGTTTTCTACACTTGTCTATGGATGGCATGCAGTATTTCAGATCAGTTCAGTGCTGTTGATCAGATAAATGTTGCAATTGACCTAGTTTGAGGAAAGATGAATTGTCAGGCAACTCCTAACTCCATTAATGGGTTAATAATTTTAGTATGCTATTCTTTTTTGAAAAGGCTTATTTAAATGTTTATCAGTTGTGCAAAGTGGAGCAGCACTGGAGATTCGCAAGGGAGAACTGATCATTGCCTATGCATGGAAGCGTTGTAGGAAGATTAAAATAACATTGAGTATATTCTGTAAATGAAGGAGAGAACTAAAAGAAGCCTCCAGAGTCCATTATAAATTTTAATAATACATCAAGGTAATGTAACTGAATAACCGATCTCTGAGGGAAGAAACACAACATTTGGCTAATATTACAATTTAAATTATGAAAACAAAAAGAGCTTTTAGTTAATCTTGTCTTTCTGCTTTTATTCTTGAGGCTCTTTTTTATTTTCCCTGAATCCAAAACACCATGTAAACAAATAAAAGTACGGGAGAAAATAAACAGTTTGGCATCTCAGTAGATTAATTAATGCGCTTCAGCCTTGGCACCAGTAGGCGAAAATTATGTGCATAAATAATATCACTAATTAAAAAGATGCAGATTAACATGCAAATAATGTTAATGAGGATCTGCAATTCCAGAGTGGATTCGCATAACATCAACAATTTAATGGGTTGGAAGGCTTGTGTTTGCATTACATTAATAAATTTCAAAGACCTTGCATAAAAAAGTTCTGTTGGAGCCTCTGTTTCCCACTTGTGAGTTGTAAATTCTGTGGGCAGTAGCAAACGCTCATCGGCAGATGCCAAAGTCATTATCTCAAAGACTGTTGAGATGGTGCCATGTGCCAGTGTGACCAGCTGTTGGGAACTGGGCAGTAGGCACTGCACTGTGCCAATTATTCATATTATTTGGGTAGTCTTGATATTTATTTAAACTGATTAATATTTTGTGCTCTGCATCTTGATCTGGAGGGAAATCATTTTAAGCAAGCAAAGTTTTTAAAAAAATCTTATTAGCCTTTGATGTGTCATGGATGGTTGAATGCATAATGGAATTGATTAAGCAGACATAATTTCTAACCATAGGCAAAAACAATATAAGATGTCTTTAATGATGTCATATAATGTTGAGATAAAATATCACAGGATTAAACTCCAAATGAATCGTAATAACCCAGATTTTACTGAAAAATGAGAACTGTTACACTGCAATATCCTTTTTCACTCTTGAATTGGGGAATGCTCCTCTGAGGACACTTCTTACAGAAAGAGCAAAGGTTAAGAAAGATTAGAGCAAGCTAATTTTTAAATGCCATGTAACTCTTCATTAATTTTCTTTCCTGTTCTATGATAATCATTATCCATTCCACACCCAGGCATTCCACTGTGGTTTTGAGACACCATGACACACTGGACAAAGCAATTGTCTGAAGGTGGACTCTTGTAACATGCTAGAATTGTCCATCGCTGTAAGCTCTGTCTGAACGAGGCACTGATCTCTTCTCCCTTTTGTGTATGTATAAGGCTATTAGCTGCACAAAGTGGTAGAAACAAGGAAGGAAACTTCCATCAACTCAAAATGTTTCTTCACATGCCTAAAACTTAACAAATAAAGAAAAAATATTTTTTTTTACTATTAATCTCCAAACCCATCTAGACCTTAAAATTATTGTCAGTTATGAAAACTTTGCAAAGTGATTTAACTGTGAAGAAAGTTTGTATAAGCACTTTTCAAGAGAAAAAAAGTTGTGAAGCAAGGAAAATGAATGTTCACTGCAGATGATTTCTTAATTTCTAAATAAAAAAGGAAGTGAAGTGAAGTGAAGTGAAGTTGCTTACATTGCTTTGCATGAACGTGTTATGCTATGTTCTAGTGTGATTACAATGGGATTGATCTTTGGCATCCAATTTTTTTCTATGAACATCTCTTACCTTGCAGCCTTCATTCTTGCAAGAGCCTCAGCTTCTGCCTTCTCAAGTTTAATAGCACCGTCAATGGACAAGAACTTCATGCATGTTTAGTGACAGGTGGTCAGGCTGGGGACTATATAATGGCTGAAGTATTCCCCTACCAACACTATGTTCAGAGCTTTCTTCTATGTAAACATTGATTGAGGGGAGATCTCATGACGGTCTACAGCTTTCTCACAAGAGGGAGCAAAGGGGCAGGCACTGATCTCTTCCCTCTGGTGACCAGTAATAGAACCCAAGGGAACGGCATGAAGCTACAACAGGGGAGGGTTAGGCTGGAGATCAAGAAAAGGTTCTTCACCGAGAGGGTGGTCAGGCACTGGAACTGGCTCCCCAGGGAAGTGATCACCTCACCAAGCTTGACTGAGTCTGGGAAGTGTCTGGACAATGCTCTCAGTCATCTGCTAGGATTGGGTTGGTCCTGTGTAGAGCCAGGAGTTGGACTCGATGACCTTATGGGTCCCTTCCAATTTGCTATATTCTGTGGTTCTATGATTCTATGATTTTCGTGAAGCATATGGGCATATTCAAAATAATATTCAAAATTCTCTTTTTGGCATAGCTGAGATGGTGGGCAAACATGTTCCAGAGTTATTGGAGATAGACGTGGACTCACAGCTGACAAAACAAAAGTGTGATTGAGTAATCATTATTTCTTTAGGAGAGCAGGCTGAAAGTGTGATCATACTTTATAGTGAGAGTATCATAATTAAGGTACAATTAGATTTGGTTACTGCGTATTTATACTGTAGTGTTCTTGATACCTGTAGTTACTACTAACTTCAACATATAATAAAAACAGTGATAAAACTGTAATGTAGTACATATAGCAGGATTCTAACTGTATATCTATTAAAGAGAAAAAAGGTGATATTTATATGAATTAATGTCAATTATATGTTGTCAAGAACTATATCAACAAAAATATGTTATAATTTATAGTTATTAAATAGATTACAGTATTGTAAGATCTACACCGATGTTTCTAACCCTCAAATACAAATTTTAACATCTAACTCTTCAGCATGCACTGTAAAAAATAGTGCATCCAAATACATTTTATGTATCTGAAGATGTTTCATGGGTACTATGTAAATACAAGGTATTTAGCTTTCAGAATGATTTTGGAACATGAGAATATTTTTCAAATCCAAGTTAGTATATGTAAAACTTAGCCATGTGTCACACAGATAGAAGAATCTGTCCTTATTGTTGGTTTAAAAGTTTATTGTAAAGTTATAAAGTAATACTATTTATTTTGTGTGTAGACATTGTGTGGGTGAACATTACATTTTGGAAGATCTGCTATGTATCGAAAACAGGAGAGGGAATTTTTACAAGGGCATGTAATGATAGGACATGAGGTAATAGTTTTAAACTGAAAAAGGGTAGATTTAGATGAGATATTAGGAAGAAGTTCTTCACTGTGAGGGTGGTGAGACAGTGGAATAGGTCGCCCAGAGAAAGTTGTGGGTGCCCCACCCCTGGAAACCTTTAAGGTTGACTTGGATGGGGCTTTGGGCACCCTGCTGTAGTGGAGGGTGGGAGATGGGGGTTGGAACTAGATGATCGTTAAGGTCCCTTCCAACTCAAACCATTCTATGATTCTATATACCCAATTAAGAAATAAGTATAATGCTCAACATCAGGCAAAGTGATATACGTATTTCAAATAAAATATTCTCAGAAGTGTTGTCAAACTGCCACGTACCATGTTTAGAGACTAATCAAATATGACTAAGACTAAAACTCTCAGAAAGGCTAAGCAGTATCTTGAGTCTGCTCTTACAATATAGACACACATGCATACTTGAGTGTGAAAATGAACAATTAAACATGATCATTTCACAGAAGATGTTTGAAGTTTAGTTTTCTTTCCAGGGACAAAAGAAGAACTCCACCTTTGAAAGGTTGAAAAGTTTGGAAATGGAGCACCCTGGCTTTGTTTAATAACAGCCTAAAACACTAATACTAATGATAATTATCATCATCATTGTCATCATCATCTGTGTCTTCCTTGCCTTCAAAACTCACCTGGTATAACAGTAACAAATTGGGTACTAATGTGTATTGCTGCTTCCCACACCATCTCTATCACCTAGCTTCTTTACAGAGAAAAACTAGTTAATATACTGACTTCTGAAACTTCTTTTCAAAGAAGCAAAACAAAGCAAATTCCAGTAATATTTATTTAATCTGAGTTGCTGTCTTTCTTTCCTCTTTACTACTGCTGCCGGTGGAACAAGTACAGCTTTGTTAATAGCTAAATTGCTTAGGAAATATGCCTCAACTCCTCCTTAGAAAGACTAAGCATAGAAGTGTGAATAAGGCTTAGTCTTCTTGAAGTATTTGTTCATTGGCCTTCCTGCTGAGACTGTCCAAGGGTCCCACTGGTTGCCAGTTAGAGCAGTAGCTGATTTAAAGTTCTTTCATGATATAAGATGCATATGCTCAGCCCTAACGTGACACACAGACCTAGTCTCTGGTTGCTGGAGATTTTGGAACTTCTGATAAAACATTTTTTTAAAAAAAAATTGCTGCCCTAACTGTAGCCATCATAATAGATGTATAACATCCCAGTTATTGTCAGTTTTTCTACAACCTATTGAAAAGCCCCAAGCTGTTAACTGTGATTCAATTTAATCTGTATTATCAAGTAATAAGTAGTTTCTCATCAACATTGAGGAATTTTTTTCCATTTTACTGGGATTCACTGTACTAATGTATAGTTCCACTTGAATTCTATGAAGACATTCAAAGACAGCTAATGGTGATGTTTGTATCTGCTCAGCTACACAAATATAACTTTAAATATCCTACATGTATTCATAAATAAACACCACTAGTTTTACTGAAAGAATATTGGAGCTGCAAAGACAAGGTCAGATGTCAGGAAATGGCAAAATACAGCTTAAGTGAAAACTTATCTTAGCTTTCTCTATTAAGGTGTTTTCATTCATTCTGTTCTGTAATTAAAAGACTTGCGTATCAGTACAATATTGGTCCAAATAGAATATTAGTAGTTTGCAATGCAAACCATATTTTTAATTGGGCATATTTTAGAATAAGTCTTTACTATAGGTAAACTAATTACAAAGACATATGGAATAAATATTCCATCCAGTCTTCCATTTTTTTAGTGTGTAGAATGTAGTTAAGAGTTAATAGTTTCATAGTAGGTGATCATCTTATTCCTCCATTGCAAGGGTAATACATAAGCAACAGGAATAAATCCATAGGACATTAAATATTTATCCCTAAAAAATGAACCTTCCTTATGTATATAGATTACAGTCCCTGTTCAAGTCATGTCTGGCATAGAACGCAGGAATGGATAAAGAGATAGGTCTAAACCATTTTTCTCCTGACCCTGTGGCAGAGTTGGTTCAAATATGTCTGAAATATGAGTTAAATCTCCCAAATAGCTGCTGGAATTTATCTATGTAGGACTGACTTCCTACTGTCCAATCCATTAGGCAAGGACTGCAACATTTTGGATTTCTGTACTCGTTCTTCCTGTACTACATAATTACTCAGAACAGTGGTTGAAGAAATATGGAATGTTCTTACAATACAGAGTAACAGTCAGTGTCAATATATGTAAAGTAATGTGGATGGATGAAAATGTTATTTTATTTATACCTGCACTCTGCCAGGTTCTAAATCAGCTATTGCCACTCCGGAAAGCAGCATACAGATCAGTCCCTAAAAATACAATCTGAACTTTCAGCAGCAGTTAAAAAGGCAAATGTAATTGTTAGGAAAGAAAGTGAAAACAAAGAGATAATAATCATAACACCTAACAAATGCATTCTGCAGCCATGTCTTGAATATTTAACACAGCTCCGGTCATCCAGTTTCAAAATAACCATACAAGAACTAGGGAAGCTGCAAAGGCAGAAGTCCCATAATTCCTGTAAAATGAGAAAGAAAATAGAATAGGGTGGGGAAAAGATGACTAAATTCAGATGTGAGATTTTTATGATCCTGAAAGGCATGCAGGTGATAAATAAGTTATTTCCTACTTCTGATAAGCACAAGATGTAGCAATCGTAGAGTTGCAGGTGAAATTAGCGGACAACAACATGAAGAAAGTTTTTTTACACCACATGTAATGAAACAGGGAACTGTTCACTACAGGAGGTCAGAAATATTAATGGCTTCTGAAAGGCTAGGCACGCTGCTAAAGGACGAGTCCACCTCAACTGCAAAGCCCAACACTCTAGACAGAGACTCCAGCTCTAAATAATCAGCACTTAAGCATTTTTTCTTAGTTGGAAGGTATCCCAAAGGAATCGGATATACTTGCCTGGTATCTTATGATCTTTAAGTATGTGCTACTGACCACTGTTGAAGGAAAACATGGGACAAAAAAATGTCTTTTGCCAATGTGGCTGCTCTTTGTTCCCAGTGTTAGCCTCAAGTGAGTATGCTTTGGCATATGAGTAATCTACCCTTGAGGCCTTTGAAACAATGACCCACAATTTCTTGAACAATACGGAAATCAAATTTCTATCATAGCTATAGGCAAGCATACCAGCCTTGCTGTACACAAATGCTGACTTCTTTAAGACATACATTCTTACTTAAATCATGGTTTTTTCTAATAATAAAGACTAAACCGTGGCTCTGAATCACTACTCTGATTTTTGTAATTTCTTTATAATTGAATTTGTGTAAAAATCAGAATAGTACAACACCAAGTCAGTCCCAGATTGTCTTAAACTCTGAAAGAAGCTAGTAGTGGCATGCATATTCTTCATCAAATAATACATAGGACAAATTAATGCAAGATCTCTGACTTAATTAGAGTAGTAGTGACCACTGCATCAAACCTCTGAATTCAATTTGCTTGCTAGGTTTGGAAAAGTGTTCCTATTTATGTATGCCTAAGACATGTATAATTTACATTTCTGTTGTATGTAAGAAGGGACACAAATATAAGTCTATTACACTAAGATAATGAGTGGTTTAACCAACCAAATATCACAGTTTAATTTTGATGGTATAGGCAATAGATCCTTTTGTTAACAATAAAATACAGAATATAGAACATAGACTTCAGAATATAATATGCAATGTATGAATTTGAGGGTAGTTTTCTATGACTACGTAGTACTCACAGCCACAGAGTTAAAAAACAGAACTAGGGATGCTTTCACTCTTGCGTGAAAGCAGGGGAAATTGTATCTGTGTTATTCCTCACAGGTGTTTGCTTACCAATAGTGAGAAACCTCCAGAGGTCTATTCCATTGTCTTGTTAGTACTGAGTGTTTTCCTGGTGTCTAACCTAAATCTACCTTACCTTAATTTATTTCCATTGTTGAGTGTCTTATCTATGAGGCACAAGGACAATAGTTTATTCCTTTCATCTCTATACTTTGACATACTCAAATACCTATCATATCTCCCTTTGGTTTCCTTTTTCTAGACTGAACAGTGCTGACACTTTCAATATCCTTGCTGTCCACTGCCTCAAAAGAAAACAAATATGAAGGGTTTAGAAGAGCACGAAAAGTCTCTTCGCTGTGCCCAGTCAGAGCAATGATCAGACACAACTTTATTCTTTACATTTCTAAATCACAGGGACTGCTGTGCTTGAGCACTTCCTCCGTGACAGGCAGTTCTGGGAGGCAATGGAGCAGCTCTTTCCCCCAGGAGAAACTCAGCAGTTAGAGTAGAAAATGTAGCTAAATGGGACTCTCTGCTAAAAGTCCCTACTGTTTTGATTAAAACACTGGGGGCTGACAGGCTTTTGTCTGTGGTAAAGATCAGACAGTTACTCTCATCTATGAGACTTCAACCATCAGAAAGAGAAAAAAAACCCCAACACTCATCTCTGGGTGCTGGTTAGTTATGACTAATGAGAGACTAATAGAGACTTGCTGTACCCTGCTACATGGGCAAGCACAAATTACCTCCTTTACTTTCCCTCCACTCCATGCAAACCACCCAAATTACTTTCAGCTTAAACTTGTCACTTAATACCCTTCCTCTGCACGCTCACTTGAAATGAACCTACACAAAGAAAAGATCCCTATAAAGCTCATATTGTTTTATACAGTAGCCTGGTTCCCATAAGAAGGGCGAGCATTTCTATCCTAGGTGATCAAGAATATATGGATTTTACTCTGTCAATACAGAAGTCAGACTCAGACCCCCTGCACTACGAGTGAGATTTCCAACCCCCTCCATGCCCCTGAGGTGTGGCTATATAAAGACAGACATGAGCTTTTTGACTGGAAGTGTGTACATATATATATAATATATATATTATTATTGTATGTGTGTGTACACATATGGGTATATACATGTTGGTATAAGTAAATATGTATAACATACACGACGTACACTGTGTGTATGTGTAACATACATGAGGAACAGAAGCTGGGCTATGTTGGATGTTCTTTAGTTTCAGCTCCTTAGGGTCTCAGAAAGGCAGACAGATGTGATTTTTCCTTGGTTTTGGATCTCAGATGAGATTAGAGAAGATTTGTTTGCCAAACTTCTTATGCTAGGGCAGTTCTGACACATGAGTCAGGATTGTAGGTGCTGGTGTGTCAGACATGGAGATGTCTAGTAAGCACAGGCACATCAAGTGTGCAGTATAGTCTTCCCAAGTAACCATTACACATGACAAAGCCCTGCTGTCCTGGAAATGGATAAATGACTGCCTGCTGATGTGGGCAGTGAATGAACTCCTTATTTTGCTTGCCTTGCGCACACAGCTTTTGCTTTGCCTATTACACTGCCTATATCTCAACCCACAAGTTTTCGTACTCTTGGCCTTCTGACTCTCATTGCCACCCCACTTGGGAGGAGTGAGAAAGTGGCTATGTGGCTCTTAGCTGCCTTCCAGGGTTAAACCGTGACACAGGGAAATGCCAGTCTTGTTACTGTGGAGAGCGCTAACTGAATATTCCATATGTCTTTTGATGTCTTCACTGTTCAAAAGAAAATGGAATAAAGACAAATAAAGGAGTACAAAACCAAGGAAAACTGAAAGAACAAAATTTTTGTTCCATTTGGTTAAAAAATATATTTATATATGCATACAAAGTTATTAAACCTGAATCTTTTGCATACAATTATGTATTACACTATAAAAAGTATAGAGATGGATGAAGTGTTACTAGCTGCAATCTCCCTTTCCTCCTTCCTCGGAAACTTAAAATTCTGATTGTTGTCAATGTATTAGCAAAAAGCCTGAACTAGTCCTTTAGATCAGTTTAGGCCATTTGGAAGGAAGCTGAACATGGTGCTTCCTAGAAAAAACTACGGCTGAACAAATCTAGTTGAAACTGGAGGCTGTTCAAATTACTGACTTCCATCTTTAGAAAGCAATCTTAGGAGTTCCTAGTAGATTTTAGTAGCTTCTTGGGAGCAAAGTTGAAAAAATTAGTAAGGAAATGAGACTCATGAAGGAAAAAGTTGGAGCAGCAGAGAGGGAATAGCACCTTTAATAAATCTTTGATATATTTAGACCAGAGTTTCTGTCCTTTGGGTATATTCTTCCTAAATTCTGTTGCCAAAAAATCTAAATTACATCTATTTCAGTGTTTATTTTTTTGATTTGTGGGCCTGTACAGGATGACACATTAAAGAGGATATTTTCTAACTGACAATTCATTCTGAGTACAAACTAGATGCAAATGAATGGGGAGCAGAGATACTCATTGGCTTTTCAAATCAGAAATCAGAGCAAACAGATCAGGAGAGGGTTTTTTTGTTATTTGCATTTCAGGAAAGCAATGGGTTCCATTTAGAAGGTTTTGATCCTCTCAGGTCCATTATCTGAGCTGTAAATCTGGTAAGAATAGAAATTCCAGGGTACATCCTCAAGAATAGTTTTTGAGGTGGAAATGCTGTGAGAACATCTATGCGTTTTGCCTACCTATGCATACCCTACCTGAGAGCTGGAAAATCACAGACTGGATAGTTTAGGTAACGGCTGAATATACGGGAGGTAATTTTAAAATATTTGGTTTAATGGGGGGAAAAAAAAAAACAAAACCAAAAAAAAATCAAAAAAAAACCAAAACAAACAACCTTTTCTCCTTGGTCTGATTATTTCTGTTTGTCTTCTCATCTTTGCACACCACAAGTATGTGTTTTAGTGTCAGCTTTTTGTAGCTTTTTGTCAGAAAACTCACATTAAAGTATTTTTTCAGTAGCCCCGAATAGTGAAAATTATCCTAAGAGCAAGGTCTAAATCCTACACAGGTATGTTGATGACCGGTTAACTGTATTTTCTTGCAAAGCCGAAGCTAGCTTTCTGTTTGTTCTTTGCCTCTCATTTCTGCTGTGAGAAAGCTAAATGATCCTGAGGGCAGCACAATCACCTTCTTATCAAGAGGGACAAACCCTGTATGTCCCAAGCTCACAGCATCCATGTAAGGACCACCCTGTCTCTGGAGTTCAAGGTACGAGGACTTGTTGAGATCCTTACTGCATTCACAGACAGCTAAGCATCTTATGAAAAGGTAAAGGAAGATGCGAAATAGAGGGAAAATTTATGGAGTAGTGAGCAATTCCAGCAATAAGAGAACATGCTCCTCTTTTCCTTCAGTCTTCCACCTTTCAGCAAGCTTTTTTTTTTTCTGTGCAAAGAACGTGCACTCACTCTGGGAAGAAGCCAGGCACCAGAGAGATCTAGAACATTTTTACTGAAGTTTCTTTTGCTTATTCCTGAGGTTTGATAACCCCTTGGGATGTCTCGTGTTTAGGAAAGTCATACTGCTATTTCTGCAAAACTGTGGGACAACACTGGGAAGCCATCAGTGGTTCATGGTGTAAGATGTGAGGTTGGATCAGATTCCATGAAGACAGGGATTTTTCTGTGGACTAGCACTTGATGTTCATCAACATTAGTTCTTCTAAGGCCTATAATCAAACTATGTACAGTTTAAGAGAGTTCATCTTTGCTATCATCTAAATTGGAGTAAGTGGAATGCATAAAATACTGTGTGTTCTCATGTACCATTTCACAAATACCATTGTAAACCACATTACAGACAGTACAGACTAATAACACTACTTACAACATAATGAAGATTTCTTTGCTTTCACAGCCCTGTACACTGTACCAATAAGAAACTTCGATGATTTTTTTTCCTTTCCAACCATCTCCAGTTGTATCTATATCATGTTAAATGATCCTGTCTGCACAGAAAGGTGTCATGACCAAATATTTCTTACAGTTACTGCCAAACATTGAAAAGGAGAAAATAAAATATAGACAAAAATGATGTGGAAAAAAATGTTAACATTACAAAAGCAAATAATCAGAATCAGGGAATGCTGTAATTGAGGCTCCTCAGGAGTGGAGTGATGAAATAAGCTCCAGAAAGAAAGCACAAGAAGTTTGATTTTATGATCGTGACATATCATTATTAGCTGGCATGGGGGAGAAATCTGGTTTGGTTGAATAAAACATAATTTATGCTTGTGGCTTACTATGGAAAAGCAATAGAGGCACTGTGTTAATACTATCTTACCAAGTTCATATTAACATAAGGTTAATACTTCTGTCTTTTAGATATCCTTGAAATGGCAATTAACAAAATGCAGAATGGTAAATGCTATTTAAATGTGTTTATGGGAGCTCTTTAAAAAATAAATTAATACAGAAAGAATAACAGGTTGTTTAAAAATTTCTGAGTTGGTAAGTGTCAGCTGCTTTTTGTGTGCTGATTTCTAGAGTTTAGTTATACATCCATCATGTGAGATCATTTGAGTAGAAACTATACATTTAGAGACGAACCCATTAAATTTGATGACACATTTGCTGCAGAATGAATACTGTCATTCATTTCGTGGTCAGAAAGAAAGGAAGGATGTAGATGCTCTCACCAAATACCTGTGTAGCCTTGGGAAGTTGAACTCAGGAGTTAAAATGTCACTTCTTCCAACTGCAATTCCCATGCAATTCATTGGCGTTCTTATTGACTTAGGCCTTGTGCCTTAAAGTAGATGATATTAGGAAAGAGGTTTCTTCTTCCCTCCATTTAAAAAAGACAACAAACAAAATCACATTAGCTGACATCTCACGGAAGTCCAGTGTAAGACCCAACCCTCTAACAGGATATAATTCCCAGTCTTAACCACCTTGGGAGACTGACTTACAGAGCTAGCAAACCAGGTTTTATTATTCTCCCTCTAAACAAGATCAAGGGGTAAAATCCAAGATTTCACTTTAAATACACTACAGTGTGATCTGGTTCTCCAGAAGGCACTTTTCCATTTCCCAATGGATAACAGAAGGTAATATGTATCTCAGCTACGTCAGATGTGCATCCTAAATCAAACTTCTTCATCATTCAGTTTTTCTGAATCCCCTGGGAGAGCCACTTTAAAACAATCTGTGGTGGTGTGATTTATATTTCTATATCTAATGAAGCTTATTTTATAATAACTATTTTGATTTAATTGAATTTAATTAACTCCCTATTGCCTTTCCTGCTATGGATGGGCAAGGGAAATTGTTGTATACTTTAGTGTTAATTGTAAAGCTGTGATTGGTTAAAACACACAATAACATGTCTTGGCAACAGGAGGTTTTTCTCTTTTGCATCTATCTCTTTTGGTGTATTTTATACCTTTTTCCACGCTGATAAATGAATAAACTCTGTTTAAGTATAGTTCAAAACCATAAAGGATTACATTTGGAAGTGGTGAAAGTAAGAAACATTTGCAATAGCCAAAACTCTATGCAAAAGGATAATGAAAGGAAGTCAGACCAGGAAAAACATAACACTAGCAAGGTTTAGTTAGGCAATAGAATGTAGAAAAGTTTTTTTTAATAATCACTCACAGAGAAAAGAAAAAAGAAAAATTTTTATTAGAGCCAACTACAAAAATGGGAAATAATGAGATTTAGAAAGTTCCTTACCAATTTTCTTGGCTTATGCTAACTGGTCGGGCATTGGAACGGGTTGCCCGGGGAGATGGTGGAGTCACTGTCCCTACGGGTGTTTAAGGAAAGGTTGGATGTGGTACTGAAGGACATGGTTTAGTGGGTAATAGGTGGTGGGGGGATGGTTGGACTAGATGATCCTTGAGGTCTCTTCCAACCTTAATGATTCTATGATTCTATGATTCCTTGGCATTGTATCACAAGGTGATTTTGGCTACCCAGTTATAGCTGGGTGTTAGTACATCCACAGATAAATACATGCTAGTAAGACCACTCCATGTTTCACAGATTAGTTACTGCTAGGAGGGTAAAACATGTGTTCTATCAGGCATTGTAAATGTTAGAAAAGACAATCAAAGACTTCAGAAGAATAAATTATTTTGACTGTGTGAAGGAAAAGTATCACAAGATGCATCATGAACCACACAGTGCTCCTTCATCTGAGTCAATGGATTTGCAGTTCTTTTGTTAAACATCAACTATTGTTTTGCTACTGCTTCAAAATAGTTAGCACAAGTTTGTCATTAAGCAATCAAATAAAGCAAAAAGATGTGTTAGAAATTATAAACAATAAGAGGAATGGAAGTCCTGAAAACACTTGAATAATAATATCTTCAGACCTCATTTGTTCTTGAGATTAACTGTTGTTATTACTCACTGAATGCCAGTAGTAAACTGTCTAAGGAATTACTGCATTTTAATGTCTTTACTACAATAACTACAACTGTGCAAGAGAAATTAGAAAAAAAAAAGATCAGGAAGGTTCTTCTCTTTAAATAAACCCTAATATTTATGGCTTGTTTAAAGTATAGTCTTAGAATGGCTATTTTCTTAAATATAGGGTTCTGTGGAACAATTTTTCAATAGACGTGAAATTAAAGATATGAAGCTTGGCTATTTTCTCAGTGTATTTTTTTTTTTATGTACACAAGTAAATAAACACACACCAGTTCATTTGCTCCGTTAGATATCCTTACTGTCCAGTCAAAAGAAAAAACCCTTCCAGTGCTTCAAAGATTTGTTTACCATGCAACTGTTCTGACTGATCAAGTTTAAAACCGATGGGAAAGCAGGAGGCTGGCATGGCTTTCATGAACTTATTGAGCAATTGTGAAGTCATCATGTAATTACATTTTTTTTGCAAATTGAAAGCTTTATGCACATGATGCTGCAGATGATGACAACGTGCGTATACATGAGCAATGAAAGAGTAAATTCCACCAAAACCCTCTTCACTTATAATTTCGTTTGAATGATAGAATCATAGAATCACTAAAGTTGGAAAGGACCTCCAAGATCATCAAGTCCAACTGTCAATGTAACACCATCATGCTTACTAGACCATGTCCTGGAATGCCACGTCTACATGTTTTTTGAATGTCTCCATGGATGGTGATTCAACCACCTCTCTGGGCAGTCTGTTTCAACACCTTACTAATCTTTCTGTTAAGTTTTTCCTAAATAAATCCAATCTAATCTGAGGTAGTATTACAATCTGAAAAAATGTAAAAAATTTGCCAAATATGGAGTAATGATAGCATAGAGTGGTCATAGAATCATAGAACAATAGAATGGTTTGCGTTAGAAGGGACCACAAGGATCATCTCGGTTTAGATTGGATATTAAGATATTAAGAAAAACTTCTTCACCAAAAGCCCCATCCAACCTGGCCTCGGACACTTCCAGGGATGGGGCCTCCACAACTTCTCTAGGCAAGCTGTTCCAGTGCCTCATCACCCTCACAGGGAAGAATGTCTTCCTAACGTCCAGTCTAAATCCCCTCTCTTTTAGTTTAAAACCATTACCCCTTGTCCTGTCACTGCACTCCCGAATAAACAGTCCCTCGCCAGCTCTCCTGTAGGTCCCCTTTAGGATCCTCATAATGAAAACCATCTCTCATGGGCCAGATTCATAGCTCAGAAAAGGTTGTATGAACACTCGCATAGACCTAGGATAAATCGAATTGTGAAGAGAGGAACATTTTCAGTGTTTTTACACTTGCTCATGTAAACATGCTATGAGCATCCAAAAGAAAATGTATCTCCTTAGATCTTCTTTGCTTCAAAGAGGCAGCAGTGGCAAAGAGGTAGGCACAGATCTCTCTGAATAAAAAACTATGTTAACTTTGTTAGGAACAGCAAACAAAGCAAGACATGTTGGCAGCAGCAACAAACGTGTACGGGTTACTACGAATTTCAAAACAGAAGGCAGATTGGCCAGTACAGTCTGTTACACAGACATATCACTTTGACTCAATCTCCGTCCCACCAACCTTTGCAACCTACATCTAAAAACAATGGTCTTGTTAACATGGTAACACACCTGTCTTCAGAGAAAGTTGGTCACTTAAGCAATCTCATCTGCTCAAGTCCTGTGAAACTTCTCCCAGCTAAAGTTTACTCAGGGAGGTTATAGAAAAGTTGCTTTTGCCAAAACTACTCTCCCAAGAAAGGATATCAGCACTAATCCAGCGAAGAACAGCACAGCATTTCTTCTAAGACTGAGCATTTGCTGACCAAAACCCATGTACATACCTGTTCAATCCGGTGACGATTTCCTTGATAGAGATAATAGTAAAGAAAAGGGGTAAGAGTAATACCTCAGGTCATTAGTTTCTCTAACTACTACTTCTTAAAGTCTATTTTAAAGGAAAAATAGCATGAACGGTGGTGCATAATTATATAAATGAATTTGCAGAGTAAGTTACATGCAAACCTAGCAGGGAATTCTAATTGAAGTATAAGAAGCATCCTATTAAGAGTCAACATTTGCTCTGCGCTGTTTGGAATACAGAGCTCTGGGCATCTCCACATCATGAAGATATTGACAAATTAGAGGAAGTGTAGAAAATAGCAGCCAAAATAGTCAGGAAAAAAGAACTGACTTGTGAGAAAAGATTGACTCATTAGGGAACAAGTATTTTGAGTGCTTAATTAAGTATGCAGCCGGTTCCTATGGTAAAATCTATTCTTTTAACCTCTCAGAAATTAAGATAGAAAAACTACCGTTGTACAAAAACAAACAGTTTCTCTGAAGATCACTGAGGGTTTTCTTGTTTTCTTTTTTTTTTTTTTTCTTAGGAAAACTTAGGAAAAATTGGTTTTACACTACAGATCAGTCACCTATACGAACATGATATTACAGTCTTCAGCTACCATCTTATGTGATCTTTTGAGTTGTCCTCTTGTTTTTAAGTTTCGCAACCAAGCAAAGTTATTAAAGGCTTGCTAGGACTGCTGGCAATGACCTTCATATCTGCTTTGCTAATTCTTCTATTTCGAACATTCTCTGGGACTTCCTTTAGTAGCTTGAGCATCTTCAGTTTTTATTGTAAGACTTTGGTAATAGAAAGGTACAAGTCGGGGAAATGCTTTATCCTTGTCTCAAGAAATTTGTTGTAGAATCATAGAATGCTTTGGGTTGGAAGGGACCTCAAAGATCATCTAGTTCCACCCCTCGTGCCATGGACAGGGACACCCTACACTAGACGAGGTTGCCCAAAGCCTCATCCAACCTGGCCTTGAACACTTCCAGGGAGAGGGCCTCCATGGCAACATCATAAAACATATCCTTGGCAAAATCACAAACATATCAAAACCACCATTTCTCCTCAAGTTCTTCAGTAAGATGATACCGTATCCTAGTGGTAAATGGATAATCATCAGTTCCTCTCATGCTGATACTGGTGCTTGCTTGGAAAAGAAACTTCTCCAAGTTGTCCTATCTATGTGAATGAGAGAGATGTAGGAGAGAGAGACACAGAGACAGAGAAGATAAGCTGACGTGAAAAATTTGTGATGGATTGTGTCCTCCTAATATCAGATGAGGAACTTGCTATAGGAACACGTAGAGTTTGTGTTCCTGGTTCTTTAATTCTTAACAAAATGTAAGCTACAACAAAACATCTAGAAATTACAAATTTTGACTGGTGGTAGTGGGCTTCTATTTTAAAAGGACTAGGTTTCAAAATGACTGATTCCAAAGGATTTCTTTATTGACTTTGCATAATCATGGGTATTCATATTCTCCCTAGACACACCTATATATTTCTTCTGAAATACCTACTATATCTGGTAAATCAGAATGAAGAACAAACTCTCCTACTTAGTGGCCTATTGTGTTCTGTAGGTGCTGAGCAAGAGACCGTTATTATCAGTGCATGAGGTACAGGCAGGGAAAGACAGAGGACTTAACAGGTGGCCTGAAATAAAATGAGCTGAAGCACGAGGGTGAGAAAACTGAAGATCCTCACTAATTTTGTGGGAAACACACCTTTCTGATTCAAAATCTAGTGATAATGCCAACAATGAAGTTAGGAAAAAGATGTGTTTTCCAGGCTTCTACCAGAACTTAATGAATTGTAACTATCCTCAAGTCTTAGGCTTTTGCTCTGCAATTCTGCTTGCCAGAAGGCTCTGGCAAACACTCTCATGGGAGAACACTCACCAGAGGACTGGTCCCCAGTATTACCAGTATGCACAAAGATTCATCAAGACCATGTTAGGAGTACCTTGAAGATTTTTTTTACTTCTTGATCTGTGTAAAGAATGTATTAGTCTGACCAGTGCACTAGCACCTTATGGATCATTTCTCCTTCAGGCATGAAATACTGTGTTTATCACGTCACTCCATGCTGGTTTAGTTAATAGGCAAGAATAAGGAATAAAACAATGATTTTCCCTATTTAAATAGATAAATAAATAAATAAATAAATAAATATATTTTAAAACCCCTAGATTATTCTAACTAGTCAGGATTCTCTTTGTTGCTTCTACCACAGTTTGTGCTTCTAAGACTTCAGAAAGTTTGTGACTTCCCTTTCTTCCAAGGCATAACTTTCATGCCTGCAAGATTTCTTACAATTGCTTCTTTCATACTGCACATGTTTCTGAAGACGGATGTTTTGTCTCTCTCTCTCTCTTGAGTAGGAGATGTAAGATGGATGGACATGACTGAGTTACTGTATACATCTCTCCATTTCCAAGCTATGGTCTCCATTCATATTTATTTACTCCTTTATGAGTGTTTTACAGTTCATGCTGACTGGGCACTTGGGTGTCACATGGAGTAGGACAAAACTAAATTATTGTCTTCTCCCTCTTCTTCCATTTCTGCTAGACTGCTTAATTCCACATCATATTAAAAATGTGAGATCTATACTACTACTATATATGAATATCTACAATGATTATATATTGATAATATATAGATTAACAATAGAGATAAGAGATTGCATTACAATAATTTTTTTTTTAATTTTTTTTTAAAGCAAGGAGAATTCATCATCAGCTCTGAAACTCCACCTTCAATTTACAAAGTATGTGTAGGTGTTGCTACATATATTATATATTACATTACCCACTGGTACAGAATCCTGTAAAACTGGAAGGTTAAATAGCGACAGCCAAGTTCTGATTGCAAAAGACCTTGGTGTGTATGGTAAATCAAATTCTTAAACATTGTTTATTCATGATGGTAGACTTTAAATAGACAATCTGACTTCCATGAAAATACAATAAAATACAGCCATTTCTTGAGTAGTCATACATTATGCCAGAGCTTTAAAAATATTTTTAAGCTCCATATAACTGCATTTTAAAATGAAGACAATAATGGACCCTCAAACAAGGGACTGATTTAAACTCAAACGATATAATCCCAAGTTAAAATAACACAACTCCTAAAAATATTTTTTCCTATTTTTAGCCACACCATATTAATGAGGATTTTTTTTTAATCAAGCACAAAACAAATTCCAATATTTATTGATGATTTACTGTTGGTTTTTTTGAACTGAATTCATGTGTTGTTATCACTGCCTGTTGCAACATGATATTTTCAGAAAAATGCCTGCTAGAAAGTTTAGACATGGTAATTCAACTGTAAGCTTCTGGGAACATCCATGTTGTATTATGCTTGGCGTAGAATGAGCACCTCCTGCTAGATTCAGCAAAAATAAAGCACAATGACCTCTTCAGCTGGACACTTCAGCAGCTGGTCTATAACTTAAGCAGAGTTTTGCTTTACGCTTTCTAAACTGTCCTGGGGATTGAATAGACAACATATAAAAATATGACAGGAAGATGATGGATTATGGGTCATAAGTCTCATTTCAGCCATACAAATAAAACATCATGCTTGTGTGTTATGATAATACATTTAATGGACAGAAATTAGCAGATGTTGATTGCATTCTAGTGTGCACAGCATACCAAAAATCACAGAGGAATGTTTAAAAGATTGTAAAGAGACTGTACCATTGGATGCCTGTAAAGCAGAGTTTGAGTAGCAAAAACACAGAAAAGACAGTTTGGTAGTTGTCTGGCTTTAGTTTAATCATTTCTCTCTGCCAAATGCAGTCATTAAAGTGTAACAATTGTATGCATTTTAGTTTAAAACGAATGGTAATGCTTTTTCTGCCCCTTCCTAAGTAATACTTTATAGCTGTCAAAACATGTTTGTGGCAGACTCTTCTTAAAATAAAACTTCAAGACAAACTTAGGAAAAAAAGTATGAATGAAACTTTGTAGTCCAGCACCATTCAGAATTCTATAAATTATCCAATATAACATATAAAAGCACCAAGATTTGGCCCCGCTCAACTGTAACTTCTAGGAACAAGCTTTTATACATACTACATATATGCACACGGAGAGAGATGCAATTCCATACAAGAACTACCTCTTTAAAGATTCAGATGCGAAAGCTAGATTTACTGCTTTAAAAGAAAGACTTGTGCGTACAGTATGTGTTGAAATACTCCTTAACCCTTTTTCCTGTCAGGCAACATTTATTTTCAGGAACCTATGAATCTTGTCAATTTTAGAATTTTGTCACCATTCACTGCATCTTAAAATTCCCTGTTTACATATGAGACCACACGCAGTAACTTTTGTCCTTGGCCAAACCCGATCTTACTGACAAAACTAATGGGTATGCTCTCTGTTTTCATTAACAAATTGATGAGATCTGGATATAAGCTTTTTCTTTACTGTTTGGCCTCTTCCCAATCATATAACTAGACCATCTGTATAAGCATTATCTGCCATAGATTAAAAGTGGATTTAGAAATGTAGTCCAATTCAATCAGATAATCATGAGCTAATATGTGTGGCAAAGATTGCTTTGTAGATGTACATATTATATTGAATTAGCATGTACTTTACTGGAAGTATAGGAATTCTAAGAAAAAATGTACAAATTATTGTAATATAAAGATCCTACGTGTCTGTGCTGTTGATTTTATCATATTGCATGTCAATATGTGCATGGCAGTCCAAAGGATGATGTCTGCTCAGTTATTAACAGTCCAGTTTAAATTTGCCCTTGTGGGGGTTTTGTGTGTGTGTTTGTTTGTTTTTGGGGTTTTTTTTGCCATGGCCATGGCTGTTGTAGGCTTGACTTATGGTGGAAGAAAGGCACTTGATGGATGAGAAGTCCATAAGTGGCCATTGCATGTAGCACATTGCAACATGAAGGCCTATTCTACCAGTGTGCAACACAATTAAAAACAAAACCAAGGAAACCAGATGGTGACTGTCCATCTCTATTAACTCTTATACCTCCTTTCAATGGTAAATCAGCATAAACGGGGTTCCTGAAAGGGTTAACTGTAAGAAGGACAATAGATCATAGAATCATAGAATCACTGAGGTTGGAAAGTTCCTCCGAGATCATCAAGTCCAACCGTCAACCTAACACCACCATGCCCACTAGATCATGTCCTGGAGTGCCATGTCTACACGTTTTTTGGATGTCTCCAGGGACGGCAATTCAACCACCTCTCTGGGCAGTCTGTTCCAACACCTCACTACTCTTTCTGTGAAGAAATTTTTCCTAATATCCTACCTAAACCTGCCCTGATGCAACTTGAGGCCATTCCCTCTTGTCCTGTCGCTTGCTACTTGGGAGAAAAGACCGACACCCTCCTCACTACAACTGCCTTTCAGGATGGTTGTTAAAAGTGGAGATTTGTTTTAATTAACATTTTCACATTTATTTAGGCTTTTTGCATGAAATGTCTGAATCACAGAAAATTCAAATACTCACTTTTGATCCATAATTTTTTTTTTCAAATGTCAGTTTGAATCTTCTCCAAATGTCCCAAATGAAACAATTTGGTGGAAAGTGTCAGGACATGTTATTGTGGTATTGTCTTTCATTTAAATCATAAAATAGAATCATAGAATCACTAAGGTTGGAAAGGACCTCTGAGATCATCAAGTCCAACCGTCAACCTAACACCACTGTGCCAACTAGACCATGTCCTGGATAGAAGCAGCCAAAGCCTACAGGAACAGCTGAGTGTTTCAGATCTCACCATATTTCTGTTTTTCAGTACTTTGGGAATACCACAGATATTGAGTGATGTATTTTAGTTATTTCAAGTATCTACAAATTGTACTCACCCATTTTAAAATGACCTTATGTAAAACCAGAAAGATCACAGTAATTTCTCTTAAAATATGATCAGTGATTATGAGAATTTGTACATTGTTTTTCCATTTGTAGTCTTAGCTTGTATTAGAATTGCCATATTTTTCTATTATCTGCAAAATCGTTGGCAACATGGAGAGTCTGGATAGGAATTTGTTGTTAATTTACTTTTTCAATACAAATACAGGAATCTATCCAATAAAATTTGGAGGAGCTGTTTTGAAAACACACGAAGGGGTATGCAATAGCTGGTAGATCTGTGGAAATCCTTATGAAAGGAAATTGTGAGTGCTAAAGATTTACGAGATTTCAAGGACAGTAGATGAATTTAATGGAAAAAGTGTGTGGAGGATTGCTAATAGAGAGAAGCCGTATTTGTCTCAGCTCCTGAGCTACAAGTATTCAGAGACTGGAAGTCTACTCAGGAGAAATGACATAACTGGTTTTTTTTTTCTCTGTTCCTACTATTGCGAAGGCACACATTTTTGGTCATTGCTGGAGAAAGAATTTTGTTTCAGATGGACTTGTAGCCTGATTTGTTACAATCATTCTTTAAACAATTTTCTGGTTTTAATTGACCTAGATTATTTCCTCAATGCCATCTCTTTTCTGTGATGGATTCATAGAGGAAAACCTTTTCTGTCCCCAGAATTTTCTGTTCATTGTGCTAACAAGTTTATGTGTATGGTTTGCTATTCTTTGAAGAACTTCTAATCATTGGAAGATCTTATGGTAGGCACCAAATGAAGGATATTCAGACTGATGCTTTGTGCCTCTACCAAAAATACCTTTTCCCAGATTTGTTGCTGATACATCCATGGAAGAAAGACGTTGTAAAATAAATAAACATTGTAATATGTAAGTAAAATCTGACTGTAAATACGATTGTGAAATTTTAATGATCTATCTGGTTTAGGTATTTTTTACTACGCTATAGATAGCAATTTGAAATCTGGTAACTTTGCATGCATTTCTGAGATTAAAACTACTACAGTTCTGTCAAAACCCTTTGGATTTACAAATAAAGAAGGAAAAACCTATTAAATGTCATAAGCATTCAGAATCTTCCCTAGATTCTAATTTCTTATTTTGAGTCATTTTTATTATGGAAGTCAGACCCAATGACATGCACTATGCTCTATCTCACAGTTGACAATACAGTGCCATCAAAATCATAATTGTTAAAAAAAAAGAAAGATTAAACATCTTACTCTACAAGTAGTACATAATGTCATATACCTATTACTAAGAAGGCCCATCTTCTGTGACCAAAGAGAATAACCTGATTTGAACTAGAAGAACCGAATAGAATTGTTAGACAATCCTTTGCATTTTAAGCAACATTTAATTAGAAACACACTTTAACCACCAAAATGATAAAAATCCAAGAGATTAAAATTTGAGTGTCAATTATCATAAAATTCATCATTGTAATTCTTATTAAAACTCAGTGTTTAGATAGGTAATGATTTTATAATATGGCAATTTGCATAAGGAGCCCTGAGATGGCTTATTATTTCAATCCTACACAATTACAATTCTAGCTCCATACATCAGAGCTCTTAGCAATGTAAAATCACTGTGCTAATTAATAAGCCATTTACTGACTGCAGCTAGTTATGGTGGTCCTGCAGCTGACCTTACGGAAGATGAGCCATCTCTGAAGTGCCTGTGTGTAACTACAAACATAATGATGTGCCAGGAGGGAATCATTAAAAATAATTTACACAAGCCTTCATTTACAAGATCTTTTGATAGCATGCTTCCCCGGTGTTTAGATCCACAGTGCAACCCCTACCATTTGGAAAGTGCCAAGCAGGAGAGTGAACGAGGATACCTAAGTGGTTAATTAAGAGCCATTCGGACGCCACAAGAGCCTCCTGAAAAATCCCTCTGATGTCTGCTGTGTCAAATGTCTCTCACAGGCAAATCCACAAGAGGTAGCTGCCATAGCAGGCTAATTATTGGGGACCAGGAGCAGCTGAGAATGGCCTGTCACTGAGTGCTCGCTGTGAGCACCCAAGCCCAGGACTGAGCAGAGCAGTCTTTTGTGTCATCGGACTTGAGAGGAACAGTGGAAATGAGACGCTGTGATAATCAGAAGTGATTGAATAAGTCATAAGAGTGTGCAGTTGTAGATGAAATTATTCACTCATCTGGTTTGATGTAACTTTTTACACCTTGCCGTTATTCTACTTCCAACATGTGTTTTTTTAAGACTTTCATTTTGAATGCTTTTAAGAATAAAATAACTTACATAGACCTTGTAGGAATGAACAAATATTTCTAAACATCAAAGATAATTTTTAGGACATAAAGATAATTTCAAACTACATAAAAAGAACCCAAAATATAATTTTTAAAGAAGAACACGTTTCATCACACTACATCGTGAAACTACAGGAGGAAATATGAACCTACACACAAAACAGACTGCTAATTTCAGTACAGTCAGAACAACGAGCAGGACTAAATATGTCACGGCCTTCCTCACAGCAGCTGGAAATGAACATCATGAAAACTCATCATTTATTTCTCCTTCAGCCGAGTCCCTGCAAGGTGGAGGAGCAGAGCTGTCTCCTTGTGTGTCGTTTTATTAGTTTAGTGGCATTTAATTGGTTTACTGACCTACAAGGGATTTTTCTGAATCTGCATGGGAGATGTTTTCTTTTGCCAGTTTGTTCGCTCGTTATGCAGCTAAGAGCAAGTGGTTCACACACTCTGTGTGTAGACACTTTTCAAGCCCCTCTGATAGCTTTTAGGTTTATTTTCTGAGATGCCTTGCATGAGTGTTATCTGAGAAAGCAGCACGAGCACATTCCTTGTGTGATCCTTGCTAGTGCATTGCGGCTGAGTGCCAAGACTGGGACTGGGAAGAATTAGTCTCCTGAAGGTGGGGGCAGCAATGCAGTTGCTCTGTGTGTGTTTGTATGTCTGCAGGTATTTGAGAGACACAGAGAGAGAGAGAGAAAGAGGAACCTACTGTGTCCTTGGCATCTTGTCAA
Organism: Psophia crepitans; assembly: GCA_013399095.1. Classification (NCBI taxonomy): domain Eukaryota; kingdom Metazoa; phylum Chordata; class Aves; order Gruiformes; family Psophiidae; genus Psophia; species Psophia crepitans. The sequence goes on from VWZZ01000512.1 coordinate 75,813, forward strand.
TGATACTGACAGGGTTTCTAAGTTTGAACGTATAATGTTTTGAAATACAGCCCATTTTGGCAATTTTATTGTAGGAAGAGGAGAATTTATTTTTTTCTAGGTGGAAACCACCCTCGTCAGGATCTCTGTGATGTTTTCATTTGAAATGTATTATACTTACTTTGTCTCACTTTCAAAAGAGCTATATAAATAAATGAATTCTCAATAATTAGAAAATACCTACCCATTTCTTCTATAGCCACATCTCCTTGCAGAAAGAAAGTATTATTTTTCTAATAACACTACATGTTTCTCAAAGGCATGAAAGAGACGTCTTACTTTCTAAAACTCTCAGATCATTTTGCATAAAAGAACAGTAGAATTCACCTCTTTGCTACAAGCAAGATGCATTGTTCGAGGCAATAATTTGGCTTCCCTCTGTAGTTGGTGGAGACAGACAGCTACAAAAGGGAGGTGGGTTGAAGCCAACCGTATTACACCTCTCTCATTAAACAAGAAAAATCACCCTCTCATCATGGAGTGTGAATCAGCAGCCAGATTGGTCCCTTAATTTTAGTGGATCAAATTCTACTTTTCTATAGTTTGCCTATAGTCTGTAGAAGTGGTGAGAATTGCAGCCATACTTCACAGAGCAGAAGACCAAGACACAGAGTAGAAGCTGGAGAAGCTGTGCCATGAATGCAGCCTAAATCTCGATGACTTCCAGACTTGACTGACTCCATACTGCTCGTAAGTGTAAAGAGAGAGTGGGGCAAATCCTCAGCCTGTGGATCCACCCTGCACTCTTGCAGGAAGCCAAAATTGCATGGGGTGGTGTGAGCTTTCATGAATATTGTCCTCTACTGGAAACATGACAGTCACTTTCATCTGGGCCATCATCACCAGCAACAGCTTCATAGAGTTTAAACCAGCATTTCTTGTCAAACACCAACTTACGATGAAACAACTAACCATCTGTTTAACTAACCCAGGCATATGCAGTGCTCTTGCAGAACTTTTTTTTTGGTATTAGTATTATTTTTCAATCTACTCCATTTATTGTAGCTGGTGACGTTGTCGCTAGTTTTGCCGACAAGAAAAATGACATATGATAATATGCTAATAACTTCACAAAATAATGCTAGCAATCAAAATTTGACCAAAATTAGTGACTGGCTTATTACTAAGTCTGTACTACAGTTGAATAATTCTGTACCATTGAAAAGTTACAGTGTCAAATCAGCACACCCTATTTTTTGATCTAAGAGGCTCAAATAATAGCCCGCACTGTCAGGTGAATTACATAACCTGTAGTGTCGTGGTGTTAGCCCAGCCGGCAGCTGATACCACTGAATGGTACAAAAAAAATCAGTAAAAAACTGTATTTTGAATGCACACTTCCAATCTTGCAGTTATAAGGGAGAAGAAGAGATAATAGCATATCAACTATTATTAAGCAGGGTTTTTTTCTGTATGTGCATTAAGAGATGCATGTTTGCCCTCAATTGTATGAAAAGGATCTTACAGAGCTAGAAGTTTAAAGATAATTTGATAAATAGCTGTGCTTGTTAGGTTATTTTTCTGAGAGACAGACCTTTTTAGAGACACTAGTATGGTTAAAAGCTAAATGCCCTGCTTTTCAAGTGACAACAGTCAGCATATCACATAAATGATATTGTTCACCTGGGGGAGCTAAGTAGTGTCCATCTACTAATAAGAAAAGAGACACAAAAAATACAGTACATGGCACTGTCATGACACATATAATGAACATAAGTTCTCATTCTTACACAACTTTGTTGATAACTTTGTTTTAGATATTTTGAGTCTTTATTCTTAATACATCTAAGAGTATATTGACAAGGAATAGAGGTGCAGTGCAAACAACTAGTTTATGGTGCAGCAAAGTACATTTTCTTGAGCTCAAAATTGTAATGATATTAAAAAAGGAAGCAAAAAGGATCAGCCAGTTCTGCTGATATGGTGTTAATCCCCTAAAATGGAGATTATTTCCACACTCGAATTTACAGCCAGGTGAGCTTTTGAAGGGAAAAGGGGAAATTCATGCTTCTAATTTAACAATATTGATTTTAAGGTTTAAAAATTTGTCTTCTAAAGGCCAGCTCTGCTTGTCTTTATTGCAGGCATAATCCCACGGAAGCCAGGAGAGGTGCTCTAGTGAGTGAAGAAAATCCCATATGGGGTCAACTTTGTGCCTAATGCCATCCCAGATGTTACTCTGATTAAAGTCAGCAGTAAAAACTCCTGTTACTCTGAATGATGCAAGACGAGACCAGTTGTGAAGTGCTGGTGAACGTTTCTCAATTCTGGTGGATTTCCACACATTGTAGATCAGGCCCTAAATTATCTAACTTCATCCTTGCCCCAAGTGTAAAATCATTCCCTGGGGAAAATCTCCACTGAAATCACTAATAACTCTGCTTGGGAAAGGATTGAAAGAGCAGATGTTAGTGTTTACCTTGAGGAATATCCAACATGTTGGAGCAATCACAACATATAGTGAGATGGAAAGATAACACCAGAGTAAAACAAATGCTTTTTCTAAGTGCTTACTCTTCACTATGTTTGGGTTATCTTATTTAGGAAGAAGCCCTGTATTTCCTGAAGATCATCACCTATCATTAAAAGGGAATCTTTGGTTGCACACCTACATGACTTTAGGGAGAAGGGAACATCTTTGTGCTTTTGCTTTTTTTTTTTTTTTTTGTTTGTGTACAACAAAGTAAAACTTCATTTTTTTCTTCTTTTGTCCCTGCCTTTTTTTTCTTTTTTTTTTAGGAACTCAGTTTTATAAACCAAATAGCTAATAAATGTTTAATACTTATATGTTCAACAAACATTTTATAGCATAATCTTGCTGGTTTAACAAGATTGTGAGAAACAACATTTATTTTATTTTCTTTTATATAATTATTATTCAATTCAAGTTTTTTAAATGAGATGAAAATTAAACTTCCTACAGTTAATGCCATGTTTTCATGCTTCTCAAGCTGTAGGAAATTTCATGAATAAATACTCCCAATGGACTGCCAGAAAGTACTTTCTTGAAGAGGGCCATGAAATGTGTTTTAAAAGTAACCCTGTAGCCACTACCTGAAATTTGAAAAGACAGCCAGTCAAAGGCCCCTGAGTAACTCCTCGTGTAGTCAACAAGAATCTTTTCTGGACTTGATAGAGCTTTATCCAGCCTGTGGTTATTAGAGAGATGACTTGTTCAATTGTTCCGCCAGTTGGTACGTAGGAATTTAACAGAGATCCTAAAGGTAAAGTTAATGTTTTCAACTTCTCTAGCTCTAGTTCAGCTGAAGGGACAAACCTGACTATTTTATTCTACGTATATAGAATGAAGCAACAGTGAGTTAAACAAGTAAGTCCTGACATGGATTGTATGTATCTGAAGCTTATGTATGAAATATATCTAATATGATAGAAAAGATTTGTCTCCTATTTTTCCCCTTTTAAAATTCATAAATACATAAGAAGTGATTGAAAAAAAAAAAGAGGTGATCTTAATCACTTGAAAAGGTTAAACATGTTCTTGTCTCCAGCTAAATATAAACAAGACTTCATTTTCTTGTTCACTGGATTCTATAACAGTTATTTTCTCCACTGGTAGCTTCTGAAGAACTGGTCAGCCCTTGTAGTTTATAGCAAATTCGTTTCTTCATTGTTCTTCAAATGTGTACAGTAACTTTTCAAATTCTTTTAGCGGAGAAATAAATGATAGAAAGTGCAAAATATGTGTCCTTGCTGTACTCCTAAATATTTCAGTGGAATGCAGTGTCCCTTGTTTTTTCATTTTAGATTTATGTCTAAGTTTAAAGGAGGTAGAAGGTCATCTAGAAAGAAATGGACACCTTAATTACTTTACATTGACATAGGTAAATACTTCCTTGGGTAAGTTTCTTATAATACCATAGCCATTTACCGCACAAAAGTCACAGAGAAGTGTGAAAATACATTCTTTTTCTGATAAGGATTTTTTTGAATCACACTGAAGATATCTGAACCATTAAAAACTTCATCTAGAATGTATAGAAGTCAAGCAAAAAGTTTTTCCAATAGATTTTCAGGCAGGCCTGTTTAGTAGTAGTCAACAGTTTATTCAGTCCTGCAGAACTTGAGTTTTCCACAACATAGATGGAAGAGTAGAAGAAAACACTTGCATTAAATTGCACGGAAAAGTAA
>VWZZ01000512.1:85000-167372 GCA_013399095.1 Psophia crepitans
ATTACATAAAGGTAACTCAGACTTGATTCAAAAGAATGATCATAATTGTCAGGAGACATGTTCTTCTTACTATATTATCGGCAGTGCACTGTGTCTTCTAAGTTTAGTCTGCAGTAATTGTAACCTTAAATTGAAGTAAGCCTTATACCAGGCCAATGTGATGGTATCTCCTTTTTAATCACCAGTCGTTTATAACACTCTGCTACAAAGTTTGTTTAGAAAACAAAACCAAACCCTCCCAATAAATTATTAAAAGTTTGCTATAGCAGTAGCAGAACTACTTTTCATTTCGGAATGGGAAGTGTCAAGACTGACCTCAAAGTAAATTACAACAAGAAGGCATCTGTTAATAGCACATATGCACAGCAGGTATAATCATAGCTGGGTTTGCCCTAGCCCTTCCTTATGCGTCTAGGACTTAACACTGAGAATGCAAAAAGACGAATACATTAAGATATTTAAAAATCCTCTCTGTGCCCTGCATTAAATGCAACCAATTCTTTCAGAAATGGAGTGCTGATACATGAAATAATAGCAGCTTTTTATTCTATTTTGTTGATTAGAGAGCATTTTCAAAATCTTTCCAACTGTGGCCACCCCCTCTACTTTTGAAAGCACAGTAGCACCCTTGTTTGAACAGACCATCTTTCTTATAGGATAAAAGGGTTACTAAGTCTTCATAACCTGTCAATCCTGAGGGGTTTTCCCCAGGAAAACTGGTAATAGTGCCTTATTATTTTGAATTGTGAGTTGGTTTAGGGGATGAAGATGGAAGTCCACTCAGGGCTGAGAGAGCAGCTTGTCAGAATAATTTTATCGGCATTTTTATTCTGACTGGAATCAGAATACCAGGAATGAACAGCATCTAGATTTTATACGGTTCATACTGCAGCCTCTGTTTGCTCTGCCGCATTCATTCGTTATGATTTATTTTTTTTTTTTTAAGGAAAAGAATTAACTGAGAGTGTTTCTTCCTTCTCTTCTTTCTCTTCAGACACTGTGTTGACTTTTCCCAAAACCTAGTATACAAAACCAGGCACTATACTAATAAACTTGCGCTTACATTCCCATGCTCTCTACCTTCCAAGACAAATATCATACCGACATGATAGGTACAGTGCATCTATAATTGAATTAGCCTTGGAAGCAATTTGCCCACATGGTACACTTGTAATATTCTTCCTAGAATAAATTTTTAACCATTTGATAATTAGCTTAGCCATACCTGTGACAACGAGTAAATTGTAAAACACCAGAACACTATCTTAATTATCCTTTCTAAAGAGACCAAGCAATAATTTGCTTAATCGCAACGAGGGATGAAATAATGTAAGTAATTAAGTAAGAAAGTATTCCCACATGATTATACACTTTCGCAATAATGTAAAAAAAAAAAGGAAGAAGATGAGGCATTAAAAATGTATACCATATGATTTCATATAGGAAATATGAAAACAGAACTGCTGATTACAAATAATTACTAAAATATTAAATGGCCCTACTAAATATAAAAACAATTTTTAGCTACACTGTTTCTCTAATCTTCCTCTCTTTGAATCTTGCAGTCCTATAACCTCTCACTGCAAAATTAAACCCAATACATCTCCTTTTTCAAAATACAAATAAGGAGAAAACAGTGTAGTTATTTAGTCTCACTGATATGATTTCCTTTTTCTTTCCTTTTTTTTTATTTTTTATTTTTAAATATAAAATACAGCAGGTTGTCCTTGTATTCCACCACAGAAAGGAGAGATGATCTCTCGTAGTTGTCCATGTGATTTCAAGAAATCTGTTCGGCTGCCTATTGCATGCAACTGTAAATACTTGATAAACATACTGTGCTCATTTATTTTTATTTCTGTTCCTAAAATTAAAGCTAATGCCTACTCTCCTTATCAGCTTAAAATTCAGAAAACAAATTTTCACTTTCAATTAATCGTACGCTCCTTGATTAATGTAAAAATAATATTTACCTTCACATATCCATTGCATATTATACTGCTGCGTGAATGTAAAAATGTGTCTCAAATCTGAAAATTAAATATTAGATACTACCTGCAGTAATGTATTAAGCATGATTGGCTTAGGAAATGCCAATGAATATGTGACAGAAATTATACGAGCCCACCGTATTTATTCCTTGAGTTTTTTCTCCCCTATTTTGATTGTGAGGAGTAACAGATGAAAAATATAAGTGTTTGCTAATAGGATTCACATCTTATTATTGGTGCTGATTTGCAGTTTTCCTTAACTCGCCATGATTACTTTTTTAGAAGCTTTCACTTTTCCCCAGCTGATCCTCGTCTTGTTAGGCAGCATTAATGACACTTCAGTCATTGTGGCTTTCAAGCAGAGCCCTTCCAGAGTGAACAGAGAGTTGACATTTCCTGACATTTTCCCAACTAATTACAGGACAAATAATTAAGCATGTTCTCGTATGTAACAAATGAAGGCAAAAGCCGTCTGTCAGCGATGTTGATTGATGACACTCTGGGAGACTTTATCTGATGGGTCCTGCCATGCAGTAGAGGGGAAGCAAATTTATTAGAATGAACAATGCAAATTCTGAGTCATCTCATCCAGTTATGCGCCAAAGCAATATCCATGTCAAGGTGAATGTGACAATGAAAGCAAAATATTTGCATTTTGTGGAGCAGGTTGAAGGGGAAATCAGAGCGAGAAGATGACAGGCCTAATTATTTTGGCTCATACAGGCTAGGACAGCTGTTTCTGGTGTCCTGAACAAGGCTGTCACACAGGTAACTAAATAGGTCTGCATATAAGTCTGTATCCAACACTGTACGGAGATGTCTACCACTAATGACCAACGCTAATGTTACTGCCATCCCTGAAAAACAGTAAATGTGTCACGGTGCACCTTCTGCATGGCAGTCAACATTTCGCTACATAATTACTTGTTAGTGAATTAATTCCTATCTGTCAGTATCTATGCCAGTGTCATTTTTAGACCATTACGAAATTATGCCATCACTATAGCAACTGCAAGCACAGTTAAAAGGCAAAACAGTTCAGATACTCAAGAAAAGTGCCTAGTTAGGCAGAAGACTAATAATGTAAAATTCAAATTGTGATGTTGCTGTCTGCCATCCTAATTTTCTTTACCTTGATTATGTGTTTGATCATTGATCATTAAACAATAATTTAAGGTTTCCAATTTCAATCCATGATTAATATTTAATATAATTAAAACCTCAGCCACAACAGCATCTTTCCTATAAACAGACGCACACAGCACTGTCATTGCAATTAATTAGGAGCTAAAAAGTGACATGCTCAAAAATGAATCCTAATATCAGAGTTTACATGCAAATAAGAATACCTATGGCATCAGGATGTTCTTTTCTCCCTGCTTCCTTTGTGGATTGCAAACAATGCCAATCTTAAAATCCTGTATCCTGACTAATTTCTTATTTATTTATTTCTTGTGTGTGCTCCATTTACCCAAGGAAAGTCTGGACCCGTCTTAAAACTATCACAACCACTTAAGGATTTCAAGATGCCATCTTATTCACAGAAAGATATTCTCAGGTTTAAGAGAAATTATGTATACTAAGCTCTCTAAAACCTTCAAGACTGTTGAAATTTCTAATGATATGTAGAAAAAAAGATTTGGTGATATGTACAACTACCTTAAATGCGTACAAGTCTGAACTAAATTAGGGAAATCCACAGATGGAAAAAGCACTTCTTAATTTGTATCCTGTTCTATTTTATATAAATGTTAGAAGAAAGGAAATCAAATTCTTCTACAAAATTTCAACACATATTCATCATGTCAATCTATGCAACGTGGTGGCTTTTGTTAGAGTGCAAATGTTACAACGGTGCATTTCAAATGATGTATGACAGCAATACAGTGGCCTCAGCTACTCTGACTCAGTAGAAAGAGAATGTAGAGAAATAATATGAAATTCAGGAAATCAGTAAGAGGCCAAATGTGTAGGCGAGTTTGGTTTTTCATTTTAAGAAAAGAAGAAAAAAAAATACATCTTATTATTCCATTTTCTTTCCAGTGATAATTATGGCACTTCAGTTATCTTTTTGGTTAACTGGTTTGAAAGAGCTCCCTTGCTTTAAAAAATATGTGTATTTGTAAAGGTGTGGTTTGTTGTTTTTTTTTTCTTTGAATGTATCTACTGCCTGCAGAAATAGTGTTTTCAGAAGTGAATATATATTTTTTCTGTCTTTCTTAACATAAGTACTGTCTTCTTTACTATGGCATGTGTTTCTAGCAGGAAAATCAAATTAAAACTGAGTCAATCACATGAAATCAAGGTGAATCTTTGCCAGGAAAAAAACACATAATGATGATAATGCAGATGTGTAGATCATTAATATTCTGCACTTAGAGTTACCTGACAAATAAATGCTTACTATGGACTAAAAGAAAGGCTGTCATGGTATGAGAAAGATGGTTGCTTTCTCTTGCCACACTAAGGTATTTCTTTCACTAACATCTACAAAACAGACAATTACCCTTCCTTCCCACTCTCTTAACTTCACACAGCCCATTAGCGTGTTGGAAGTGGATAAACTCTGCAAAAATATCTAACTGCAGCATTGTCCAGAGGTAGACCACTGCTCTGAAAGTGATGGGAAGATTTAATTTCTGTTCTGCTAAACAAGGTTAGAAGAGTTTGGTTCTTGGTTAACAGTGACCACTAAATGGATAGGAATCAATAGTTCCTCACTAATGCCACAGTGAGGCAACTCCTTTATTGACCTTTCCATTAACACTGAGCAATCGAAATGCAAAAAAATAAACAGACCAATCATTTTAATTTTGAACACCTACCAAATCAAGTCACTCACTGGGATTTCAGTGCTCCTATGTCAGTCCTCTCATGTATCTACCTGCATTCTTTTATGACCTATCAGATTTCAAAAAACTCGCTACTTAATATTTATTTATTTGGTTATCAAACATAATTAGTGTGTTTAGCCCAGGAAGAGCTAAAAATAAAAGATTTGTAAACATGAAACAAAGAGTTTCTGTCCAATTAAAAAACTTTGTATACATCACAGTTACTCAGAAACACCTTACAGACAAGTAAACAGTGAATTGACTTGATAGGGATGATATACAAATTTGATAGAAAGAGCCAATGGGAGAGTTTCTGTCTAATGATCCTAGTCAATCTAATTAATGTATTCTGCTACATTACATTTTAAGAAGTGACCATTGTGTAATACACTTTGAAATATGCACAAGCTAATGGGATAAGATACAAAAATTATTATGCTGACAGTAAATCATATTACATTCCTAATAAGCATTAACTAGATAACTAGGTCAAAGCAGTATTATCTTAATTGATTTTTCAAAAGAAACCTGACAGAAAAATGTCAATGCTCGAATATTTCTTCATGCATCATTAAAACAAGATTGGCTTTTAACAAAAGAAGAATCCTTCACAGAATTGATTCTTGCTTCAGGCTGCCTGCAAGTAAGTGTATTACATAAAAATCTATACAGGATATTAAAACAACACAACTCTGCAAGACAGTTACAATTAAAAGCTGACACCCACCCCCCCCCACCATGTGTCTACTACAGTAACTTGCTAGTAAATGTATTTAAAGTCTTCAGAGCCAGTATAAACCATATATGAAAATCACTGTGTTTTAATATTTGAGCAGGGGGTTGTGTGTATAGAAATCAGATCTTCTAGTTAAATCAGTAGAGTATAACTTACCCACTTCATAACTATATAGCAATTAGATAAACATGCAAGAAAACAGGAAAAATACTACCTTGAAGCTATAACCATAAATGTAAGCTCTGCATCTAATGTAATGAACGTTTCAGTGTGGAGAGCAGGCATCGTTCTGACATCAGAAATTTCCAATAGTGATTGTGAGGTAAAATGCAATACGCAGAACAAATAATATATAATACCAGCAATAGTACAATGCTGTATAGGTTCACACAATAGATCTTATTGCAGATGCACATATAGATTGATCAGAGAAAGATTGGCTGATCGATCCAAACACGAGTAGCTCGTAAACCTCGAAGTGATGAATTATAGTATATTTGTGGTTTGGTAGTACACAAGACATTCATTTTATCTAAATAATCACAGTTCATTTGCTTGGATTGTTTAGTTTCTGAAGTTATAAGCAGAAAATGCACATAATAATTTCTCATATGTTTTTTAATGTCTTTTTAATGCATCTTTTATACAAGAAATTTCTTAGAACTGTCTAATATTATTACTAGTTACTTAATGCAAAATAACTCAATGGTTAAACATTTTTTTGTTAAGAAAAACCTGAGTGCTTACATACGTTATTCAGTTTTCCCTAATGTTGAGCATATTTTAGTTCCACACCCCCCCCCCATGCAATTTGAGTCATTACTGCTTTCAAAAGTCAGGAAAAAATGTTAACAGAAATTTGAAAACATTATTTCAGGAGCACAAGCTCCACAAAGGCTGATCTCAGCCCTTGGGACAGAAAGAAAGGATGGAACAAGGTAAGTCTCCAAGTTCTGTGAAGATCTACGTGGCAAAGGATGATTCGGAAAACGAGCCTAATTCAGAAGGTGAATGTCTTCTCCATCAGCTCTGCCATACTTAGCTCTAGAGAATTTGCTTTTTATACCACAGCCGGATTTGAATGTTCAGTTTTACGTAATTTCTCTGAGATTTCAAAGTAGGAAGTATCAGGAGTGTGTCTCTCTCCTAACTCATAAGTCAGGTGTAAATTTTCTAGGGAAGAATGGGGTCTGACAGTCTTTGTGTAATATTAGCCCAAATTATCACAAATTCTGTGAAAGAGTTTTGAAGCAAATAGTAGTGTGTGCCCTTCTCCTGTGGTAAAATGTCCCTTTTCATAAGGGAGTTATGTTGTCCCTTAAATGATTGCATAGAAATACACAATGAAAAAGGCAGGCACATCCTGGGCAGCTGATGAAAAGTCAGTCCATGCAACTCAAATCCTTGTGGCTATTCAGCACCTTTGATCTTTGGTCACAGTAGTGGCTCAGTTTGCTCTTCAAATTACTACAGACATTGAAAAATATTAGGTAAAGTGAATGTCTTCTGTTAGTAAAGGAGGCTACAGCAGAGTATATAGTTCATCAACAAGGCCTAAGAAAGGACAGAGGTTAGGCTGTACGTGTACTCTGGAGAGCAAATAGACCTTAAGGGATCAAGAACATTTGTTAGTAAAAACTCCAGTCCAACTTGCATCTGTATTTGTTATCACAACCTCTGTACTAACATAAGATACCCAAGTCATTTCTCCCAGTACTTGGCCCATCGTTTGTCACTTCCCTGTATTTCTTCCTTTTCCAGAGACCTGCCAGACACAGGAGAGCAAGTAGGATCTGCTCTGAAGGAAGGCAGGAAATAACATTTGTGGTGTGGTGGAGAAAGGAAGGAGAAAGGGAAGGTTTGTGTCTACCAGGTTGATGTATACTGCAGGAAGGGGGGGAAGAAAGGCCACTGTCCTGCATTTAAGGCTTCTCTTCCAAGTGCCTCATTCTAGACATGTCCCACATGTTATCTGCTTGCGTCATTTAAATAGAATAGGATAGAATAGAATAGAATAGAATAGAATAGAATAGAATAGAATAGAATAGAATAGAATAGAATCATTAAGGTTGGAAGAGACCTCAAAGAATCAACGATGAAATAAGTCACAGTGTGATATTTTGATTGGCTTTTTGGTACTCTGAAACTATGTCAGGACAGAAAAAAAAGGCAGCACGAAGATTTCTTCTTAATGTTAAGAGAAGCACAGTTTTGTCATGTAGCAACAACATAGTTATGAATAACTTTCTTTTTTCCTGTTGCTTAAACATCATTTAAGCATCTCTCTTTTTTCCCCAACAGATTGACTTGTGGGCTCCTGTGACCCTCTATTTATTTATTTATTTATTTATTTATTTATTTATTTATTTTCATCACTCCCTTCTGTATATTACCAGTATGCTACTGTTAACATATAATCCAGAAATGCTGTATTTTCAATATCATTCATATCAAGAGTTTGAGAGAAAGAGAGGTTATCTGCTTGTTTTACTTTCCTACTGAAATGTCTGACATGATAGATATTGAGATGGGAGAGGGGTTCTTCAGTGACTTGTTTGGATGTGCTAATGGAATTGTTGATTTTTAAATTTTTTTTTTTGTGACAATATCAGTTTATTTCATGGATTTGTCTCATAAGCCTTTTTTCACCTCTTTTTTTTCCTTGAATTCTTACATATTCTGGGAAAAGAAAGCCTGTTCATTTCTTTTGTAATGAGAAAGGTGGTTTTTTTTATCAAAAGTATAACTATTTGGTATCATCAGTTTATTTTCTAAACAAGCATGCCACCAATTTCTCAATATCATCTCAGTCAGAAAGATAATTTGAAGGATTATTAGAAAGATTTATTTACCTTTTCTCAAAATAAAAAATTAGGTATTGCATGAAATTATAAAGCAGCTAATTTAAAACAACAAATTTCTCCACTGAGTTCATAGTTAGCCTGTGAAACCTACTGCCTGAAAATATTCTTGTGGCCAAGAACTTAACAAGAGTCAAGAATGGACCACATGTTTCCATAGATAGCCTAAACTCAAATGTAGTCCTATGTCACTATTCAACAAATATCAAAAAAGTAATTTTGCAGTCTTACAGTGTTATGTTGTTGACTGTAATGTGGATTAGTCCTTCACCAATTTCTTTAGATACACAATCAGTTGCTTCATTTCTTCTTAAGAGCAATTTGCTCTTGTACCATATGCTGAGATAATACTGTATGGATTTTCGTTTGACATTCTCTAACCACGTTTTAAACTTCTCTAAGTATCCTTGCCTGGCTTTCGTTGGCAGTCCTCAGGATTTAGTTTTGTCACTGGATTTCTGTAATGTTTTATCTCCTGCCTCTCCCAGATAATTATTGAAGATATCAAATAAGAATAGGTTTCCACAAATTGCTATTCCATCCTTCTCAAACTCTTCCGCAGAAAAATACACTAGATTTTGTCATTTATCTTTTTTTGTGACCTAAATTTTCAAAAGTGCTCTTCCCCGGTCTGGTTCATATTATTTTAATCAAGATTTAATGAAACACAATATTGAAAACTGTACTAAAATTCCTTTGTATTCAAAGGATGATTGTTTCCATTAGATCCCATTTTATTATAATGTTTTTAAAAAGCAAAATTAAGCTCGCTTTTATGCCCATCTATTTCTTAAGAATGAAGTCTTAGATAAGGGAGGGTGGGGGAGACAGACAACACCATTTTTAAGTAGGTATTACTTGAGAAAGACCTTAATAAGCATGAATTAAAGAACATGATCAGAATTTATTTTCTATGATTAATTTATGTTTTCTATTTGTAGTAGCCAAACCATAAATCAATAACTTGGGTGGATCAATAACTGGATAAATGTTATGAGCAGATGTTGCTTTCTCAGCCATTACAGAAATGTGCTTTGTTTTAATAAAAAACAACAAAAACAACAACAAACCCCACACACACACCCCAAAAAACAAAACAACAAAATCCCCAAATAAATCATGTTGAACTAGTGTAAACACTCAGTTTGGAATTAGTTTCACCTATTTTTAGTCATGTAAAAGCAGTGTATATAGTCTTAACCATTTCTCTAGGCTCCCTTTCCAAGCATGAAGAGAAAGTTATAAATAGAAAGTGATATATTTCATTCTGAGACAAATGTCTAAAACTGGTGGAATGACTCAATTTCTGACATCCCTGTTTCTTTCCGTTGATCAGAGTAGGAACTTCATCCAGAACCTTTAGGCAGCTGAAGGTGGTTGAAATTAATTTCTTCTTTCATGTAGATATGTTTTGTCTTACCAAATTGTGATACAAAAAATTATTTTAGAGAACAACTATGTCAGTTTTGATCATAGATATGGTTTCAAGAATATTATTTTCACATAGTCAGATGACCAATGCAAACCCCAACATGCCCTTTGTCTTAACTAGGATCCTGGAAACAGATGAGCTCTTACAGTGTTGGGTAGAGGGGTGGCGTGATCTCCCTTGACATGTTGGTGATGCGCTTCCTAGTACCATCAGGGTGCTGCTGGCCACCTTTGCCACAAGGACACATTGCTGGCACATGTTCCACTAGGTGTCTGCTAGACCCCCAGGGTCTGAAAAGCTGTTTTCCAGGCGGTCGGTCCTCAGCTGGTACATGTGGGTGCTTTGGGATTTCTTCCTCCAGGGGTGGGACTTGCCATTTTCCTTTGAAAAACTTGAGGACATACCTGTCAGCCCAGTTCTTCAAACTGACAAGGTCCTTCTGAATGGTAGTGCAGCCACCTGGTGTATCATCCATTACTTCCAACTTTTATCATCTACAAACCCGCACTCTATTCCTTCATCTAGGCTGTTAATGAACATGTTGACTGGTACTGGCCACAGTATTGATCCTTTGGATACGACACTAGTGACTGGCCTTTTCAATCCACCTTATCATCCACTTATCTAGTCCCTATTTCATCAGTTTGTCAACAAGGATGTTATGGGAGACAGCATTGAAAGCCTTGCTAAAGCCAAGATAAAACCATCCACTGATCAATCCTCATCCACTGAGCAAATAATTCAATTGTAGAAGGCTGTCAGGTTGGTTAGGCACGATTTCCTCTTTGACAGCTTATGCTGACTATTCAAATCGTCTTTTTGTCCTTAATATCTTTGGAAATTTTTCCCAGAAGGATTTGTTCCATCACCTTCCCAGGTCTCTAGTTTCCTGGTCCTTCTTTCTTAACATTTGCTTTCCTCTCGTCCTCCTCTGACTGTCATGACCTTCCAAACATAAATGACCTAGATTTGCAATGGTGTTCCTCAATACTCATGGGTACATCCCATCAGGTCCCATGGAATCGTGTATGTCCACTGGTTTAAATTTTCCCTAACTACATTTTCCTTTGCTGAGGTGTAAATATGCATTGTCCAGATTTTCCCACTGATCTCAGGGACCTGAGATTCCTGAAGGCAAGTTTTAACAAAGAGAAATGAGGCAAAGAAGTCAGGGAGTGGCTCAAACTTTCCCACATTCCTTATCATGAGATCCTCTGTCCCACCCAGCACCAGGGCTGTATTTTCCTCAGTCTTCCTTTTGTTACTGATGGACCTGTGGAAGGCCCTTCTTGTTGTCTTTCACAATCTCTCCAAATTCAAATTCAGACAGGCTTTGGCTTTTATAACCCTATCCCTACATGCTTGAACTCCTCTTTGTAGTTCTGCTGGGTAACCTGATCCTGCTTCTATATTTGTATACTTCCTTTTCTGTCTTGAGTTTTTTTCAGGAGATCCTTGCATGCCTCCTTTGCTTGTTCTCCTGAACATGGGCATGGACAAGGAAAAGCTTAGAGGATGAGGGACAAATTCTCAGTTAAGGTCAAATAGATGAAATGCTGGTCAGATATGTTGTTGTAGACAAGTAATGTGTAAGGATACTTGTCATCCACAAAGACAGTGAAAACTTATCTGTTTTTGGCAGCCTTTTCTCTTATGTTCTTAGTGAAACCCAACAGATGTTCCCAGTGTAGGATTTTTGCTGCCACCTTTGCAGCTGATAAGTCGTTAAAGGTAAGTAGGATTTAAACCTGGTATTTAAACCTCCTACACTGCACACCTACCCTCAAAGAAAAAGGTATTTCTGAAACTATGCATGCTCATTTTCACTGGGATAGAGTTAATTTTCTTCATGGTAGCTAATATGGAGCTATATCTCAGCTTTGTGCTGAAAACAGTGTTGATCACACAAGGATGTTTTCGTTACTGCTGAGCAGCACTTAACACGGAGTCAATCAAGGCCTTTTCTGTTTCTCACACTACCTCACCAGCGAGGAGGCTGGAGGTGCACAAGAAGTTGGGAGGGGACACAGCCAGGACAGCTGACCCAGACAGGACAAAGGAATATTCCATACCATATGACATCATGCTCCATATAAAACTGGGGAAGCTAGCCAGGAGGCAACTCAAGACCTGGGTGAGCATCATCTTTGGGTGGTAAGCAATTCTGCTGTGCATCACTTGTGGTGACGATGATGGTGATGATGATGACAACCTTCCTTTTCTGTCCTATTAAATGATCTTTATCTCAACCAACAATTTTTACTTTTTTTTTTTTCCTTTTTGATTCTCTCCCCCATCCCATTGGTCAGGAGGAGTGAGCTGTGTGGTTGTTTTAGCTGCCAGATAGGTTAAACCACAACACTATTTTTATGGACAGTGTGGGTTATTTTCTTGGCAGGTGATGAGGGGAAAAAAGACAAGGATATTTCCAGATCTCATCAATAAATGATATTTTATTCAGGTCACTGGACACTTCTACTTCTAAAATCTTGGGTTTCTCTAGTTAGAATGTTGCCATCTTCTAACTGGTGGCATGAAATTTTTCTGTGCCGTGAATCTGCAAGAAGTTGACTTTTTTTTCAGATAATCTTTAACCTAGAAACATTTGAAGCTGAAATTTGCCAGACTTGGTAGTCTTCCACAAAAACACACTTTCTGTGATCTCTGTGAAAATATACTTTAGATAAGAAACGTGCTTCTGAACACTCTTTTCAACTTTCTAATGTTAAAGTTTCTCAGGTTATCTGTTCTAGTCATGTTGCATCATGAAGAGGCTGAGGCTGTGAACAGCTTTCACTGTAATTATTCACCCTGACATCGAGAGACCAAAATCATAAAAGGAAAGTCCACAAGGAAATTAATAATTGAGTATTCAGAAAAGGGTAAATGGAGTTAAGTAAATAAGGCCCAGGGCTACATATTCAGTGTTGCTAAAACTCAGCCTTTCCTGGCTGCCTATACTACTTTCTCACTCATTTCAGTGTGGTCCTGCTGTGAAATGCATGGTACTCCCTAAGGCCAAGAAGGGAAGGAGAGTACTGAAGAACTGGAACTGCAGGAGAAGCAGTCAGAGGCCAGTGGGATACTGGTCTGGAATTAACTGCTAAACTGAGACTGGCAGAAACTGGCAGTGAGATTTTTGGAATTTTGGGAGAATCTAGAAACTCAGCATAATCTCAGTGAAGACTGCTAACGAGGGAATGCCAGAAATCACCCTAATCCATGAAGATGTAAGATTCATTAATAGCAGAACAAATGGACTGGGCAGTGAAAACTGAAAAGTCGAAAATACCACAGGGAAAGAAATTTCTTGGGGTCGTTCTTGATTTTTCTTTTTTTTGTTGACAAGATTGTTTAAAAACTTTTAGTAATGGTAGTCAAACAAACAAACAAACAAACAAAACCATCAATTTTTATCTTATTTTAGTCAATTTTCATTGAGCTCCCTCTAAGCATTACTGGTTAAGTTACTAGAGAAAATAAAGAGATTAATGCAACTTTCAGTAGTCTTCATCTAGCTGTTGAATATAGTGTAAAGTAAATTAAACACTGCATTTTAATTACAACTGTCTTAACATTATAGTGCAAAAGTTCAGGGAAAAATGGATGCTTAAATGTTAGTACTTGAGGTAAAGGAAAATGTAGAGACAAAATTTTGTCTTGCTCTATGAGTCCCAGGAGTCTGGTCTTTTGCCATAGAACACATAGACATTGCACAGACCTGTGACTGTCACCTTGTTATATGCCTTAAAGGTGAATAAAATGGTTGACAACATTGCTGTTGCTAGGTTTGTACAGTAAAGTCCCAACAAAATGTACGGGACAGTTTTTACTCTGAATATGTGATTCAAGACATCTCTGTGCTTACTTAGAGGTTGAAGCAGAGTTCATAGAGTTCAACTTTGGCTTCTACTTCTGAAGATCTTTGTCAAAATCAATACTGCAAATAAAAAGAAACTACAAAGCAAAATATCCCTAGTGCCCTAGCATTTCTTAGCACACGAGAAATGGACAAACAAGAAGATATTTCTGACCTCAGCTCATGAGCCTGTATTTCCTCTGCAGCAGTAACTTGATGTGATATATTGTTACATTATTAAAATACATTTAATTTAAAATAATAAGCAAGCCTACTTAGAAGTGCTTACATGCACAGTTCTGTCCCCTGAAAGAATGTAGACAGATAATGAGGTTGAATAACAGTTTGTGCTGGTTAAAGTTTTATCTAAGTAAACTGAAACAACAAAACAGTCGATCACTTCCAGATCAGATCCTACCCACTGATCTCTCTGCAGGGTTCTCACAACAAACAATATTTTCACAGACAATTGTTGCAGTTAAAATAGTTCTGCTTTTAGAGCTATGGCTCTAAATAAGTATAAGGCTATTTTTCTACATACAACTTTAGCTTTCTGTCCTGTTTCACTACAATAGCTGGAGAAAACCAAAGTTTTACCACAAAACAAACAAAAACCAACCAAACAAAAAAAACTCCACAAAAAAACCCAAACAAAAAACCAAACCAAACCAAACCAAAGCAAAACAAAACAAAACAAAACAAACAAAAAAAACCCAAACAAAACAAACAAACCACAAACCACCACCACCCCCGCTCCCAGAAAAAAACCCAAGCCCACAAACCTGCAACCTTCTGGTCTAGTGGAGGGTCTTCCTGCCCATGGCAGGAGAGCTGGAACTAAATGATCCTTGTGGTCCCTTTCAACACTATTCATTCTATGATTCTATGATTCTAAAAGCTGAAAGACTCATATACCCTCTGAAATACAACTACTGTTTCATTTCACTAACCATCTGTGCTACACTATGGTGACTTTCCTCTTTGTCAGTTCTGTATGGCTAAACTCAGCTGGGATTTGGGAGTGAGCTGGACCATTCCGGAACAGCAGCAGCTGTCCTAAGTGGCCTACCCTTCTGATAACCATACAGTAATTACAACTGATTCTTGAGCAGGTCAATTTCTGCCCTTTTTCTTCTTGTGTAATGAGGTAGTCTAAAGTGTAAAGGGAAGCCAGCCAATGTGGGAAGCCCATTTCCTGAGAAGAGAAGAGATATGCCCCAGAAACATCTATGAATATATGTGCAAGCTATACAAAGTCAAAATATCCCTAGAAATCTCAGGTCACTGGAATTCAATGTTTAACCTAAATTACATGTTTTTAAATGGGAATTCCAAAATCAGGTGGAATTTTTTTGTTTTCTCCCTGCTGATTTCTTTCCCCCCATGTTTAGAATCGGGCCTTACAAAATAAGCAGGGCAAAGCTCCTCTTTCTCTGCCTTTCTCTCTCTCTCTCTTTTCTTACTTTTCTCTGTGACTTCCTCTTTCTTCAGCTTTGGAAAACTGTCAGAGTAGTACAGCAAAAAGAACCTCCACAACTTCACTACTCCTTGTTTATATTTCCAGGCCTGGACCAATGTCAAGAAAATATAGGATGAAGAAGTAGGAGCCTGCGTGTGTGCATGCATGTACATTTTTTGAAACTCTTCATTCAGTTGCCTTGGGATGGAGCACATGATGTATGGGGAGAAACATAAGGTGCTGCATTTGTTTAGCCTAGAAGAGAGAATCTTAATAAGGAGAGATCTAACTGAGGTCTTACACTTCCTTGAGTAGAAAGTAGGAAGTACAAAACTTATGGGGAAGATAGATTCTTCTCTGGAGTACACAGTAAGAGGCAATAGTTAAACTGTTCAACATAGGAAATTCCAATTAGATGCAAGGGAAAAAGGGTTCACAGCCATGGCAGTTTACTGCTGAAAGAAGCTGCTGAGAGGTGATGGGGAACCCCCATTCTTCTCATCCAAGTCTCAGACAAGTCCCTCATCAACCTTGTCTAAATTTGAAACTGGGCCTGCTTGGAGAAGGAGGCTCCCTCCAACCTGCACTTTTCTAAAATTACAATTACTGCAACTGCATGCTAAAAGAGTAAAGATCCAGAAATCTCTGTTCTGGAAAATTCTACAGCTTTCTCAACTCTTCAAAAAAAACCCTGAACTTGCAAATCACTGTTATCTTACCCTTCCACTCTCCTCCATGCTCCCCCATGCAGTTGCACTGATTTTTTTCCATTAGTATAGTGCTTTTTCCCTTCCCACAATAAGACTGCACTTTGAATTCTATAATGTTTAGAGCTAAGTTCAAGTAGGTAGTCATTTGAGTCTTTAGCTATATTTAAAAAATGTATTTGAATCTGTGTTCTACTGATAAATCTGTTTCTACTGCAATACAGTCTCTTTGACCAGTTTGCTACCCAATAACACCAATGTAGTTGAAAAAAAACAAATGTGAAGAGGATTTTGTTCCTTTGTTTTATAACAACTTGTGTCTTTTATTCCTTGCTTATGTAGAACTCCAATTAGTTTTAACAAATCATTTAAATCTATAGGAGTGATGGGATCAGGAGGAAGACTACTTTCTTAATAAAAGCTATTTAAGATCAGTTTGTTTAAATGTGTAATCTTGCCTACATAAGGAATATCAGACATCTAATTTTCAGATGAAGCTACCTAGAAAAATATTTTCTTAAACTGTAATCATCTCTGAAGTTTAAAACACAACAGTATGGCTCCACAGTCAACATGCTAATGCAATGGTATATCATTTAGCAGATTTGCAAATGCACACATACATACAAATGCACATGTATATATACATTTATAAATTTAGTTCATGTGTATGTGTACAGAAGTAATATTGTCCCAAAACATCCAAGTGAAGGGATGTGGTGGGACTTGAAACCTTGATGTTTCCATGCTGTGCCAGTCTCAAATAAATTTGGTTTTGCTTTCAGACCAGTATGATACTTGCTATGATGTAGAGACCAGAGGAAAAAAGGAAACAGAATATTATTTGCCACTACAAAGGCAAGAAAATACTGAAATCTAGAAATTATAAAATTATGGGTCTCACAAATAAACAGCAGATATTGAATAGAAGTCTTGCTGGTTTGAATTTGTTAATAGGAAGCGAAACATGACTAGTAAGAAAATTAGGGATTTTGAAACTTATATTGGTAGAAAAAAAATTCCACAAAGATAGAAGTTTAGATGGATATGAAATACACCTTGTTCAATCTGTTAATAATATTTTATCCTGTAAATACACTCAAATGAACAAAACCAGTAATATTCTTCAACAATATGAGTTAATATTAAGGAAGTGGTTTTAGTTACTCTAAAAGCATAATAGTTTAATAAATATTTCTAAAGTGAATGCCTACTTCAACAATTCTTATTGGCACTATTTAATAAGTCAGGAAACTACTTAATTTAAAAATTCACACACCACTTAATTCCATGTAATCATTGTCACAGTGACAAGTCACAATTTAATCTATATTCTGTTTTAGCTTGATTCACGGTAGCCTCTATATACATGTTACAAAATTATGCAGATGATACCAAAGATAGTGCAGTACCAAATTATGGCAAAATTCAGCTTTCAGGTATAAAATTCTTAAATATAGTCATGTCAAAATGTTAAAAAAGTGTTATATATCTTTATTAGTGGAAGACATAAATCTGTTTTACTACTTTTTTATGTGAGAACATGCTAATTTAACTTTTTTTTCATCCCAAATAAATTATGTCTGTAAGAAAACAAGAAAACCTTGATTTCTTGGGGGTTTTCTTAGAGGAGGATATTTTGAAGATATCTTGTTTTACAAATACCATAGCAAAATGATAAGAATAAATTGCAGTAAAACTGTTTGTCTTTCATTTGCTCTCTCCTTACAAACTAATTTGGTATTGATGTAATATACTTGCAATAAATAGCAAGGAGTGCCTAACATGAAAAAAAAAAATTACATTGAAATCCGCTCACGTTACATCAAATAATAATATAGAACAGCACAAACCTTGTTCCACAGCCATCTGTGGTGAGAGAAGTTTCTCCAAAACATCTGTGTGTCTTGACTGCATGGGCCCACACACGGGTAGCGTAAGGAGGAGGCACAGGGAAATACAGGCCTGTGATAGATCCAGCTATGAGCTATTATAACTACCTAAAGTTCTAAGATTATCACAGCATGGGATGTGGGCAACTGTCATTGTCAGGAGGTCCGGGAAACGGCCTCCTAGCCAGCCTGACTAGTTAACAATATTGGCTACTTGTGCCCATTAACACTTTAGGGTTTGGTGTTTGGAAGGCAGAAATATGCTCCTTGAGACTTTTGGTGAAGACCATTTCATTTCCACGTAAATTGTCATATATCCAGGGACCTTGCAGCTCTGAGTTTGCTGCTGTTGTAGGATGTGCAAAGGGGTGTTTTTCCTTCCTTATCCTAGCAGTTATCGCCAGGACACAATCTGGTAATAAAGCCAGCACTTGAGAATGAATACGTGAGTCCAAATGAACAGATTAATGTTTATGAATTTTAAAATCTTAAAAGGAAAAAGGGTTAAGTGTCACCTTTACTTTTACATTTCATTACAGACTGTGAATACTGTGGGTTTCTAACGGGGAAAAAATGCAACTTTTGCCAATGTCTCACTGCAAACAGCTAGACTGCGTCTGAAGGCAGATTGCCCTATATAATTTTCAGATGGGCCATTTAAAGATTAATGTTATGAATTTTCCATGACTTCAGAGCACTGAGTATCTAGGTGTCGTGTATACATTGCTCACAGGTTTATTTCTGGTGTAAGTATGTAAACAAGAATGTAACTAGTGGTAAGAGCAAGAAAAACGTACATGAGAATAGTTCAATTTCCACTATTCCTCTGCAGTGCTTCTTAGGAGGCCTGAGTCCCTTCTGCTCCCGAAATTTTTAACAATCTGAGTACTAAATGAACAAGTTGAATTTAGTGTAGTTATACCATGAGAAAAAATAGCCTTATCTCATGGGGGAGTAGCAAAATATTGTGCAAAGACCATTCCCCTGACATCAACTGTGTTTGGCAGATGGTGCTGTCAGTTCAGGTCTGTGTTTATTCTGTCATGCATGTGGTAGCATATTTTAAAATGTACAATCTCATGTATTATCTATGGGCTAAAAGCATGCAACACAAGCGGGACTATATCAGAGGAGTTAAACTTCTGTAAACAACTAGCAGCGGTTGTGTAAATGCTATTTTCTTGACATAAATAACAGAAACATATGGCCAGAGACAGGAAGTGGGTGATACCTGGATAGATTGATATCCTGCTAGACAAGTGGCTATATTTATGACATGATTCTGCCTGACAGTGAAAGAGGAGGGGAGGAGAGCTAATGACTTTTTCATGAACTCTCTGACAACATACATTTGACCACTGAATAGCTTTGCTCAACAATCTGATTCTGTGCGCTGTTGTTAAATATGTTCAATGAAGATGAAGAAAATATTGGGGTCAGATGTGGAAGGTAAAATTCTTATTTCCCATTTTCTTAGGACAACTTATGTTGAAACGATGCTGTCATTCTAACAGTTTAGTATCCTCATGATTTCCAAACACTAGTCCTTTACTGGAGAATACAAGTCATGGGCCAGGAGTGTCCCTCTGTAAGTATTCTGTTCCTGTTATGGCCTGAACTTTAAAGTGAGAGGTTTAATACCACAACACTTATTTCATAATCCTGCTTCCTTCCTATTTCCTGATAAAAATCCTGGATACAATATGTTTAAACCCCTCAGAATACAAACTACCACCTTCTCATACATAAATGTAACTCATTGAACATTACTGTATCATAGGAAAACACAACTTCATGTATTTTCAGATTCTGTCTTTTACTACATATGACTCCACTATACATCACAACAGCAAAATGTAATGTTTCTTGTGTCTGAGCTATTCTGTTCTGAAAATTACTCAGTTTACAAAAGCACACAACACTTTCTGACAACTGGATGAGATTCCAGTTATAAGTATGGGCCAGACTAGGTTTTCTGGCACATCTATGTAACTGCTCTTCCATCAAATTCTGCCCTCAGCAATACAGATGCAGTTGTCTTCCTTTCAGCATGGCTCTGTGTCTACAGTCTACCATAACTTCCTGAAGTGTGTGCTTGTTTGCTTTTAAATTACACTCATGATGTACTAGAATCTAGATTAGTCTTTCAGTTGTAATGGGTCTTCAAGGACAAGTTAGGTTCAGATCAAATTTGAATTTTGTGACTAAAGCTGATGGATTATTCTCTAGCAAATGTAAGAAGAGTGACTTGTAGACAAGTGTTTGAACATTGCCTTTTTAATCTGTTGTGGTTTAACCAGACAGGCAGCTAAAACAACCAAACAGCCATTCACTTACTCCTACCCCCACAGTGGGATGGGGGAGAGAATTGGAAAAATCTTATGGGTTGAGATAAAAACAGTTTAATAGGACAAAAAAAAAAGGAAGGGAATAATAATAATAATGATGATGATAGAAGAATAAACAAAAACAGTGATGCACAGCACAATTGTTCACCAACCGTTGATTGATGACCAGCTAGTTCCTGAGCCATGGCCCTCCCCAGCCAACTCCCCTCAACTTATATATTGAGCATGACGTTATATGGTATGGAACATTCCTTTGTCCAGTTTGGTTCAGCTGTCCTGACTGTGCCCCCTCCCAGCTTCTTGTGCACCTCCTGTGTAGGGCTCATGGCTCCTTGCTGGCAAGGCCTAGGAAGGCGACAAGTCCTTGGCTTAATTGTAAACACTGCTTGGCAACAACTACACATCAGTGTGTTATCAACATTATTTTCATACTTAATCCAAAACACAGCACTGTAGCAACTATAAGGAAGAAAATTAACTCTATCCCAGCTGAAAGCAGGACACGATCTCGCTTACATCTAGCTAAAGTAGAAAAATGTCAAAGGAGAACATACATAAACAGAAAAGTCTGCTTGTGGTGAGGAAGTTAGCAGGATTCGTTCTTAAGCAAGAAGATGTAGAAAGAAACTATCTTCAGGAATAAATCTGTTTTTTGCAAAGCAATTCAAACAAAAGACTGCTGCCAGAATTCACATTGAACTTGCAGAGCATGGAAAGGAAGCTGTCGAAATCCTAGTGTCCTGGAGCCAAATCCTAGAACCTTTAAGGCGAACTATTTTTAAATGAAGCAAAATAGGGCCCAGCATGTCTGAGGTTCAAACCACCCTTTTCATCCGATTCAGAATATTATGACCATCTGGAATACTCAGTCCTCTTTTCCTGTGTTTCTGTGCCTGAGTCTGATGAGCTCTGTCTCACAAGGGACCCCAGAGGGAAGTATTCCTGTTCTTTACAGTACCCTGGCTGTTAAAATACAGACCAGCTATGTGGGAGGCCAGAGCTTAAATTCCTACTTTGCTTCAACAGGCCTCAGTTCACATTTCCTATACCTTTGTGAAGTGCCTCATCAACACCAAATAGCGTATTCCAGGGAGTCTGCGTGTTTATCATATCCTCCTGTTGCCTCTGTTTCACTATGCTCAACATCATTAAACATCCATTGGTGCAGAAACTCAACATCCGATGGCTTAGGATCCCTACAAGCAATAACCTATTTTTAATCCATGTTACAATACTCATTTAATTATATATGTACAAGGTGTTATTATCAAGAAAACACTTTTGGTCAGTCCTTCCCGTTGCCTGTTGGATCCCAATATTCAATTGAAATGGGGGAAAGTCAAGAACTGACTGAGTGTTAACACTAAGATCATCCTAGGTTTGTATGCAGCATTTCCAAAGGGCCAGTAGCCAGGTCTTTGACCCAGTAAGACTTTTTTTCTGTGCACTCTTAATGCGGCTTTTGTGAAGCAGAATAAAAAGGAACTACCCATACTTTCTATACAGCAAGGGAAAATGTACGACAAAGAGCAGGAGGACCCCCAGGTGAGACTTTCATCCCCTAGGCTCTCTGTTACATCAACAAAACATAGACTTTAGAAACTAAAAAAAAATTGATATGTTCCTCAATTACAATTTCCATCACTGAGACATTTTCACTGAATGCCTTCTAACTTGTATCAAACTACAATTAATAAAATGACATTTGGAACTATAATTAGCACCCAGTCACTTAGTCACCACCTGCTGATAACTGGTCATGATTTCAACACCTGAGTTAGAGCTGATGCCTGAAATACGTTGTGTGAATCAAGAATATTTACATGCACATTAATAATCATATTCTTGGCATCTCGAACAATCTGCATGTAAATGCAGGGGAAAAAAAAGCCTCTTTTCCCACAGAGTTCCTCATTATCTGCTTCAGTGGGAACATTTAATCATTTCTAAGACATTGGGGAAAAGCAGCAGTGGCACAGATACTCTCCTTGAGTTTGTGCTGTTGTAGGATAGTTGTAAACAGAAGGAAACACTCATGTAGTGTAGTGTCCACGAACTGAGCGAAGCACCTGCATGGGGAAGTGTTGGCAAACTCAACTTCTGTGCCATCCCCTGTTACTTTCAGAGGCCCCTTGAGTGCTTTCTAGGAAACAAAAACAGAGGAAACATATGCTCATGCAGAGCTTGAAACTGGAGGGAATGTGCAGCAGTCTATTAAATGCATTAAGGTTGATTTGCTGATTTCTTTCGATTGTTAATTTCTCTACACCTTGGATCCCTTCGCTGTATGTCTGACTGCATGGATTGATCTATTGAATAACAGAGGGAATATTCATTATATGTGAGAAAATAATGTTTTTTGTGAGTATTCCTTTAAAATTTAATTTCTTTTTGAGGACTGTCAACATAAGAGATGTCTTCATAGTTTTGCAGGTAGGTGGTATTTTTTTCTCCTAGTTTTATTTCCCAGAGAAGTATAAGATAATGCTCACCAAAATATCTCTGTAGAATTGACCACATTCAAGCATTTTGTATGGATCTGGAAAAATGTTCCATTTCCACCAATGTCATGTTAGCCAACAGAAGACACTTAGTTCGGCATTACTCTGAATCAATTGAAAATTGACCCTAAAATAAAACTGATGGTGTTTCAACTTTAACTCAATCTTCTCAATATTTTTTTAAAAGGGAGTGGAACTCCTAAAAAGTCCTCCAGCTTTCCTCCAAAGACTAGCTTTTCTTTTTTCCCACATCATTTTGCAATGTGCATGTCAGTCAAGTCTTCTCCTCTGCCATAAGGCCTGAAGAGTGTGAGCGTCAGTCAGTTCTAAGACGTATTTGTTTCTGCCTCGTGCTGGGTGGGGCAGAGGTACCTGGCGCTCATTGCAGCTCAGTTTTTGTTCCTCACCAGTAACTTCATTTGTTCCTCAACAACAGCAATACCCTGAGCTATTACAAGTCAGAGGCAGCTTGGTGTCCGTTTGTTCATTGCAGAGGCAGGAGAGACTCTTATTTTGTGTGGGGAAGGTCCAGAACTACACCAGCTATCTGCCAGGCGTTACCTCTATGGCCTCTTTCCAACTTCTTCATGTTAGCAGAGCTGGCATAAAAAAAACCTGCAGTGAATCTATGAATCAGCCAGATGATCGAGCCATGAAAAACCTGCTGGCGGCAGCATAATCTTCCCTGGGTTGTGTGAACTTTGGTGAAATTCAGGCATACATGAAAACCCCCTGTACAAACTGGAGAGGTTTGTAAATGGTATATTTCCACAGAGGTATCAAGTAATACAATGCTTACTGTTTCTTTACACTGCGTAAGTAGAAACATCTTGATATATCAGTATTCTACATAAAATCAAACAACAACAGGAAAGAAATAAAAAAGAAAAATAAATTAAAATATTGAGAGCACCATTGCTTAAATTTCTATGTACAGATTTTGAAAATATAGGTTCTTACACCCTTTGCACTAATTTTCATGACAATTTTCTTTTATTCTTAATTTTCATCTCAGTATCAGACTGTTTTACCTTATTTGAAATGTAAGATATGAATAAAGATCTTAAATATATCATAAACCCCAGTCTCTTCCATGACATTTAAAAATCCTCTGGAGTCAAAACCAAAGTACTTTAGAGCCATTAGCAGAAAACTGCTTAACTACAAATGGCCTGGTTGGTATATAAAATGCTTAATGTTAAAGCCATTCCCAAGGTAAACATTCTGTAGTGGCTTTACAAATAGTGTATAGTAAAAAAATAATGGGATCTGTAATTATTCAGTCATCTGCACAATATAAAAATTAAGTATCTTAACCACACACAAAATGCTTTCAGGTCCTGTGATGTTAAATCTGGTATCTTTTGCACTTTGTGCCTGTTGTTATAAAACAAGGAGAAAACAAGCTGTCTATTGAGAATCTTATGCAGTGCTTTCCCATATGTCAGTCTCTAGGACAAGGCAGTATTAATGGACGAGTGGTCAGCTCCTTTCATATACTACTAATGTACTGGAAAGTCTTCCGCACTCGGTGCTTTCCTTCATGTCTCAGGACATCTCGTGCTAGAGCACTTCCCCACGCAGAACAATATGGCCTTCTCTTGGAAAAGCCCTCTGGGCTGATCATTGTCAGGTTATGTTATGTTTTAACAGTAGGCACTTCAATACTAGTTTTGTGCAGAGTTGTAGCAGGAACAAGAGGTCTAAACAAACAGAAGGGCCACTAGAGCCCTTTCATTTATCATTCTAACCTGACAGAAAACTCTATCTATTCCCTAGCTTTGCTGAATTTTACATGTTTCTTCTAAAACTTCTGCTTTTAAAAAGTAGCTACCCTTATTCTTGGCCCTTCTACGTGAGTGTTTTCTTCCTCACTGTTTAGATAAGTCAGTTTCAGAAATCTGAAAGAAAATGTAAAATCAGAGGTTATTGCCTGAAAGGATTTAATAGCATAAACAAATATTGTTAAAAATAATGGTGTTAATACTTACATGGCATTTTTTATCCAAATGTGCTATGAAGGTGTGAATTAATTAGTGCTCACATCACAATACCCTTGTGAATTAGTTGAGTATTATTATAGCAAACATTCACAGGAGGAAACGGATATATAGAGAGTATTAGTGTTGCCTAGGTAACAGGGAATGGCAAAGGTGGAATTTAAGCCCAGTTTTCTTCCTGGTGTTCATTAAAAATATTTCCTCTTTAATGACTGAAAGCATACTGCCAGTCCATCTTAAACAAGTGATTGCTTATGAGAAGAGGTGTGGTAAACATTCAACTTTTCTTCAACATATAGTTAGGAAATGCTCCTTGAGCAAAAATTCTCAGTGTAAGCTTGTTCAGGTAACTAAGAGCTCACTCAAAAGTTAGTCTCAGCATTTTCCCACTGTCTGTTTGCCAGTAACAATGGCAATACAGTTTGGAAAGATATTTTTTTAGAGTTTCAGATTGGGTTCACTGCTTTTCGTCATGCAGCTGAAGCCAAGTATTTTTTCAGTATTCATCATTCAATATTCAGTATTTCTGTGTTTTGAATGAACTTTCCTCATGTGATCATAAAGGGACTTGTTTCCCAGTACTGAGATGAGAAAGACATATCCCCAAGAAGTACTGGCAATATGTTAAAAGAAATGCAAAATATTTTACATGGAAAAAGAACATGAAGTCAGAACCCTCTTGGAGTGATTTATTTAGAACTACTTGGACCAGACACAGGAGGTCTTTCTGTCTGATGATAATAGGATATATTTTGCTCACTTTTAGAGGAGTTGGTTTGGGTGGGTGATGATTCTAATAAAGGGTGAGGGGAAATTTATGAGTCTGAAAGGCAGGCTAGTAGCATGGGAGATTTTGTATTTGAGGTATGAAAATGTGCTGCATTTGTTGGGAGTAATGCTGTTTTGATGGAAAAGTGATTAATTTCCTGAGAGTTGCAAGGCACATCTTTAGTTCAGAGAAGGATGATGATGGGGAATGTTAAATACTTCAGTGTATTCGTGAGAATTATGTGGGATTTGAGCAAGTGTTGGATCTGTGAGATTAATGGGAAACTGGTGGCACAAGGGAAGGATTAAACACATGTAGTCATGGGGTTGGGACCTGAGAGATTCAGAGAGATTGCATTGGGAGGCACCACTTGGGTCATTGAGTCCATTCGTTCACAGTCTCAGCTAACTATGTGATAGATGTTTATTTTAGATTTATCCACATAACATCCATTCTGCTTTCTTCCACCTATTGCATTTCGCAGGACCAAAGGAAAATTAAGATCTTCAGTAAAAAATACAAGTACAGTATGCCACAGAAAGAACACAGAAGAGGTTAGGGTCACCTCTGATAGCTAAGTCCCTGCATTATCAGGCAAGCAATTAAATAAAACTCTCAAGTGAGTCTACAAGGCAAGTACCATGATCCGTAGTACAAAACTGCATCAAATTTCTAATACAGGAAATCTTTCCTTCTAAACAGAAATTGACTGGCCATTTTACTCCATGTAAATGAGAAAGCTACAATAGTACGGCACTGAACATTAATTACAGTAGAATAACAGTAGAAACATCTGAACATCCTGTCTGTGCCTTTGCTCTAATAATGACCTTTTTCCAATGCTTCATGGAAAAGAGAAATCTGCTTTCCAAAAAAATAAAATAAAATTGTTTATCAAGCTGTGAAGATATTCCATCCTTGCTTCCAGAAGAGACGATTAGAGGTGTAAGGCACAAGATTAATGCGGTCCGTATGTAGTGTAAATAGACAACACTCAGTCTCATTTCAAACTCCTTGGCACATTGGATACCTAATAATTCATATCACAAGCCTAATCTCTTTTTTCCCAGAATTTTCTTTATGAATTTTAAAATCTTTCCTTCATATCACCATCTTACACTTAAGTTCTTACTCCATTGCCCTATTTGGAAATTAGAAGTTCATTTCTTGGATGGTTAGACATCGCCTAGTTAGCAAGCTAATGCATTTATGATCAATTTATTATAATTTCTCTTATGTTAATTCAATTCTTTCACTTAAAAACTCTTCTTCCTCCTGACTATTTACCCCTGAATGCTCTTTAAAGTTATTGTATTCCCTATAAACCTTCTTTTAATATTGCTAAAGAAGTTAGACCTTTTTAGTCAGTCCTCATAAAATAGCTACTGCATGTCCCTAATAAATCTTCCCTGCATTTAGGTCTATATTTCCTGAATACAGATAACTAGTCCTTCTTAAGGAAGTCTTATGATTTTCTTCCCTGATGGTACTACTAATCCTGGTCTCTGGTAAAATAACCTGGTCTAATATATCCTGGGAACTTGCCATTCTTTTTTACAACTGCATCAGACTAGTTTCATCCTTACATACACCCAAGTTTTCCTCCATTTCATTAATTTCCAATTGGTAAGACCCCAGTCCCCAAACTTCTTGTCATCTGGACCCAAGCACACCACATTGTGTTCCATGGTAATAACTTCCATTTTGGTCCTGTTACTCTGGTCAACTAAGCCATCAAATTATTTTAAGGTACTTTTATGACCTCAGTAATGACAATACCTTTTATTGTTTTAAAAAATCATAATTGCCTCCAAAAAATCATAATAGCCCCTTATGAGTAGGAAAGATAGGTGGCTTGAAGCTGGATATTTTACTTATACAGTAGTTTCTAAGAGCACTAATGAGTGCACAGCACTCATGCAAGAGTGTACAGCTATGAAAAAATGCTGTTTCAGCTTTGAGTCAAATATAGTTTGAACAACAGTAGTGTGTAAATCCAAACAGATGAGGTGAATAAAAGATAATAGTGAGAAAATTTTGGACAGCTGCACCTCAGTAACTACTTCTACTCTTCCAAAGGATTTTTAGCACAGATTCTGTGGTTGGGATTTGGAAGCCAGCAGGGGATCATTTGTAAGTTTTAGTCTTTTTGATCCCTGACCCAGTGGGCAAGGAAAGACTTGTCAGGAAAAACACTGTGTTTGGGGGAGCAGCTAAGTACAAGATGCTTAGTACCAGTTAGTCTGATCTAAATATTGTTTTAGGATTTCAGCTGACCAAGATGTTGTCCTATTCATGCTGTTTAATGTGCAATAGGATTAAAGGCATGCATAATCTGAGCATGTATGAAACCCTCGAGACTCAGTTGAATGGCATGCTGAGGCTTTTGGCTCAGATCCTGCCCAAGAGGTATTAATTTGGGTATGAATCAAATGAGTCTGGGAACCAGTGCAGTTGTGCTGGTTACATCTGATGTCAAATTTAAAGTCTCTCAGCTCTAATAAAGCATGTTGTCCAACTTGTGAGATTGTGTTAAGAAGGGCAGAGTAATGGTATTTAATGTCTGGCAGGTCTGGAGCTCTGTGGAGTGGAGATGATTTCAAGATTGCCAACCTTTCCACTCTTCTGTCAGTGCTGCTGTCCCACAGACAAGAAGCCTCTCCTAAGGAAGTTTCTGGTAATATATCAAATGAAACACAGAGGATGTGAGAGGAATAATAAATACTTATGAGCCAGACTGAAATGTCCTCTGCTCATGGTGATTGCTAGAACTACTAATGAAAGAAATTACTTATGAGTGCAAGTAATGGCTTTCCAATGTATTGGTGTACACAGAAGACTGGATTATATTGGAGTGCTTGGGCTGAAGTTCCTCTTTCATGTGGCATTTTACTCTAACGGTACCTGGGCACTAACTTGTGGTTTGAGTGAAGGGAGAGGACTGCATTAGTAACCTGGTCTGGTAGACAGTAGGCAACAACAGAGGTGACTGCAAGCTGGTGCAAGACAATGGGCTAATGAAAACAAGATGCCACCAATGGAAACAGTGTGAAAGTCAAGGAAACCAATAAAACTGCCTGTATGTCTTTTATGTCCAATACTGAATCCAGAGTTTTCAGGAAAAAAAGATAGCTGGGATGCTTTGCCAAAGTCATTAAAGAAAGATTTTGAAATTTAATAGTACTATATTAAAACAACACTATCTGGACCAACTTGATATCCTAAATCAGATATGAACATTTCATTCTGTAGAGTCGTAATCAAGCAGGTTGGTGAGTAAAACCTTTCTTTCAAAGATAAAATCCCTTTCAACCCTGAACACCAGGTCGACAACAGTTGGATAGGAAACCAATCTGGATCTTAATTGGAATTTGAACTTGATTGGTGCACAAGTTTTACTGAGACTTTACTTTTATTTAAAGGAAGTTTTAGTTAAAATTTGAAGTCAGTCACATCTAGGAAATAGGGAAAGTTTTTTGTCTTCCAGCAATTATTTTGATACACTAACAAGTGGGGAAATTTTGTTACTCTGACAAGAGCATGAAAATTACGTTTCAGGTATGCATCTGTACTTAAGAGGAAATTATGTTAGGCAACAATTTGACTGTATGACACCAATTTGGTTAAACTGCTAAAATGCTGGGTGCTGTCTCTAGTAAAAAGTAGGTATATATGCTGAAAATAAGTTAGGCTTCAAAATAGAAAAAGATAAAATAACATAACTGAAATTATTTAAGTTATCAAAGGCAGGAAAAAAAGAGCCAGAGTAGATTTGCACTAGATAGTGAATATTATAATGAAGAAAGACTTTGAGGTAAGTAACATACTTTCTTGGTATTACTCCTAAAATTGAGAGATATAAGTCGTGCCCTGCTGCATTTTTTATGCTAAGACTTGTACTTCTATAATTTTACACTGTCAGCATTGTCTTCGGTGCATTATTTCTTTGAAAGCCAAGGATCTCAGACCTAATTCTGCTTATTTCAGTGCATATTAGAGGAATGAGATTTCAAGGAAACATCTGATGGATACCCTATAGGAAAACTCAGTTTAATACTACTAGCTAGGCAACTTTTCTAAGCCCTTAACCTTTAAGAAGGTGGTAATACAGTATTAAGAGACAAGATAGTCTAGACCTTTTTGAGTAACAAAAAAAACGAAAAACAAAACCACCCAAGCAAACAAACAAAAAGACCTGCTGAAAGTTAGGAAACTGATGAAAATCAGGAAAACTATCCATACTAATGCATGTAGAATACAGGTCTGAGGAAAGCCAAAGGAGCTCCAGAAAAAGAGACCTTGTGAGCAAACAGAGAAGAGAGGCAAAACTCTGAAGTTATTGTTATATGAAACCATTAAGTAACTGGACTTGAATATTCTTATTGCATTAGTTCCTCTTGGAATAAAGAAGAATTCCTCCATTTCTCTTAAAGGAGAAAGAATTTGTGTCATGAAAGAGCTCTGGCAGTTTATGCCTCACAGGTGAAAACTCATTCCAGGTACACTGAAACAGGGTGATTCCCTCCAAGTCAAAGTAAGCTTGGCACACTTGGTTTTAAATAACAATGAATGTAATAAATATATTAATAACAGTCCTATCATCTTGACAATGACATTTTTTAAAAAAAGTAGCCTTGTCCATCTCAGTGGAAGACTATATGAGTTCAGTGATGCTCAAGATGGGCTTCCAAAACATAGATATCCTAAGGACAGTGCCATTCTGCTGTCTTCCCTCAGATAAACTCTAGAGAGGAGCAGCTTGAGATATCGGACTCAAGCATCACATTACGTTTCTTATCAGCTGTTTCAGCTGGCTCCTCACGCCACATGTGGGTGTTCAGGATTAGTTGCCAATCAGCCCATGCCCTTTAGAGGGATATGAGGAACACGGGGTTTTAATTGTTGTCTGAGGGCTAGGCACTGAAAACTTAGGTGCTGCTTTGATTAATTTGTAGGTGCTTAACATTATTCACTGGATCTAATTTATGGCAACACTTAACATTTATCACACCTGAATCCTCCTGTGACTTTACCCTTTAGTATAGGATGTGCAAAGCAGTCAAAAGGAAATAAAAATGGGACCTAAAAAGCAAAAGATAGTACTCTACAGTGATACTCTGTTTCCACAAAACCTCTGCCAAAACATTGCCCAAAGTAGGATGCAAAATCAGAGGAAAGAGTTGAAAAGATTCTGTTAGCAACATGCCCTATTAGCAACAGCCCCTAACTTGTCTTTGTAGAAAGACCCTCAGTAATGAGAACATCCAAAAAGAAAAGAAAATAGTCACTATGGCATCAAAGTAGTTAAAACCATTTCACTTATTACTGACTATTTGCTTGGGGAAATTATTCATTTTATCAGAAAGAGAATAACCACAATTTAATAATTGCATTCTGTGCAAAGAGAGACTGATAGGGACAATCAGATCTTCTTATTTAAATGCATAACAGGGACGTGGGTGTATAACTGACATCATTATTCTTTTAGTTTATAAAACATATACAAAAAGGTTTCTGGCATTCCAAATACGGTGTAGTTAAATTGCAAACACTTTATCAGCTGAAACTATTAACTAATCCTACAAGAAAGACTCAGCGTAAATCCAAACACTACCGCACCAGCTCTGCACCTCAGTAAAACTCCTCAAATTGTCTCTCACAAATCCCACCTAAACAGACTAGTCCTGCAGCAGTGTGTCTCTGGAGGAAAAAGGGGCTAAGGACCACCACACGGAGAATTTTCTGCAGTAGCAGGATTTCTCCTGTTTTACCCTAACCCCCTCTATTTTCAATCCAGAGGACCTCAGTTTTCCAACAGCCCTATGAATTGCAGCTTGAAAGAAAAGGATTTCTGACAGAAATATGTCCTTTTCCTTACCCATTGAAAGAACCAGATATAATTTCCATCTAGAAAAGTTGAAGCAGTCCTTGCAAACAAGTGGACAAAGATTTAGAGTGCTTTGGTTCAAAAACTATGTTTAAGAAGTTGATTGTCTTCCCTGTAGCCATTAGTGGACAGATAAGGATACAGACTTGTGAACAAATATGACAAGCCAAACCGTAGTAAATTAGATATTGCGACATTTCAAAACACTGTTTTACTGCTATAATGTATGAGGTGACTTGGTATTTTAATGACAGCCAAAAATTTTATGCACTACAGAAACCATCAGAATACTTTGTGTAGGCATACCATCTCCAAAAATGTCCATAAGCACATAATATCATGTTCTGTGTCACAGGAAATGTAGAGTTTTAGACCAAGATGATTCCAGTGAAGCCAAAGTCAAAATAACTTATAGTGGAGGAATTAGAATTGACTTTTACTGTAGTTTCAAACAAAAATCCATTTTCTCTACAAACTTACTTTCCATTCATTAATTGCATTACAGATTAAAACAATCAGTAGGGAAAAAAAATCCCATACAGTGTAAATTTTACTTTGTTTCCATTTCTTATATCAGCTTATAACTTTAGATATAATTAGTTATATTAAAGCTCTGAAGAATAAGGCTGCCATTAACAGTGATTTAGCAAATGCTTTCGAATTTTAGTCTTACACTACATAATTATACTTACATGAAATATAATTAATGAGGAAAACGTCTCAGATGTGTGGGCTAGGAAGGCAAATATAACTATCCTTTATTGTGCCTTCAAGGTTAGAATTATTATAGTACTTATAATTTTATTATAATTACCCATAATGAGACTCCACATGCGTGATACAGTCTACATGCTTTTGACATTAGAAGTTTTCAAAATGCCTCATTAAGTATTTTACTCTATATTTATGTGGTTTTCCTCCACCTCCCGTTTTTGGTGGCCATCTATTCCATGTAAAAGCATACAAACTTATTTAAAAAATACTACCATTAAAGATCGTAAAATGATTAAAATGAATAGATATTAAGATGTCACAGCTGTATAACCTATTCCTTTTATGTACTCCCATGCTGAATTGTTTTATGACCTATCATAAACCTATTAAACTACTGGTAATAAAGGATTGTAATTAGTGATAAAACCTTGTTGCTTAGTGAGCCAAGACAGTCATCCTTACTTTGGATTTTATTGAAAGTAATCAAGATGAAACCTTCAGCAATGTCAAATAAAACCTTCAGAGAAGAAGGTTGCACTTTTGGTAGAGATTGCCAATATTTAAGCTTTTCTGTCATTTACCTGTGCTGTATTTTTCAGGCTGTGCTTGATTACCTCTGCTCTCCTCCATCCTTTTTCCTATTCCCCATGAACTTGCACAGAAGAATAAGAAATATAGGATAAACGAAGCCAAATAAGCTTGGAACACAGTTTGACTTCGGTGGTTTTCCATTTTGCTATTGTATTACGCATGTAGAATGCTGCCCACAACTTGTTTCTTGGCAGGATTCAACAAGGGCTATAGCAAAGCAGAAATCCTTAGAAGTGAGCTCTGGCTGAAATGGAGAAATCTAGTTAAGAAAAAAAGCGTGCAAGGCACTGAACAAAATGTGTGACCTTTTCAGCTATCAAATCAAATTAACTTTTTTCCTAGTCATACTGGGCTGAATGCAAACATAGCTTCCAGAGGCACAAAAGCCACTGCTTTAATCTGCACTGTATCATCAAGCCCCTCTTAACATTTGTGTGTTGGCCTTCTAGAATACATTAATTTTGCCAGCGTGCTCAGATGGTTGGTTCCTGATGTATCCTGGTGAAAGCTGACATTTTCACTTTCCTTAATGTAAATTTTCTGTAGCTTAACCTCAAAATTCTGGGTGGAGTAATTTTCTCAGGATATAAGAAAATGCCATTTACCAGCTTGGCATGGAAAGGAGGCCAACGTTATGCGGTTGCGACTCAGTGCAGGGAAAATATAATGCCAGAGATTAAACTCACAAATCTGTATTCCTGTCTTCACCGCACAGCTACAGTATCTTGCACATCTTGAAAACTGGAAAGGAGGGGGGGGGAGGGGAAGAAGTAAAACAATATTCACTTTCTCTTTATAGCACCATATTTCACTCCGCGGTAAACTGGGAAGACAGAGCTCTAAGCACCGAACAATTAACCCACCACTAATTCTCCTTCTATCCTACAAAATAAAGAATACATCAAAGACGGCAGAACAGGTATCTTCTCTCCCATTCTTCACAACATGGATTTATTTGTCCTAACTGGACTTTTAAACCTATTGTGCCTGGCTTTTCACAGCACTGAATTGAGCAATAGGGAAACTATAGTAACCAATAATCTGCTTCTCTTCAATGGAAACTATGTATCTTGGTGGATAACAAAGCCTGGGATAAACACTGAAAACCTCTGACAGGGTTTGGAGGGGGAGAGTATGGTGTCTCAACCGTGGGGTCACACTTTAGCCAACCTTCACCTATAGGCAACAATTATTACGGCGTTCCTCATTTGTTCTTCGCTAAGCAAATTCTTCAAAGGTGCTTAATGGATACCGTCACCTCCATTAAAATTCAGAGTATTCTGTACAATTAATTCAGCCATATGCAGAGGTGTGTGCATGCTAATCACTTTTAATCACATATACATTAAGGATATATGCTCTAGGCTCCTTTTGAAGGGACACCTCCTCAGAGGAAGCTGGTAAAACTTTATATAGTAATATTTGTAGTCAAGCCAACACAATACACCTCTCCTTTATTCTCATAAAGGTTTTAAGTCTCTCATTTCAGAGGTAGCAGGGGTGAAGCGTATTCGGTATTCCCCATGCAATTATAAAATGGAATTAAAACCAGCCCGATATCCACTTAGATGTCAATATGACCAAATAATTTTACGTTACCTAAGTTCTACATTAAATCAAGAGCACCAAAAGCTGATCACTTTTGCAAGTAAATCAAAAAAGCTGTTCCTCTATTTTATTTTTTATCTTAAATGTATCCAGAGTTTTATGGCTAAATACTAAAGCACTAGCAGTTGGTCATGCTTTAAGCTACTAGAAGAAAGTTAAGCTTCCACGTTGGCTAGCCGAGATATCAGCTATAAGCTGACAAGTAATTAAACCAGCATATCTATAACAACTGTCATCTCTTATTTCTGTGCAACTTGGATGTAAACCAAAGGCAAGAAAGCCAAAAAAAGACTTCACATTACTGGGCAACTGCTGAGCATCTCCTGCTGAACAGTTTAGCAGACCTGGGCATTTAGAGGATTGTAGCAGAGATCAAAAGGGTCAGAGATCCCTTTACCAATTAACAGCAGGGAGAAGAACATCAAATAAGGTGTAAATTTTAGCTCTGCAGTTTTGAGTAAGCCAAGCATGAAATGCATTCTAATACTCTTGAGTAGCTGCAGCTTTGAGCCATCAGTGATGTCACTGGTGCACTAAAGGAAGCTTAATCGCACTTAGAGTGGCATGTAGCAATCCCGCTCAGCTAGGTGCTAAAGCCTGCTGCTTCTTGTCTCTTTTGATAACACATGGGAATTGCCAGCCCCGACGTGGCTGGCGAGGACAGAAAACACTCCACAAAAAGCAGGCTTTCTTTGGGGTCTTACGCTTTTTATTGCTCCCGGTCTTAAAGAGATAGCAACACAGTGTTTGTTTTCTCCCCTTAATTGTTTCAAATAAAGAAGGAAATAATTAATAAGGCCCAGTGTAAGTAATCAGCCTTTTGGGGCTTGAAGCGCTGTTTAATCCAACTTTATGCAAATCACTGTGGGGGGAAAGCTGTTCCTATAGACATTGCTCTTTCTTCTCTTTCTTTTCTCTCCACCACCCTCCCTTTTAAGTACGACAAAAGAATGCCATTGAGCCTTCTTATGCATCCCCTTGACCAGCGTATACTGCCCAGAATATGCAATCTGACATGATAGTGCTGGGAAATGCAGGGCAGGCCAAGAGCTGTGCTGAGCCAGAGGGAGGTGCCTCTTTTACGCATAGGCGCACCCAGGCAGGGGCTTCGGATCAGCTGCGGTGGTCTCCTGGGGCCGCTGCCCAGGATCAGCTGTGGTGGTCTCCTGGGTCTGCTGTCCGGGGAGTCCCTGGCCCGCGCTGCCGCAGGCGAGGTGCGGCAATGGCACCTGCAAAGGTGGAAGAAGAAAACAGCAGCAGCGACAAAAGAGATGAAAAAGGGCTGAAAGTTCTGCTCTGGCAGAGCAGCAGTATGGTGTTTTTAGGCTGAGCTAAAGGTCGGAATTAGATAAGTTTAATCTATTTTTAAAGTGGCTTTGTGTACCCATGCTTATTGTTGCACGGTGTTATGCCTGTTTTCTCACAGGCAAGTGCATGAAGCAAAGTTTAAACAGAAAAAAGATTTTTTTTAATTTATTTTTTTTGCTGGTTGTGAGTTAAAACTATGTCAATAATAATTCGAAGCACAATTCTTAAAGAAATAAATGTGGATATTATGCTATTCTTTTGTTTATTTCGGCTAACAAAAGATTACCATGGGGACAATTACAAATTCATGATATGGGTACATTCACAGAATACATTAGTGCCCCGCTTCAGTGAGAAAATACAGTTGCAATGTTTAAAATGGGTTAAGAAAATTTCCCACAACTTAAATCTGTGCTTTCACTTTACAGATCTCAACTAAAATCAGTTCAAATCATGAAGGGTCTATCCTTAATGGAGTTCAATTAAATATGTCTCATATGAACTTAACTATTCTGCTCAGAAACTCATCCCAGAGCATCAAATACATCATTTTACATACCTAAGTATTCATAATTGCATACACCAAATTTATTTGGGAAAAAAAATCAGTGAAATCTGTTTCCCGCTTTGGTTTCAAGAGTGCAAGTACTTGGTTTTTCTAAATGTTATGAATACAACTAGATCTGAGAGACATCATATCCACAACAAAGAGAAGCTAGTGACCAGCTCAGAAACATTGTCTTTTGAACAACAAGTCAGCACAGACAGAAGTAAATGACAGTTAATTACAAATTACATTCTGGTTGGGGCTGTGAAGGCCTCCTGGCTTGAATAATAATCAGGCCCTCGGGCACTCACCTGCCTGCAAACGAACATACGGAGACACAGGCTGGGGTGCTATACAAGTTTCAAAACAAGCTGCTAAACACAAAAGCTTATTGGATTACAGAGATTTAGGCAAAAGCATTCAGATCTCTGGCAGCAACTCTAGTACTAGGTTGAAGGGATTTCTAAAGGATGAATTGCCATTTACTGTAAATTTCTGAATACTGCTCCTGGTTTTGGGGGAAGGAAATAAGTTCTCTTATTTTCTAATGCTAGAAAAGTTATCCTGTTACAAACGCCCTTTAGGAAATACGATAGGAGAAAGTGTCTGTTATGAATTGGAGATCTAATCTCTTTCCAAGTTAAAGAATTCACGCATACTCTTTACATTATTTCTTTCCCACTCTTGCCATTCAGGCAGTACCGTATATGTTCTAAATGTAGCCTGCGCAAATGTGACCGAATCAGAAAAAAATATTACTACTGGTGGAAGAAGTATTTTTATCCAGCATCTATGACTGTTGAAATTTGGTCTGTTTACTGATGTATGTTACTTTTTCTTTTTAAAGTTTTATTTTAATCCCATATATTTGTAAAATATGACAATGTCTACATTAATTAATGTCAGTATTAGTGCGCTGTAAAACCTTGGCTTTTGTAATTCACTAAAGCAATTTCTATTCATTTAGTTGAGCTAAGTGCTTATTGTTAAAGACAAAAGGCTCAACAGTTTGACATTGAGCTCATTATGTATGTTTAAAACATTCTGCAATTCAAGGCCACACCACATGCAATAAAAAAGAAGCCGGTGGGTTCAGGGATTAAAATTCAGACCACACAGTTCTCTTCAATAACTTTCCATTTAAATCTGATTAAAACTTCAAATCAAAGCTATTTAGATGTATCAGTGTACGTGGGTGTGTAAGTATGGGAGAATATGTATCTTTTGTCCTCTTGATATGCATACAGAAGCTTTTGGTTGTTTTGTTTTCCTTTAAGTCAGTCAGCTGCCACGTAGCTTCTGCAGAAAGATTTTCCTGTTCGTAGGCAAATGTGATCATGTGGTTTCTGAAAGACCTTCTGGGTTTAAGACAGAAATAATTTAGTAAGTTTTTATGGTCTCTATGATTATTTGCAAAGATGACATATACAGACAACACACTACATTTACGCTCTGTGTGTGTATGTGGATGTATACATACTGCAATGAAAATATATACAAACCAGAATCTACAGTGGGATCGAAATTATGCTATATATTTCAGGCTAAGAGCACAGGCTGCAAAAAGGCTTGAATAATAAAAAGAGATTATTGCAGTTATATGGTTCCCCCCAACTCTCTTCTATACCCAGTAACCAGACAGTGACTACGACTTCCTTCTCCAAGCACAATTTCTCCAGTGAAACTTTTGACTTCAGGATCAGAATATAAGAAACAATTAGGCTGAGTTGTCACCATGCCATTGTACACAGAGCAGCACCCCTGTGTGCCACAAAAGCCTTGTAATATCCATTATGGGATGGAAGCGGTGCTTGTGCAGTATCAGAGGCCCGGCAAGGCTCTTTCACACTTGTCTGCCAAACATGTTTGCGTGTTTGTGGATCATCTGTATCCCTTACACAACTTTAGTAAAGAGTGAGCTCAAGTCTTAATCCTACCTTTAGGCTTCTGGGAAAGGCATTATGGAGCAAAACTTTGTGTCAGGGAAGATTGTGGCAAAAACTGTCATTGAATTCTCAATGACAGCAGTTTTCCCAGAATATAGATGCTGTGCTCAGCACTCGTCTTCGGCAGCTGATATTTCAGTACCCCATCCAAGCTGCATTTACTGTCGCTTCCCCAGCTCACCCTCTTTGAGTTTTACAGAACCAGCTGGCATGGAG
Organism: Psophia crepitans; assembly: GCA_013399095.1. NCBI lineage: Eukaryota > Metazoa > Chordata > Aves > Gruiformes > Psophiidae > Psophia > Psophia crepitans. Next base: position 123,207 of record VWZZ01000512.1, read on the forward strand.
GAAAGGCTGCAGCATTAAGCACTACATGCAGAAGAGTTTGTGACTAGCTCAGAGCCAAGCAGCATTAGGGCCCCCGCTGAATTTTTTTATTGGCATCGCCCAGCTCTCGCAAAGCTTCTGTCCAAACATTTCCAAAGCCCTGCGGTTTCCCAGTGCTTTATTCTCTCCCAGTGCTACTACAAAGATAGCTGTCTCTTTTCTCGTGTACCCTACAGAGAAGAAGAATCGGGAAGCGATGCTAGCAATTCAAACCCGAGACTGTCTCTCTGATAAATCATGAGGAAAAGTGAGCTCGGGAAAATGTTCGGTGTCCCTCTTAAAGTCTTTTATTTTCAGAATCAGAAGAAATCAAGTGATATAAAATATTTAATATGCATCTGTCAATTTTGAAAGTAATTTGTCTCCTATGGCCCAAAGCCACTATGTAAAAATAAAAATAGTCTTTTCCATCTTTGATTTAAGGGATGTTTGTAAAAGCTACAGTTTTAAAACCAGAGGGAAAAATAGCTTCACTCAACTAGAGTAAAGAAAAGGGACCACCTTATCGGCAGCAGAGTGATTTTGACTGTACTGACAATGACATGAGTAATCCATCATGTCATCGGCCCAGTGACGGATGTACCCTGCACCTCATCTCTGTATGTGTGCAGAGAGGACTATGTAGCGAGCCAGGAGGCAAGTAACACTTAACCCCTGCAAGCTTCATGTTCCTGCTGTGCTTCAGACAACCTCTGTCATGTATGAAAAGCCTAAAGAATGACAGTAAATCTATACAGACCAGCACAATCTACCATCATGACAACTACACACCACCATAGCCTTATAACACTATTAAACTGTATCATCACAGACATGTAAGACAAGGCCTGTATTATGTGCTTTGTTGAGCCACTTAAAAGGTCCTTGGAAATGCACTGAATATACCTTTTGTTTTCATTCAGTCCATAAAAGGATATAGTTCATAAATACTAATTCCGTATATAAGGATGTTTAATTATTTTGTCCCAGCAGCAATAATACCTTATTCCAGAAATGGAATTAAATAGAAGACAACATTCAAAGGGAGTAACAAAAGTGAAATCTGGCCTCTCAAAAATGCTTCCTAAGATTATTTTGACAGCAATTTTAACATAAAATTATAGTTATTTCCTGATTAAATATATGAGCTGTTTTCTCAAAAAATTTTAATTTGCATTGTCACTTCTGAAAAAAATACTGACCTTTAAAAATTTGAAATCCACTGTTTATTCAACTCTGAAGTGTAATAAACATTTATACATTCAACCAGCGCAATTGCCTTTCTATAGAATCTTCATAGTTACAGGGTAACACTGAAATGTCCCAGGATGGTAACCTTATAGAGTAATACACATGTGCTAACTGATAGTTCTCCATCATGTATACATGTTCTGGAAGCGTAACATGCCACGGAAATACCATTAAAAATTTGCACTCAGACCAGGAAAGGGAGTACTGGATAGCTTCATTAAAAAGCAGGCTCAATGGCTACATTTCCTGAGTTTTCAGAAATGGGCTTTTATAATCTCCCCTTTTCTCTTTCTGTTAACATACAACAAGCTTCTCCTGGGTAAAAAAAAAAAAAAAAAAAGAAAAATAGCTGGTTGAATAGTAATATCGTTAGTTCATGTATATGCAAAAAAAGATCTTTTCACACCTTGATGAAATTAACATAAATTTAAATACTAATGAATTGGTGGAGACCAGTAAAGAATACCAAGGACTACATTCAAACTGAGTTATATCCCTATAAAACAGATCTATTTTCTAGGTACATGTGACATGAGTGTTATATGCCTTTATTGCGCAATCTGCATAATTCACAGTCCAAAACAATTTGCAGTTGGATAAAGAAAATTGACTCTTTACTAGTGGAACATCCCATCTAAAATATATTATTTTCCTTCTTGGCTGAGATTACCATGTACTGTTGGAAGCCAAAAATCTACAGTCAGAAAATACAAGGAAACGTGTGTTTGGAGCTATTCAGCATTTTGTCACTGGGGAAAGCACAGTACAAATATACACAGGGCAGTGGGGGAGCAGAATGTAAGATGAAGAACCATTGCATCTTTCAGTAATTCCAAGAAGTTGCCAGGAGAAGGACAACAGACATCAGGAGTGGTTTGTCTACTCTGTTCCCTCCTGGCCTCGTACAATGTGTGCATGAAGTAGCATAACGGGAGTTGGTGCAAAACAAATATGCATAGTGGCAGATGTCAGTGTGCACATCTAAACAATTGCTATGCCCGATACCATGGAATTTCCACACTGTTAGTGCTTTTTAACTCATCTGCTTATTGTGTGCACGGTTTACTCTAGCTCAGTTCTGTTGAGGTCAGTCACAACCTTCAAAGCCAAAGTTTGTCTGTATTTGCCCTTCTTTCCTGAATGGATCAAATCACACTCTTTTCTTGTTGTTTGGTGACTTTCTTCTTCAGACAACCACTCCTTTATCTTCTTATTTTGCTAGGTCTTGAGAACACTGGAGACCTGATGGCAGGATGCTCCACATCCACTAAAATCAGTTGACAGATTTCAGTAGATATCGAGTTAATGCTATACTTACCTTTGGCTGAGGGGTCAAAAGCTCTTGACTTTTACGCCTGCAGAAGCAGAAGCTGGTTCAGCACTGCCTTTCTCCCCCAGTATTTTCTTCCAGTTCTACAACAGTGTATCAGACATATGATCTGAAAGGAATTAGTTCAAGAGCAAAATAAGATCAGAAATTAAAATAAATTCTTCTATGCTCTTACAAACAACATGACAGTATATTAAATCACTGCTTATAAAACACAAGTCCTGAGCAAAACTGTCCCATTCAAATGGGAATGTCCTTGGTAGGAAAAGACTAGCCTTTTAAAAACTTGTTTATTGCTGAAATTCAGAATTTTCCTAACTTTTGTATAAATTTATACATTACTTTCTTCTAGTAAGAACCAAGATGCACAAAATGTAACACCATTTAAAAGAAAAAAATATATTCAGTTTCAACATATATTCATAATCTACTATTATTCACTATAAGCATGGTGAGACACTGGAACAGGTTGCCCAGAGAAGCTGTGGCTGCCCCCTCCCTGGAATTGTTCAAGGCCAGGTTGGATGGGGCTTTGGGCAACCTGGTCTAGTGGAGGGTGTCCCTGCCCATGGCAGGGGGGTTGGAACTAGATGGTCTTCAAGGTCACTTCCAACCCAAACCATTCCGTGATTCCATGATTCTATGATCAATGAAAATATATTTGAAATACAGCTCTAAGTTTCTGTCTTCCTGTGCATGTCACTACATATAACTGTGTCATCCTCAGAAGAAAACTAATGTGCTGGGTTAGGCTGGGATAGAGATAATTTTCTTTGTAGTAGCTGGTATGGGCTATGTTTTAGATTTGTGCTGATTCTCAACGTAATTAAGGCTACGTGATCTACCTATAAGTTTTATAACATGAACTACATGTGAACACAAACACGTTTTATACATGTGAACTACAGTGTTTAGCACAGGTAATTCCTAATCCACCACAAGCTCCATAAGTAGGCAATGTGAGATGCAATTTCAAACCATCTCAATCGGAGACCTGGCATTCCTTGAGTTCTGCTCCCAGCCAGAAAAAAATACAGAAGTTTCAAGATTTCTCTAAATTATATAATAACCTGTGATATGAACAAGCATAAATACAAGTCAAAAATAAGGAAATATTTTCTACATATTTACAGCTATGGCAAAATTTTTCAAATTAATCTCATTTAAGTGCTCATGGGACTCCTATCAGCCTTGGCATGGATAGTGGGTAAAAGGCAGAACTTAAAGCTCATAAATAACAGCTGCAAGTAAGGAAGTTACTCATATTTATTGATGCAGTTATATTCCATAAATAATATAGATTAAAAAATGTATCCTTAATAGAGAATTTACCAGGGAGTCAATGCAAAGGTTTGACAAGCCACCCTCCTCCTACAGGGAAATTCTGTACTACCAGAAGCCATTTTTGGGGGCAGCACAGCCACCACAGCAGCTCTGTAGAGTTGTCAGCTGAAGATCCCAACACAAAAAACATTTCAGAGCAGGTGAAGTGCAGTAGCTACAATCAGACATGCTGTTCTAGCTTCAGCTAAGCGGAGTCAAGAAGTTTCTGTCTTCAGTCTGTCCCCAGCTGTTCATCACTGCTCCCCTCCTCGGGGGCAGTGCTCTTGCAGATTTGCAGGCATAAGAGCACTTGTAGTTACTCCCTAACTTCTTATGATGGACGATAATATTTAGCCTGCCCCATGAAGAACTGAGTTTAGTTGATATACATAACCATAAATAATGATTTGGGTATTTAGTTTCCAGTTTGGGGTTAGTTTTTAACATTGTGTCACAAATGAATGGCTTTCAATTGTTTATTGGATATTTTTAAATAGGATTATGATAAGTTTTTCCTGCAGCTTTTGACACAGAATTGCACTATATTAGAAGAAGAAGAATAGAAATTCTGGTTGACCTTGTATTCAGCTACATAAAAAGCCATACGTGACACAAAGTCTCTTCTGCAGGATGATAGATGCAATACAATAGAAAGCTTCAAACTTCAGAATGCCAAGAAGGTCCTGTAACTACTTACAGACAAAAGGAATATATAGGCAACTGAACCACAAACCTTTATGTGCTAGTTCAAAGGACTGAAGTATGATTCTAATTGTTCACTTTGGAAAAGCATTGTATTACTTTTCCTGTCAAGGAAACAAAAATAATGAAGAATGCAGTGCCTCAGGATAAGAAAACCAAAGCTGTTGAGAGAATGTAGTGACAAAATGTTCTATGGACTAGAAATGAAACATTTTAAATGTGCTTGATTCCCTGTATAACATATGTAGAATGAGACCAGGGGCGACTAGGAGGGATTGATGCGCATGTACACACTCTTGAGTTACTCTAGAATAGAGTGAATCAATGCAACACATATTGATTCAAGAGATTAGCAGTTAAAAGGCTTAGTTTCACATTAGAAAGCTCTGAAGTTGTCACTGTTACAAGTATTACCACTTCAACATCCCATCTGTTTCTGCTGGTGGTGCTGACATCTTCGAACCAACATACATAGATATTATACCATCTAATACAATCAGGTTATCTGAAAGAGCTACTGAAATAAACTTCTAAAGTCAATTTTGAGTAATATGACTTTTTAAAAATGTTCAGCGACAATATACTTGAAAAACTAATGTACGTTCTAATTACAAGTTCATATGGAAAGTTTCAGAAATGTTTTCCTTTCTAGTGACAAAATAAAGTCATCTACTGTTATGCAATTTTTACATACTCTGCAAAATTTCTCTTCCAATCTCTTGACTGCATTCAATTTTCATTCTTGTGACAAGGGTTTATAAGGCCTTCATTCATTTCCTTCCATATTCTATCCCTCGGATGGGAGAAAAAGGAGAACTGGATCAGTGTTTTCCTTACAGTTGTCTTTTGGGCAAGTGGACTCTTACGAACACATTATCCATGGAACTGACTAAATACTAACCCTTGGTGTGTGACCAACCCCTCATAGATCTGAAACCATACATTCAGGTGACCAAAAGTGTGAGACTGCACCATAAGCGAGCAATTTTTTGAATGATATATGGAAAACCTATCAATTATTATAATACCAACATGATAGATCTATTATTTAATAATATACACAAGGCAAAGGCCAGTTAACGACCAGGAAATCACTGGCAGAAAAAAATTAGTCAATCTCTTATTGCTTTGTATTAATGAGACTCCTGGAAAGGAAGCTTTAAGAAAAATACCATGCATTGACAAAAATACCAAACATTATTGGTCGAGAGCAAGTTGAACATGAGCCAACAGTGTGCCCAGGCTGCCAGGGAGGCTGACCATGTCCTGGGGTGCATCAAGCACTGCATTGCCAGCCACTCTAGGGAGGTGATTGTCCCACTCTACACTGCGCTGGTGTGGCCTCACCTCACGTTCTGTGTGCAGTTCTGGACACCACAGTACAAAAAGGACATAAAACTATTGGAGAGCATCCAGAGGTGGGCAACAAAGATGGTGAAGGGTCTAGAGGGGAAAACATACAAGGAGAGGCTGAAGTCCCTTGGTTTGTTCAGCCTGGAGAAGAGGAGACTGAGAGGAGACCTCACTGCGGCTTACAGCTTCCTCATAAGGGGGAGCAAAGGGACAGGCGCTGATCTCCTCCCTCTGGTGACCAGTGATAGAACCCGGGCAATGGCATGAAGCTGCAACAGGGGAGGTTTATGCTGGAGATCAGGAAAAGGTTCNAGATGCATGATAAAATGATGAGAGTTAGCAGTGGTAGCTTTAGCCTATGTTTGTCAGACTTCACCTAAAATAGTTTATTTTTCAGTTTATGGATCTCCCCCCCCCCCTTTTTTTTTAACAGGACATTGTGAGTGCCTGTATCATGAATAGTCTAGAAATCCTTTTTTCCAAAATCTGTAAAGCACAAGTTAAAACCAGTTGAAGAGCAATGACTGAAGAACTTTTCCCAGGCTACATTTTAGTTCTGAGAGAAGAAATAAAAGTTTTTTCTTTAACAATTTTCATCCTAAAATGTTCTCCAATTGGGACTCATGCTGAATAAGCACTTAAAATAAGTCTTCACACACTCTTTTTATCTAAAATCAATAAGTGGTTGCTTGGATTCAGAGGTTTCATTTGGGCTTTCTCTGAACATCTTCACTATGAGAATGCCAGGGCTGATATGTGTACTTAAACGCTACTCAAACCAAAATACTTTCTCTAATATACTTAGTCACTTAAGCAAAGGAAAAAATCAATACTAAATAGTACTGGTAACTCTTCTGTGAAAAAAAACATATCTTCCTTTGGACATCATAATTAAAAATATCTTTTTAAAAAACATGGCAAATAATACAAGACATACTTTCATTCAATACCTGGCAGTGTATACTTCTTTTCAGGGCCTACAACAGGAAGAAAGAGAGATTTTCAGATAATTATAGAGGGCCACGTGGGGAAAAAGTGATACAGAAGGATGGAGGATGAAGAAAGATTATTAGAAAAGGTTGGTCTATTACTCATTATCACTGTGGTCTTCCTCAAAACATTGCTTAAATGCCCAGACCATGACACATGTGAAACAAGGAGTGTGTCTGAGCGTATTATAAGCTATTTATTTACAGAAAACACTGGATAACCATTACAAGTTTGCTTTACTGAGCAGTTCTTTCCTCTCTTTTCTTTTTTTTTCTCCCTCCAGCTCGCTGACTGCAATTTGCCACTGTAATTTATTTTTGAACAGTTACAGTCTAATAAAAGAGAGGGTTCATCATTTATTTCTAGTACAGTTATCCCCTCCATAATAAAAGAAAATCTGGTGCTCCTTTCAAAATCATAAGGGTTCCACTGGTCAGTGATTAATGTTAACACTTACTACATTTTTTTTCTTTCAGTGGCTATTTTCACATTAAGGTGAGGCATACAATTGTTTAAATGAGGAAGCTGATTTATCATTCAAAAAGTAATTCTTCATAGGGGCACATTAGGTGATAAAAATCAATGACAAGGATAGTAAATTGCCTGGGAGGGTTCGAAACAGATTGAAGATAAAGGAGAGAGAGAGAGAAAGAGGGAGAGAGAGATTAAGTCAAGACAGCATCTAATGCTTTTGCCAAACACTTCAGCCTCACCCTATTTGATGTTGATCTAATAGTCGACCATTTAATTTCCAGGTCGCAGTGCCAATCTTTTGTCACCTCTGTTGCCCCATATCAAACTTTCAGGAAACAAAACCCCTGAAAGCAGACAATCAATAATGAGATCAGCAGATTTTATCTTAAGAGAAACAGGACTTGCCTGCTTTGTTTGTGGAAGGTTGTTTCTCTGAATGCTTCAGCTAGGGCTGCTTGTCAGTAAGTGACTGTGATGTGCGCAGCATGATTGAACGAGACTAGATAAAGTCACCAGAAAATGTGGCAGTGGAAAGCAAAACACATAAACTAAGGGGTGAAAATGTACCACACCATGTGTGGCCACACAGTTCTTATCATACGTACTCTCCCAGCATGTCTTCCCATATTATTATTACTTTATTTTAGATGTCTTGTAGCTGGTCATAAGCTAAGCACATTTTTACCTTACAGCTTGAAGATACGACGGGATTCCTACGTTTCAAGATATAAAGAACTATGTATTTGTCCATGCTAGTGACCTTTTGTTGCTTTGAGGAACTATACTGTTTAATAGGTATGTTGTGGACTAGTAAGTTTGTTGTAAAGTTAGTTTGTTGTTTCTGCTGTTTCTAAACCTATTTCCGAACAAAGTGGTAGAGAGGCAGGGAACAGACTACAAGATACATTTAAAATTTTTAGCAAGAATTTATGTATAGGAGCCCACTCCAGGAAATTTGTTCCATGGATTTGTGATGTTGATATTTCAGTATAAAAAGTGTAGTGTCAGTGCCTACTTTCTTATCACATTTTTGCAATTAGGTACACCCTCTCCGAAATTATTTAACATCAATTCCACACTCCCTTCATCTCAGCAAATTGGTATTTGAAAACATTAAGAATACGAAAGATTTGAAATAGAAAATAAATTTCTGACTAACCTAACTGCAATCAATGTTAATGTCAATGTAGAAAAATTACTCTGGATATTATTTTTTCTAACTTTGCTCTTTTACCTTAAAACTGTGCCAGTCTAGTCACATTTCTTTTCATAAGGCAGAGTGGGATAAGTAGTCACTTTGCACCACCCATTTTGATTTTTATTTCCATTACAGCCAATATGAAAACCATCATTAGTTAAAAATAAGTCAGCTTTCAAAAAAAATTCCTAGAAGTTTTCATTCAAATGAATACTGAGTCTTTTAAAAAAGCAAAGGCCAAGCTCTTTTTAGCCACAATGAGGTGCTATTCAGTTATTTCGCTTAATTTGGTTTTGTGCAATAGATTTGAATGAGAACTGTGAAATATTCAGCATGTGTTCTGCACTCTTTTTTTACATTGCTACTAATAAAATAGTATGTCAGAAATAGCACCCTTGCTTTACTTGGCAAAATCACAGGATTATTTTTTTTTAGTTATCTAATTTTCTCAAGAAACTCAGCTGAATGCAGTCTACAGCTCTGGGGAGAGTACAACTGCTACTGCTAAAGCTTTAAAGACATTACCTCAGTAGCATCATTAATACATTCAAAACCCGTGTTAAAATGTAGGGCAGTTTAACTAAAAAATGCCCTCTTTTTCATTCAAAGACACAGTACACAAATTTAGAAGGCAGATAGAAGAAGAATTATACCGGTTAAAAGAAAATGGATGGATCTAACAAATAGTTACTTTGCCAATCCTTACACTTAATTTCCTATGCTCTTAATTTCTACTTCTCTTCCAGATGATTTTCATTTCCAAGAAACTGAACAGTTTGTTCCAGATCTTTAAAAATGTCTATTTCTAAGGAGAATGTTGTTACTCTGAGCTGAATGATGATTTAAAGAGGAATTTGTGCCCAGGGCATTGACCTTGGTGGCCTTTTCGTACATTACAATTCCAAAGGAAATCACAAAAGAAGATGGGCTTACTGTAGTTAATGAGATTCCTCACCAAAAACACTAATCTGGGTTAAAACTAAAAGAATGCTGATAAGGATATTACAGCTCATACTGAGAACAAGAAAGGTGCACTACTAAGATCAATTGTGGATGTTAGGAGGTAGTCTTCAAGAGTGGTTTTAAAAAAAAATATCAAAATGGGTGTTTGAGAAAAAGCCTTTTAGACGAGGAGCTGCTAAAATAGAATAAAACATATCATTTCCACTTTTTTATATTGTACCAGGTACAAATCAACCAATATTAGCAGAAGTTTAACATCACTTTAAAAGAAAGAGATTGACCTACTGAGAAAGTACATGAGTAAATGTGTAGCAATACACTGATTATTACTGTTTCCCCTCAGGCAAATACCTCTCTCTTAAGCATGTGCTTCACTGGAACATTTTGTTTTATTACCTTGTGAGATAAGTGGGGAAAAAAGCCTTTAGTACCTGGGGAATTAAAAAATTCAGACTTGTCATATCAGTGTCTGTTCTCAATTTCATGCAGGGCGCATAATTATAACCGTGTTTAAATTGAGCCCAGAAGAAAGATGGGTTCAAGTGCAAATTAATTTCAGATTATCACAACAAAGGCAATCAAATCTCAACAAGCTTGCCAGCAAAATACTTTGCAAAGGTCCCCAGGTCCCTTCCCACCCCCAACTTACAACAAAGACCTTTCAGCTCAAATTAAGCTAATGATCTAATACAACATTTCTGCCTACCTTTTTGGGTTTTATTATTTACTCAGATGTAAGTATTAAGCTTGTGAAAAATGGGGGGAAAGAGGAAGAAAAGGTGGCACAGAAAGGTCAGTGTTTAGTATCAGTAAAGTGACAAAATAAACAGTCAACAGCCCTGACAAGGTCTGCATGTCGTCAAATTGTCTTATTCTGTGGAAGCTATCAGAGTGAATTGACAGTGCTGAAAGAACTTGAAATTTATCTGAACCCCTTCTCATACAGAGAGAATCCAAAACCAAACAGCATGGCTCACCTCCTCCACCTATCTATCAGCACAGCTTTTATATAAATCCAACATCTTACTCTATCCTATGGGAACCTGCTGGGGAATGAAGGGAATCAAGTGCTGAAAAAATTCAAGTCAAGCCTCATTACCTCCTCATTACCTTTGCAAAAGTGGAGTGAGAGAAAATTTTATCTAGGGAACAGAAGCTTGGGAATCTCATTCAGAGTTCTGTCTGGTTATTGCACAGCCAACCATGGAGCTCTGCCTCTGTGGGATTAAAGTTTTCTTCCCATTTCTCTATAGTAATGATCCACTCATTAAGGTTTTTAAGGTAAATTACCATCACTTATCATTATGCCAGTCACTAAGTAAGCTGCATTAAACAAGGAATGTCAGTCGTACCCTTTGCTTTTCTTTCTCCCTAGTTATCACGAGGAAATAAAGAAAATATATTTCACAGTTGGTTTTATAATTTTATATTAATTATATTTTCCCACTTGTATTTGTTAGACCCTTAGGGCAGACATATTAGATAGAAATATAAATTACTTCGTTAAAAAAAAATACGTATAAAAACTTATACTTGCAGGTATGTAACTCTGTCTTTCTGAAAAAAAACTTGAAACATGATTTCTTTTTTTGCAGTTTATTTTCATATTTGCTTTACTTCTGAGGATTTAATGTACCACCTCACAATAGCAGGTAATAGCTATTCATCCTGCTACGGTTAAGTTTGGTTGTTATAATGCGCTTTTTAATTATTCAACTAACCCTTTTTTGTTTTAAATCACTTCTTTTGTCAGTTTATCCTTTATTATGCGAATGGTTGATGTAAAATAAAAATGCCCCACATTCACCCTATTTTGAGCTTTTTGTAACACTCAGTCCCTTGCTTCCTTGTGCTTTGCAATAAAAGTCTTGAAGCTTGTTGGTTGGGTTTTGGGTTTTTTGTTTTAAACTCAGCATTTCCAGGCAAACTTTTATGGGCATTTTTAAATCGTAAGATAAATTTGTTGATCTTTGAGATCACGTTTCCTTTGCGAAATTTCTGATTGTTTGCTATCGCTTCTCAAACAAATGCATTGGAAGTTCGTTTTGCAAACACACACATAAAAAGTCCTAACTACATCAGCAATTATTTTGATTTGCCAATGGAAAAGTGATCTGCAAGAACTATATCCCACCATGCACTCATTTGCTTTTCTTATTTGACTGGAGAGACCCTTGAATTTGCCCAGTGCATATCTGTTCCCATCTCGAGGCACTGGGTGATACCTGCCAGTCCACTGTAGGTGACAGAGAAGGCCACAGAGCTAACCTTCCCAGAACAATTGTAGTTCCAAGGTGCTATGAGCCAGGAGAAGAGGATTGTCAGTGTATTAGGAATTACTGCTGGAGAGGTTTGACTGGAAATACTGGGTCACTTACTTTAGCAGGAAATCCATACAGAAGGAGACGGAAGGATGGGAGAAGCTAACGGGCAGCAACGGCAAATGCAATCAGAATAGAATACGGGAGGGAAATAAAGGGAAGAAGGTAGGAGCTGGCCCCAATAAAATGACAGCCAATATAACGTTGCATACATGTAAACATAAACTTGTACCAAAGGCAAACTGTCTCCAAACTGTAAAAGGCTGCCTCAGTTTCTCTGCTATCAGTTGTATTTCCAGACTTCCTCCTCTTTTCCTATATGATGTTTTCCCCCTTCCTCCTATAGTTCCACTTTCTTTCTCACCACTTAGAGATCCCACATTCAATAAAATATGAAAGTTTGTTCATAAGGTTCTTAACTATGATATGGACCTTTGTTTCTATATTTCAGTTTCAGATGTCATTTTTAAAATACGTGCTTTAGCTAAAGTGAAACAATTGAAAATCTGGCATAAAATAAGGCACATTTAAAAATCATACCGTTGAATGATTCATGTCTCCACTTGCTTTTCTTATTGCTAACAGTTTGGAAATATCAAAAGAAGTGATTTTCTAATAGGATTTGTAATTTTCCAACTTTACAGTTTGTGTAATGCATGTTCCCCATTAACTCTACAGTAATTATGGGTTGGGAGACCATATGCTCCTGTGACATAAAGAAATGAAACTGATTATTGCGCAGGTAGTGACACTTTGTGGAGCCATGAACCTCTGTCGTAATATGTCTGAAAGTACCTCTTAACCCTCCTGGCAGAGAAAATCTTGAAAATAAGTCTTGAGTGTCTCCAATGACTCTGAAGTCAAAAAGCAAATAAAAAGAATTGATGTTACATTATCTCTTGAAATATGCTGATTATGAACCAGTCATGCTTTACCTGTCTGGCACCATTTGAATGTGACAAAACGGGTTGTAAAATTACTAGCTTTACCTTTTTTGCTAATCAAGTCACATTTTAAAATCACACCCTTAGCTTTCCTTAGGCACTAGATATTAATGAGTTAAAATAATGTATTGGTCATAAATATATAGTTACTGTCTATAAAAACTCCGATCTTGAAAATACTTCAAATAGGCTTATCAGTTTAGCAGTTCTTTTTGCATGTGGAAAAACAAAGTCCTTATAGGACTAAACCTGGTTAGAATGCAGTCAGAATTATTTTCAAGAAAGAAATAGTACTGTTGCAGGCTGGGGAGATATAAACTCCTTCATGCATAAAATATCAATGAGGTTACCTGGTTTGGAGAATGCAACAGAAAAGAATAAAATCAACCACTTTAGACTAGGTTCTAAATTAAATTCATGCAAACCACTGGGTTTTATAGTAACTAAAAGACTGATCTACATAATTTTTTGTGTTCAGTTATATGCACTTTGAAGTTCTGGTGCTGATATTTTCAATACCGAGTATAAATCTATGTAATGTCTTTAAATCCCTGAGTATTAATAACCAATTACTAGTTCATATCCATTAATATCCAACAGCAATTAATCAAGAGACTGCAAGACACAATCATATGATATGAAGAAAAACCAGTAAAATTACAATACACGGAGAGAAAATATACTTTTTCCTTTAACATCTAGAATAAACGTGATTAATATTTGCTGCTGCAAATGCTCTATAGTCATTCTCACATGCAGCACAAACAGATAGCCCTCTTGCCAATGAAGTACTTATTCTGTTCTAGGCTGACAGTGGAAATACCTTCATTGGTTTTTGGTTTCAAATCTGGTACTGATCATATACCAACACATTTCTGTTTAGATTGCATCTGATTATAACTTCAGTTCTGCAATCATTTTGTGACTGTTATAATGATTTTATTGCAGGTTTCCACCTCGTGACAACACCATAGCGAACACGATGTGTCTATTTGTCAAATACATGAAGGATTGGCTCATTCTCTGAATAAATACAAATAGGAATAATATACAAATAAATAGGAATGGGAATGCTACCATTTTGGAGAGTCACATACATTTCCTCAGACAGGATAATCTACCGCGAAGCAGTAGATTATTGCGTTACACTCAAGGTGTGGAAAGGCTGCAGAGTTTGTACAATGATTATGCTTTGTAAAACATAAACTAAGGTAACAGGAATTGCAAAAAGCTTTGTCTTGATATGCAGGATATTGAAATGATCTTTCTCCCAGACTTGAGCAATCAATGCAAGAGCCCCTTGTAATCGCAGTCTTTGATCTCAAGATAATTCTGGATCTGTTTTGCTGCTAAAATTACTCATTTCTTTGGAGGCAGCAGGAAGAGAGGAGGGGTAAGGCCACACTCAGTTGTTTTCACTACACCTTTAAGGAAATGATCATCACTTTGAGCAGGTGGACACATTGTCCTAAACACCTATGTACAGATTGGCCCAAAGTACATAATCAACACCTGAAATGCTGAGGACTGTTTTTTACCAATTTTATAGTATTTTTTACAAATACGTTCAAAGTATAGGCAATGTTTCCTGTGGCATACATGAGGGTCATCTGTTTCATGGTTCATAAGAAACCACACGATGGGAAGGTAAGATTACAGCTGTCAATTTAAAGCTAATTTTAATCCTCTTTCAAAACTGTTTCCTCTGTCTTCACCACAAATGCAAAAATCCCATTTTTCTTTTAATGTAAAATTGTTCCTTATCTTCTTTTGGTGACAAAGAAATACTCCCTTTTAGGAACAATTTTATTAAACAAACTGGATTACATTCGAATGCAGAGATGATTGCTACCGGTTATCTCCCAGAGAGAAATTATTCATTTTTATCAGCAAAATCTGGACTTGATTCCAGGGCTGTAACTAATCAGGCTACCCACTAACTGACTTCATTGGGCTTTACATCAGGTCCAGTGAGACCAGTTCTTGTGGCACTTTTGTGAAGTGAAAGAGAATGGAAGTAGCACATGTTCCTGTAATACCTCCACAGTACCTATCAGAGTGCACACATTTCATGCCCATGGTGTGTCTCAAAAGCTCCGTGAACCATAGAATCATAGAATCATTAAGACTGGGAGAGACCTCAAGGATCATCCAGTCCAACCGACCCCCCCCCCCCCTATTAACCACTAAACCATGTCCTTCAGTACCGCGTCTAACCTTTCCTTAAACACCCGCAGGGACGGTGACTCCACCACCTCTCTGGGCAACCTGTTCCAATGCCCGACCACCCTTTCTGAGAAATTTCTCCTCATCTCCAACCTGAACCTCCCCTGGCACAACTTGCAGCCATTCCCCTCTTGTCCTGTCACTAGTTATCTGCGAGAAGAGGCCGACCCCCAGCTCGCCACAACTTCCATACACTACTGCTGACCTCCACTTTTCTGTTGAGAAGCTCCAGTTCAAATACTGTCCTTATTTGATGGTCTCTAAAGAAATGCTGTCATGCTATGGTGACTGCTGTTCAGAGGCATGCCTCACTCTGTCTCAAGGCCTGTTTTCTTGTGACTAGATCCCATTTCTTCTCTGTCTTTGGACACTGATATCCAGCTGAGAGTGTCTTGCCGTGCAGCAGTACACCCAGCCTCTCCATGCTGCCCACCCATGGCCAGGTTTGTGGGGATATGAGGAAGGGAGGAAGAGGTGTTTTGCGTGTTGCTTATCATAACAGGTTGCCTTGGCACGACAGAATGTATCAGAAGACTGCTCAGCTGAACAGGATCCCTTTGCCACGGCATATATAATATGAGGCAGTTCCTGAGTCAAGAGACTGGGAAGAGGCAGCATTTTTCCCTTGCAGCTTTTTGTTAGTGCAGTTATCTGCATGAATGTTAGGGAGGGAATAGCAAGCTGCACTTCCTCGGGAAAAGCAACAACTTAGAATAGCCCTACAGTTGAAATACGACTGCCATACAGGTCACTGAAAGCGACCAGGATATTTTGTTCAGAAGTCCAGGCAGTCTTCCCTTGTCTCCTTCCCCAGTACCACAAGGCCTCACACTTCTAGAAATGCTTAAAACAAAACCAAACTCTCTTATACACACTTTCTCACAGCATTAAAATAAATCATCATATATAAAGCCAAATAATGTCACAAATCTGTTTCCAGCCACGAGTTGGTTTCAGTAGTGCTTACCAGCAGCCACTATTGAGTTACAGTATTTTCCTTCTATTTAAAGAACTAAATGGGGAGCTTTTTCCAAATCCCAAGTCAACTTTTTAAAATAGAAAGTAACATACAAGAGCTTGCAAATCTGCTTGTAATCAGGATTCCTGAAAGTTACATCTGGTTGACAGATTTAGAGCACCACAAGTGTGGAAAAAGGAAGGAAGGGTAGAAGAATAGTGACAGCAGCAGCAAGAGTGGGAGGAGATAAACAGAATGGCAGCAGTAGAAATTAAAGAAAACATCTAGAAAACAGAAACGATGGTTAACAACAAATAAAAAATATTTTATGCTAACAACCTGTACCATGGGATATGTAAAGAAGAGGGAACACACTGTCAAGTATTATCTGCCTGCCTAAAATCATTAAGAAATGTATAATAAAGATTTCTTGACAAATTTTGGGTTAAAAATAATTAGAAGTATTGCGAAGTGCTTCTAAGTAGCCTATAAAGATACGATATTGATGACTTACACACATTACAAATGGGCAGAAAAGAACTGGTACTTATAGCTACCCAGCAAAATAAGGCCTTTTAACAAAATATGTTTCTTCACAAGACTGAATACATATAGATATCTCACACTTATCCCTTTCATAAATAGAAGACTATGGAGTCATTAGTTTACTGCATTTTACTTCTTAAACACAGAAGTCTTGCAAAGCCTCAGGGAGTTTTGCGAAGCCAAGCTTTGTCAATCCTCATCCTTCTCAGCTCTGAAATTCTCAAGTTCCGACCTTGAGCAGTTAGTGCTGTTAACTTTGCTGAAAGCAACATTGTCAGCTTGTGACAATAGTACAATATTATATCTTTAGCCTAAAGTTGCTCACAGCTATATTTTAGCAGCTTTATCATAAAAGCAGCTCTCCAAATTTGGTGAATACTTTATTAAAAATTAAAAAAGAAAAAGATGAAGTGTATGATTGAGAGAGAGAATACTACTTCAATAATATGCACAGATACTGACATATGCATACAGACACAAAGAAGTTGCTAAAATTTGACTAAATCTCTCTCCATCTCTCCCTCTGGCTCCTTTTTTTTTTTCTTTTCTTTTTTTTTTTAATGACAGGAAAACTACTAAGAAGTATCAGTCACTTTATAGGCGTTTTTGAGTATCAAATGGTGCTCAGCACACAAGCATCCCACATATTTGTTGGCAGGCATATGTTGCTTGTCACCAAATGAACATCGCTCTGAAAGTCAGAAGAGGTTGAGCCATATGAACATCCTCTTTATGCAGGAGCTGATTTGAAACACTACATTTCACTGTCACTCTCTGTTGCAATAGGTTTGCTTGTTTCTGGCAATTTAAGCTTTGGTCTTGTAGAACTTGATATTTTCCAGAGGAACTAAAAGAACAGGGAAGTTTTCTACTTAACTGTAGAACTTTGTAGTGAAGAAAAGTTTGTTTCGTTGCTTCCTCCCATGGGGGAAGAAAGACACTGAAAAAACCCACCCAAGACAGAAAAGCAAGTAAGGGGAAAGATTCTTTCAGTTTCCCTTTCCTGTAAGACACATGATAAAGTGTAAACAAGCAAGAGGGAACACATCATAAAATTTGGCAGAGTAAATGTAAAAGCAACATGACGGTCCAAACAAAAGTTTTGAGGAATAACTTTGAAAGAGTACAAAATACATCCATACATCTTTTTTCAAACACAACAAAGTTGAGAAATGTGCCAAGGAATCAGTAGAGAAAGTAGGTGACCAGGATATGAAAAGAGACTTGAGGGAAGAATACGCAACAGTTAAAAAATAAAATAAAATAAAATAAAATAAAATAAAATAAAATAAAATAAAATAAAATAAAATAAAATAAAATAAAATAAAATAAAATAAAATAAAATAAAATATTTTTACTTGTGTTTGATATGAAAAAAATGGAGAAATTCCTAAACCACAATTCTAAATAAGGGGTCACCAGAAAGTCTACCTCAAAATGAAATGTTTCTAAAGGTGTTTATCAGACAGAAAGATAAAATGAACAGTGCCAAGTCACCAGCATGAGATAATACCTACCCAAGAATCCTAAGCTAATCGAAGAATGAACTATCTGAATTGTGATGCAGAATCTTAGTCCGAAATTATTTATTAACTAAGTAATTGTGAAACCAGATTACTTTTTTAAAGCCCTTTTTAAAGGCTGCTTGTGGATATTGAAGGAACTACAGACCAGGAACTCCAACATCTGTGTTGTGCAATTCAACAGGAAAGGATAGATTGAATGGACATATTAATAAATAAAATACAATAGGAAAGAGTTACAACTACTTCTATAAAGAGAAATAAAGTCTCACAAATCAATACAAGTTCTTTAAATGAAACACAGGAGAATTAATAAGATTTACCCTGATGATACAGATTATTTGGATTTCCAGAAGGCATTTGACAAGATCCCTTACCAAGGGCTCTTAAAGAAACCAAGAAGGCAGAAGATTAAAAAGAAGATTCTTGCATTTATAAATAATTGGTTAAAAGATTGGAAACAGAGATTAGAAGTCCATTCTCAATGTAGAAAGAAGATCCCTGTGGTGCTCTACAGTCATATTTTTGGGTCTCATATTGCTCAATGTATTTCTAAATAACTGGGAGGAAGAGAGGGTGAATATAAAGGGTCAACATTTCCTTATGATACTATGCTATTTTAGGCATCAGGAAAAAAGGCTGACTGTGAAGAAGTGCAGACAGTGCTACTGGAATCCAGATACTGCAGACACTTCTTCATCTTAACCTGGAACTATATCATACCGTCAGGGACTGGGCAATAAAGTGGTAGATGAAATTCATTGAAGGTAAATATATAGGTGAAGATGCATATGTCAAAGTGGTAACCCTAATTTCAGATATATTCTCACAGACTCTAAGCCAGCCTTTGCTATTTAGGAGCAAGGTCTTCCAGCTACAGCAATGAAGAGACTCTTTTGAATCTTTAATGCTGACCTCAAGTAAGTACTGGGAAATTTCAGAAGAGTGGGAAAAATCTAGTGTGCCAATCTTTCAAAAGGCCAAAAAGGATGAATAAATAAAAGCCAGTTATCCTCTTTACCTGGGAATTATGGGAGGATAGTAACACTCTATGATTTCATCCAAAACAGCTCATGTACAAATTAACTCAATATGATTTGTTGACAGAATGACAAATATAATTAATAAAGGTCTCAGACTTCCATAAACTTCATACTGCTTTATGAAAATCTGATAAAAACTTGAGTAAAAAAAAATAACATACAACATAACAATTAATATTTGATACATTGAGAATATAGAAATGACTACAGACAAGGAAAAATCTTCATAGGATTTAGAATTTACCCTGTTCTTGCAGTGTGATGATAACTTGTGCAAAATAGGCTAGAAAGCCCAGTTCAGTTGACCAGTGTTCTTCAAACAAGAATATAACACACATGATAAGTTTATTTGTACCATACATCAGACAACTAAATTTGTGGTGGAGTTACTGATTAACAGAATACATCAAAAAGTACTTGCTGTAGATGAAAACAGAAAGGAAGCTGTGGTTTAAAGGTATCTTCACAGTATCACAGAACCTTCCACCTGATGATTCCTAAAGCTTAGTATAAAAATACAGGCAATCTAAGCAATCTCCTGCAAAGCCAATACCTCTAACTGAAATTACTTACAACAGAAAACTTGCATTGAAATTGCATTTTCAATAACATGAAATTGCCTACAACCAAAAAAGCTCTAACTCACACTCAGGTCAGGCTAATCTCACAAAAAAAAAAAAAAACAAAAAAAAACCAAAACAAAACACCCACAGGAAACCCACCCCAAACCCCCTATTCCTTAAAGACTAAGCTGGAAGTCTTGAAGTCATAAACACACTCACTCAGGCTAATGTCATATTGAAAATGTTATCTGTTATTTCCTATCACATGAAAATTTGTCATTGCATTTTTAATTGCATTCTTTTAGCCATTTTTTTTGAGTTATATGCAGCACTATAGGTTTTTATTTTCAAAAAAAAATTTGATATATTGACAACCAAGAGTTTTGTCCACAGCCAAGTTACTTTAGATTCAATTTGTAAAAGAAGGGATGGGTGGAGATAGAGCTGCTTTTTCTCTTTTCTTGAGTGCTCTCTAATGCACTTGCTCCAATATGTCACACATTACTTTCTGTCCTGTTTCCGTCTTACTCTTCATTTAGCTATGGTTGTCTTTGCATCCCAATTTCTGTTCAGTAATATTTTTAACCCAACATTTTCATAACCTGTCTTAATCCTGGTTTTAGTTTTGCTAATAGCCTTTTACTTTCCACCCAATCATAATCCACTTCCTCTCACACCAGTCCTTTCCTCTCACTGGGCATTCATCACATTTCCATACCTCACCTCATTACGAGACTTTCCTTGTTATAACTTTTTGACAGAGGCTCCGATTCACACTCCAGATTCTTTCTCACAAGACTTCTTGACTGGATTCCTCATCTTTCCGGCAATCCATCTTTTGAATGCCTCCTTTCTCCAGGTTGCTTGAGGCCACTTACAACAGAGAAAACACCAGATAATTCAACCTTAATTGTGGCATTGGTTCCTACCTTCCCCTTGTCCTGCACAAGGCAGCAAGTAAAAGGGAAGAGTCTCTGAACAGTTATAGGATCCAGGATATTGACTGAACCTTCTGTGAAAGAGGCCACATACGGTTCAACTAGCAGTAGACACCGTGAAAGGATAGCACGTGCTTGGGGAGGAAGAGTCTTTTGAAATTTTAGCTTTTTAATATGAAGGAAGTTGGCTGAGCATATATTTCAAATGTTTATTATTTGGCCAAATTTCAACAGATTTTGAAGGGGCCAGCAAAAAACACATCCCTGACCCATATTTCAAGTCTCTGTTGGAACGGAGGGGGCTGCTTTTCAAAGAAACATGACAAAAATAATGTATTGCTGAACCACTTTGTTTGAAATTAAAATAAAATGCAAAACTAAAAAATCTTAGCCTGAGGCTGACACAAAACAGGGAGAAATTTTCACCCAAAGGACTGAAGTTATGCCAAGTTATAAGCAACTGAATACTAGGGACTTACAGTGAGGACTGATAATGAAAATTATTGATAATATTAATTTTAATATTACTAACGATGTGATGCTACAATCCTACCTACAATAACTGACAAATAGCACTCTCTTATACAGTCTAAAGGCAAAGGCATAACATTTAGCACAACTATATGGACATGCAGCCACATAATTATGTATCTTTCTCTTACAGCAAAGTGGGTGAGATAAGAAACTAGGTGATGGAGGATTTTGCTTCTCCACAGAAATAGGATTTTTGTTGGTTTCACCAGTTGTGCAAATTTGTTTTTGTACAGCAGTATTTTCTTTTAAATCCTGAGGAGCAGACATTTGTCCCCTAGGACAATTTTTCAAACATGTATGAAAATATCCCTAGTTGCTGTGTGGAGTGAACAAAATCCATATCCAATATCCATACGCAATTATGTTCCATTAGTCACCCTTCCCTCCACCCCCTCCTTCCTTCCTATTACTCTTTTACCAAAGACACCTGGCTTTTTAACTATTGCACAGATTGAGGATGTCATCCTCGAGCTACTGAGTACCAACTTTTCACTTGACATTTCACCAGAAAAACTCTGCTTCCTTATAAACTGAGTGCTGTAAGCTCTATTATCACCAGTAGTGCTGATCAGTGTACTCTCCTAGTTTACCTAAATAAGTAGCAGTCCACTTAACCTTTAAGAACTCTAGTATCTCTAATAAAAGCCTCGTTATTTTTCCCTTCGTATCCCAACACCTTACTTGTCAAAGGTCAGTAAGGGAGTGTTTACCATTCAGCTTCAGAAACATCTCTCAGCAAATGATATGAATGAAGAATTACAGTCAGGTATTGTCTTGCATATAATACTCCCAAATAGCAGCCTGAGGTTGGAGGGGTCTCTGACTTGGGTTAGATTCATGTCTGTTTTATAACGGTTTTCACTTGGCATAAACTTGGAAGGGGGGAGGGAACCAAGCTGTAATACCTCAATATAGTATGAGCCAAAATTAGTATAAGTAGGGATCTGATCTACATGCAACGTAAGTGACATCGTATGCACATGGGAGTATATCTTTTGTCCATTTTTCCTTATTTAGTGCAGACTAAGTTCTCTGCAAAAATGGTTTTCTGATCTACCATTGAAATAAGAAAAAAATTTCAAACAAATCAAAAAACTGCACCCAAACCCAGCCATGATAATATTCATTTCTCTTGTTAACTGTTCTCTTTTCTATTATTGCTGATGATAATTCCTTGTGATTGCCAAGGCATGCGCCTAGGTTTTTGGAGCAAGTCCTTTGTTTAAAGCTTTCTCTTAAAGACAACAATTATTTCACTAAGTTTTTTATTATCACATGAACGTATTTGCTAGTATGATAGCTGCTTCCTGTTCACAGGAGATGTGAAATGCTTGTCTTTGCCACTTTAGACCAGAGTGTCTCCAGTTGTCTCATCACATCTTTCTTATGTCTTTATGCAGGAACACATGTAGTCCTGCGTGTGCAGTATGTTGCGGTAAGCATGCATACCAGAACCAGATTTTGCATTAACCTATTCATGTAGAAACATCCTTGGTTCATCACAGAGCACCAGATTGACTTTAAAATGATGCTGTCCTTTAGTATAACCTTTATGGCACACTCTACCGGTTGCATTATGCAGTAGCTTTATAGGACAGTAATATTATGCCTGATACCCTGATGTCCTAACACACATCAGAAAAACACGCCAATTAGCCATATCCTAGATGGTAATCAGCCTGATCCACATTATCTTACTGACAGAAGATCCGGCTGTGCTTTTCTGCAATGCATGAAACTCTGATGTGCTTTTTCACTTCTTTTGTTGGTTAGCTGAAGAAGTGTTGCACATGGCACCACACAGAATTTCCCTAAATCATTTACAGTGCCAAAAATGTTGTGCTGAGTTGGACAACGTAATGGGGTTGTCTTCAGATTCAGTACTAAGGAGTGAAATCTCCTTGGCCATAAAAGGTGATAACAAGTATTTCCAGTAGCAGAAGGTCTTTAACTCTTCAGGAATAGCACATATATTATATAGCACACCATATTACCTCAAGCCATGACTACGGCTTTGCCATTTGCCTTTTAACAGATAGGAACACAGCCTGTCATTTGTAGGAAGAAGTTGGGGGTTTCTGTCCTCTTTTTTTCTAGCTATGAAAATAATTGGAGTCTGTCATTGCTTACATACCACAGTGTATATTTCAAACATACAAGATGAGTTACACAGGTTGCATATTATTCTAACTTACCTCCATATATTCCACACTCCCTTGAGATACAGAAGTACTACATACTCTCCCACCACATGCAGCACATTTTCCCTTGCATGACTGTGAAGGTTAAACTAATCTCCTCAAACTTAAGGGTTCAGAGGACATGGTTAAGCCTAAAACACTTCTGAGGGCCTGAGTGTGGGTCACCACCCCTATAAAGGGAGATTGAGGGATAAGAATGGTTCATGGTGACACCCCAAAATTTCATGCCAAAAACGTCTTCATATATCAAGGACCTCTAAACCCAGCTTTCCCAGCACTTCTGGCCAAAGATATATGTCTTTTAGAGTTCTGTTTTACAAACCTTCTTGTTTCAAAACATTGCTGCTTTTTCACGCAAATTCTAAATTCTGTCACCCAAATTCCAGCACAGAGCCCCACCTGATATCTTTTACACAACAGTCCCGCTTCTTTGAACACTACCCTACTTGTCCTCTGAAGTCTCCACTCATACTCACTGCTGATTTCCCACTGGCTGATAAACTTTGCCTACAGCATCATCTCCTCACCAGGTCTCTCCACAACAGCTATTCTTACTAGAAATCATGGAATTTACAGTTTGGGGGGGAAAAATATTTATTTATATATGTATATATATATATATTTTTATATATATATGTCAGGAATAAACATACATATGAAAGCTCTACCAGATTAACTCTACTATTATTAATAAAACTATCATTTTGCTCTTCAAAACATGCCATTCTACCCAGGGGCATTATCATCTTTTCCTAGTCTAAAACAGGTTTCTGGCAATAAACCCAACAAATTTTACCTCTCTTTTTGATCAAATGCATGTGTGCATAGTCTAGTTTATTTCTGAAAATTCTATCTTTTTATAAATATTTTAATGAAATCTTAATATCCTTTCTGTTATTGCACCAATAAATATAAATCTGGGAACGAAATACATTAGAGACATTTCCTAGTTAGCTCTAAAATTTCTACAGCTTATCAGGTCATGTTTATCATGTAAGAGGCAGAACAGAACAAAAAAACCCCCAAAAAATGGTGTTGTGGACAAATGTGATACTACATTTGTGTCTTCATGTAAACCTTTATGGTTTTGTATGTTATTAAAACCCACTTCTTAGTCATATTACTAAAATTTGATGCATGTTAGTTCCACTGTTAACCAGACAAGGGATAAAACCATATTCAATCAACTCCTGGTATGGAAGGCACTATATAATGTCATAGGTAACAGGAACAGTTGAAGGAAGTTGCAGCAGGGAGTAAGGAAGCCTTAAAAAGGTGAAAATTAAATCAAAGAAGAAGAAATTCTGATATTTTGTATTTGAAGCTCCCCTGTGGAGACTAAGATTGGGCATGACCTTGATCTTACATCACTGCTGGCAGAAACAGGGTGTCCACTAGCTCTGCCTCCCCTCAGCAAGGGGTAATATATTGTATAAAGGAGCGTTCTTTTATTACTGAGCTCTGTTTTAATGATCTTACCAGGCCACAAGCTAAACATTATGTCTTCTTTTTACCTATCTTTTGTTCATATGCTATTGCTAGATTGGCTTTGGCTGTGTTTTATTCTGTGCCATTAGCTTCTAAACCATAGAGAAAAACTTAACTATTTTGCATTTAATGATTGACAGATATTGAAATTTTTGGGTTTAGTGTCCCAGGAAAAAAAAACAAAAAACAAAACAATAATAATAATAATAGTAATGACAACAACAACGATGACAATGACAACGACAACGATAATGACAACAACAACAACAATACCTTTAAAAACAAAATAAGTGATAGCACTCCTTGAAACATATTTCCTGGATTTGCAAAAGTGGTTGCTATTAAATATTTGTTAAAAAGGAAAGAGAGATTTGTTTGAGTTGATGGGTTGGTGGGTTTTTTTGTAGGCAGCTTGTTGCCAAGTAGGATAAGCGTTATTTAGGGTAGTAAAGAGAAAACATACCAAGGTCTACTGTCTTTTGTTACTATACATTTATGAATTATGCTTCTGAGTTGCCCTGTGGTTAACATCTTTCACTTTTTAGGTTTCTTGTTTTCTTCTGTTCTCATTTCCTTCCCTTCTCTTTCCAACTGCCCTGTGAGTCATTCTTTATAGTAAATGCTTTCTTCTTCCATCATCCCCAGCTTTCCAATTTCAACCCAAACCTGACGGTCTCTGCAGACAACATGAAAGTGAATGTTGCTTTTCCTTTCAAGTCTTGTAGTTCTGATGCAAACACGTAGCTTCAGCGCAGTTCACCAAAGCTGCGTGATAGCCGTGGATTCAAGAACCTGTCACACTGCAGCACCATGATGGTATCCATTAAAAAATTAATTCTGCAGCTGTAAATACTTGCAGAGGTACAATAATTAACACTTTAGTTGTTCCTGCTTTTCAAGATCCTTTCTTCAGAGGACTGTGCCCATGTACAAGAACAATCTGTTGCTACCAAAGCAAAGTAATTTACCCTTCCCTTCTGTCTATTCTTCCACTTTAATTGAAGACAGGATCTGATTCTGATTCCACCTCATGTTATGGTTGAAGTTGAGGCAGAGAGACGAGTGATGCACATGTGATAATTCTAGCAGTTACTGTTTTAAAACTGTAGTGGTTGCATAGTCTGAAGTTCTGGATGAAATAAGACAAAATGTTAGCTCTTTAACTACTTTACAGGTGCAAGTATTTCCTTTGCTACAGAAATGAGAACTCCCATTCAACAGAGAGCATGGCATTGACTTCAATGGTTATTCAGTAGCCTCCATAATGTGTATAATAAAAATGAATTGGGGACTGAAGCAAAAGTGCTATATATCTTTCCTGAATCTCTTCATGTCCTGGGTATCATAAAGCTTTCAACCAAATCTTTCTTCCTGTTATCTATCAACATATAATAACACCTTGGGAGAGCTTCTCAACACCTACTTCCAGCTGCTAAGCAGCATGTAAAGTCATCTCTGTGTATTTTTCTTGAAAATATGGTTGAATGGTTCCTAACAATCCCACTACCAGAATGAATTTTCTTTGATATGCTGCCCACTGTGTTTTAAGTTTTGAAAAACAGCAACTCAGAAGATCTTTTTTTGACCGTTGCCTGTAAAGAGAAAGGAGATTATAATCCTCCAGATAGCAAGTGATTAAACAGGACCTTAGTGATAGATAAGTTAAACAGCACGTCATCACTAGTCTTCAAAGCTGTATTAACATTCTTCATTTTTTTACCATGGTTTAGGTCTGGTTTTGGATCACTTCAACTTTAAGAAAAAAGTTAATATAATTTTTTTTTTCAGTTAAAGAACAAAGGTATTAAGACTACTAGAATGATAAAATAATAATTTTTAAAATCCATAAAAAATAAAAAATCAGATATAAAATTTGATATAATAGATATCTAGCTAGATATCTGGTAATATGGTATATGGTTATTATATCTATACTTACTACCTTGTAAACACAACAGTGACACTTCTATCGTTTCCATGAGTATATGATTCTATGATTACTTTTGGTTAATCATTTTTCTTTAATTCTAGTTACATATAATCAACAAGGCCAGATAAAAAGCACTGCTACCTGAAGGCTGAAGGACAAGGCAATAAGATGCCATAGATATTTCTCAATGAAAAGAGGAAGTTTACTGCCACTCTAAAAGGTCCAGAAACTCTCAAGACTCTGCAGATGAAAATTATCAGATATGCTCTTACCGTAATTATGCTGAGGTTTTAGATCAATGACCTAAGCTGATTTACCAGATCTATTTTTGCTGGCTTGTTAACAGTGATGTTAAACAATAGAAAAAACATCTTAAGTGCTCAATAAAAACAAAGAAACTGGAAAGTATTATCAGGTAAAGTTTGGGTGGGAGGTCATACTGGACTCCATTTGCAAACTGATTTTGCAGATTCAATATTGGTTTGCAAAAATTTGCAAACTGATTGAAGAAGGAAAATTATTCTTATAATAAAGAGTTTTATTTAGACTGAGCAAGGATGCCACATCACATCACAGGATGCTAACAGTCCTACTGCGTGCATGCAGGCAGCCATTAGACAACTTCATGCATCAGCTTTCAGCACCAGTAACCTAAAGTAAGGCCTCTAAGAGACAAAATCAGTATTTTGACTATAAACCTATAGCATATGCTTAACCTTAAAAGACACATTGAAGAGCAAATATTTTAACATTAAAAACATACGTGATTTTTCTATCATTCCTAAATCTCTTGACTGCCTGTTAGGTTCTTTTACTCCCATACTGCCTGATGAAAGGATATTTCATGATTTCTCACCATTCACAGTGTTGGGCATGCTCATGTCACGAGCATAAATTTCGTTTCCTTATTAATTTTCAGGAATCAATTATGACAACATAGGACTTTTTCCTCTTTGTTTTTTATTGTGACTATTCCATACCAGCAACATTCCTCCAAGGAATCACAGGACTGTGTTTCTTTTGGTACATTAAAGTGCTTTTTGACATGCTCAGTATGAGTTAGCATGTGATGGACAATGTATGGAAGACAGGGAAAAAAAATCTTCCTTTACTCTTGTTCAAAGGAAGTGTGTCAGCCATCACTGCTCTTCTGGGGGCTCTGAGAAGTCAGGTCCTGAGCAAGAAGGACTGTATCAAAACTACAGTGTTCCTAAATGTAAAAAAAAACCCAAGATTTTTGTCACCCTCGGCACTCCATACTAGAAAAATGGCGAATATCCAGAGTTCAGTATCTCTTTTTTATCGGAACTAATCTGATCCTTCATTGTTCTTTCCATTCAAAAATTGTTCCATTTTTACACAATTTCTGTTAATTCGACTTCTTTCTTGGTATCTTCATTTCCTTTCAATGGTGGGAAATTATCCATCTATTTCTAAGGTTAGTTTTCCCTCTTTAGTGGCTCCTGGCTGTGGACTCATTTTTTCTGGGTTAGAAATAAATCATGCCAAGCAAAAGACTGTACTGGTGACAGCACCTGCCTCCCCTCTTTCTGCAGGCCCCTCGCCCTAACTACATCAACTGTGCATTTGAGTGAAGAAATTTTGTGGGGTTCTCCCATGCTCTCAGGTCAAACTCAGGTAAGACAGGTCAAACTACCGCCTATCTGTTTTACTGCTGCAGTGTGATCACAATCACAATTCAACGGTGGCAATCAGCTCTAAAAGGCAACACTAAACTAAAGCTATTTCACCTTTCATCAGTAAATAGCATTTAGGAGAGATAAGATTCAGGCCTGACATCTGTCCCCATAACCATTCACTGAACCACTTCCACATTAAAGAAACTTGCCAAAATAATCAGAAGTTTTCTCACCAGTTGCTTTACCCAACTGAGATACAGGGCTAAAAGGCAGAAAGCATACTGCCTCAAGCAGAAAGTACGCTGAAGATACTGAGTAAGCCACCTACTCCCACGTAAAGATACAAACTCCTCAGAGCTATCAAGTGTCTAAAATAAATTCAAGGCAGCCTTCCATAAGTTTTAAAGCTCTTAGATGTCTATAATATTCTTACCTCATTTTCTTCCACAGGGAGAAGATGAAGACCTGTGAAACATAATGCCAGAAAAGATCACCAAATCACCGAACCTGATTATCATGCAGTCATCTTCCCTTTTTACATCACAAACCTTATGTATCACTCAGTTTCATACAAACCCTAAGGTTTTAATTAGATGAGAGTTTCAGAATAAACTCTGTGTTACAGACAGAGAAGAGAAGATGAAGGCATTTAGTAATGCCAAAAGATCCTTTGATGTTAGAAAACTGACGAAGTGAGAGCTGCCCTGATGATTCCCAAAAGCTGAACCACATCCTATGTTGCAGAGGAAGTTGAAAACACCTTTCTCCTTGGCACCCCCAGCCTGTGTCCCCTCCCCGCCCCCCAGCATCTAGATCCCTGTCAATCTGAATCAGGTTTGACCTTCATCAGAAAATCAAGCCAATCCTCAAGCCTGAAGCAAACCACAGTCACCAGGAACCAAAGCAGGTAGTTTGTCTTTGCCAGTTCAGAGCACAGTTCTGGGTGACCTATTGCCTTATGTCTAGATGTAGTCAATCTCTGGTACGAGGAAGGCCAGGAAAAACAAAAAGGATGCCCACCTCAGTGTGCAGCTTGCTAATTTCAGCTGGACATAGCCCTGGGAGTTCCTATCCTGTTTTGCAGACACAGCAGATGGTATATTTGAATCATCCATATTGCTAGACTCTGGTAAAGATGAAGACTGTGTATAAGTTTGCAGGATAGGGCAGAGAGGACTAAGCTAGCTCAGGATAAGGCTAAGACCGGAAGCAGCATAGCCACATCAGCATAACTGCACTAGCCAAACCATAATGTAGTGCAGCAATGATGTGTCTGCTTTGCTTCCAGGACCCAAAGTATAATTTCTGCTCAGCACTGTACAGATGTGTAGATCTACCACCTCATCTGGAGCTAGCCTGAAAATCTTAAACAGAATTCTGCACTGTAAGGCGGCTTACCCCTCATACATGCTTCCCATTGTTTCAGGTCACGCAAGGAAGAACTTTCAAACATTAAACACATTCAGTATCTGGCAATGTAGCATCTCCTTTGCATTATTAAAAACCGCTGTATCCCTTCCTGACAACAGCTCTTGCTGAATATTTTCCCTAACACTGATCAGGCAGGACTGAACTATGTCCATTTCTAGGAAATCTCAATGACCAGTTTACATCCAATACCACTGTGTATTAAACACCGGGAGCATAGAACCAACCCTTCAAGTTGGCAATATCTCTTCTTTAAGAGCAGTCTCAGGAAAATAGGTAGACCCTGTTTGTTTCCATTATTGTCCTTCTTTTAGTTTGTGTTTTTTTTTAATAGTGGAAAGTGTATACAATTCAAGCATGAGCGCTAATATCCTTTGCTTACTGTCACAGTTATTTCTTTTTCACCTAAACCTTTGTATACATAATTTGAGAACTGACTTCACTGGTATCCACCTGCTCTCCTCAGAAAATCTCTTCATCTCTCCTACCCATTGGTCATTTAAAATAAATTAAAACACGGAGAGCAAAGTCACATTAACTTCCTTCCTTTCTTGATCCCTTGAGGAAAAGCCTTTCCAGCATTGACTGTGGGTCTTATTTGACTGACTTTTGCACTTTTGGTTGGTCCTTGGAT
Organism: Psophia crepitans; assembly: GCA_013399095.1. Lineage (NCBI taxonomy): Eukaryota > Metazoa > Chordata > Aves > Gruiformes > Psophiidae > Psophia > Psophia crepitans. The sequence continues at coordinate 153,726 of VWZZ01000512.1, forward strand.
ACAGCGGTGAGAAGACATTTCCTGTGTTGTAGAGTGTAATAAGAGCAACAGATTTTACCCTGAGCCATGAGCTGAACAAGGGAGGAAATTGGAGTGCCTCGCAGTAATTAATCATTGTACGATGAGACCTGTCAAAATCCTTTCTAAAGCTGATATTGCTGTCAATAACCAGCTAGTACAACACCATCTGTGACTGTTTAAAATATCAGTCTATACTGTGATCAACATATTTTACACTTACACTTCTTTTTTATTCACCAGATATAATTCTCCTAAGTACTATATGGGCTACAGTGTTTGCCAGATGACAGTACTGCTGGTGTCAATATCTAAACTAAATGCTTTTGCCCATAGTAAGTATCCAGCAAATCCCCCAAGTTGTAAAATAAAGTACCAGTTGAATTACATTTGTATCTAGTCTAAATTCCAGTGGTAAGAAAAATTTATCACCAAACATTTGTACTCTGGATGTCGGCTTATGGTTAAATGAGAAAAGAGAGAAGTATCTCAGAGTAGTTTCATGTTATACTGAAAGTTAGAATAAATAATATCTGCCAGATTCTCAGCTGGTATGAAAGAAAGTAATTCAACTGTAACTATAGAAAAGTATGTTGCTTTACACCAGTTGAGGATCTGGTTCACATGCTCAAGCAAATATGAACCTAAATTTCATATTTTCTAAATTTTATGTTTTACCTCACTAATTGAAAACAGCAGCAGCACCGACTTCCTCTAAAAACTACTCACTTGCTGTTTCCTTTATCAAATGTCTGTGTGCTTTGTGAGATAGGCCAAGAAGTTATGAGGTAAGGCTCAATTTACCTCTAATCTTACTCAACAATTAAAAAAAAAAAAAGTCAGAGTTGCTTTTCCTCTAACTCTGTGGCTCCATGCAGTCTGGGAGACACTCTTCTGTTGCCTACAAACACATAAAATTAAAATGTTCAAATAGAGGTTAACAGGGAAACTAAAGGAGGATGGTGCCCACAGTCAATTGTTTGCACTGTACTGTTTTTCAGGGATTTCTGTGTTTCACATGCTGATAACTTAGTATTCTGTTTCTTCCAGATCCCACTGTACGGGAACTAACTCTCCCTGGCAACTGTGTGAGGAACTTACTTGGCTAACTCAGAGTCATGCTCCAAGACCCAGGCTATACACTCAATGTACAGGCACTGTGCAATCTTTGGTATTTTGTCTGTAGAGCCCTACAGAACTCAAGCTATGCCTGTTTACCTCCAAGATTTGACTTTAGTGTTAAGAGGATGTGATACACAGGTAGCTCCTGAGCAACTGAGTTCTGCACCTTGCTGTCACAGGAATCTTCAAAACGCCAGTTATGAGACAGCCTAGGGCAGAAGGAACACAAAAGTTCTAGGACTTCTGGGGGCCAAAACAGGGAGGCCATGGTGGAAGGTTGTGAGTGATAAAATATCACTTGAAAAATCTTGTTATAAAGGACAGGAATGGAAGAGGTTGCCAACAGGTTCTGCCTGTAAAAAAGTTGGCTGGGTAGTCAGTGAGTACAGCTTCGCTTCTTCCTGTGTCTCTCCTCATCCCACTCTTTGTAAATGTCTGGACAATAAAAAACAACCCCATTGTTCCTTGTGGTCTAGATGTGATGAGAGCAACCTAGTGTATAACTTTGTCATATAGCATTGGTTCTTGCTGTTCTACTCTTTAACTGACCACAATAAACCCCATTATTTGCTTGCACCCACATAACCAAGATAAACAGATTATTCTACTGCAGTAAATACTCTGTTCATTAGCTATCTGTCCAAACTTTTCCACCATCAGAAATGGTGGAAATACAGCAGTTCTCAATACTTTTGTTTCCGGTCACTGACACAAAGTATTAAACAGGTTAGAACAACAAACAAAACAAGCAAACAAAATCTCTGCAAGGCTCAGCTCAAACCTCACACATTCAGTGATAATTCTGTGTTTATATGTCAGGACCTGTAAAATAACCTCTTTCACTGTGTATCATGTTAATTCTGAATCACTATTTTTTGAACCAAATTTATGTATATAACTACATACATGTCATAGATACATATGTATAAGACGTCATGTCTTACAGAAACCTAGGTACCTTGTATCAACACAATTCTGTTTTGCAACTGAAGCAATAATCTCACACAAAGAAAGTTATTTTGACAGTATCTACTTTCTATATGCTTATGTTGATTGGCATCCACTCCCTTTTCCTCCGTTAATTCTTTGGTAACAGAGTCCCATATCAGTCACTCTATTATTTTGCCTGGGATCAATGTCATGCTGACAGCCCTATAATTATGTGGGTTGGCTCATTTAGTGTTTTTAAACACTGACATGGTATTATCTTTCTTCCAGTCCTCTGGAATGTCCTCAGTGCTCCCAGGGTTATTGCAAATCAACATCCTGGTACACACCGGTTGAATACGTGCTGGTTTACCACTCACCAGGAATATACTTCTGTAATCCATTTTACAGAAGTTTTCAGTTGATGACTGCACTTTTCTGCCTAAGTTTCAGTTTCTGAATAAGGACTTTATCTCTGATAGTGTCATCACTGAAGTGAGAACAAAACTTCAAATCCTTTTTTCTGTATATTTTTATTCAAAAAAATTCCAGAAGATTCTACGTTAAAGCATGCAGGATGTGTTTTCATATATGCACGCTTCTGTATGTGTGTCTGCTTATATATATGTAAAAACACATCAGGTTAAAATGAATTACTGAATTACATGAAAATTTATTTGTGTTCAGGATAATATTGTCTGTGTCTATGCTAACAAGTGATTTAGTGCAATAGGAAGAGTCAGCTGATCAAAACAGTTGCTGCTGCAGCTCCTGCATCTAAATGGTCTTTCAGTCAGGGTCTTACTCTGTGTTCAGTTTAGTTTGGTCCCCTGCACGGAGTGTCCTTGCTACTTTAAGTGGTTCTTAGCTATCCAAAGGACAAGTCACACATATGGATGTTTATACCTTTACTGGGGCTGCAGTTGCATGTGGTGTGCAACAAGAGCAGAACTTTTTTCTTTCAAGAAAATCCAGTTGCATGCAGTGAAACTGCTCTACAATCCAAATGCTTTGGCTAGAGAATTTGCTTCCAAGCTACAGTGTTGTTCTCAGCAAAAAAGCAAATGTACACACAATCGTTGACAGTATTTTGTCACACTGGAAGCACTTGTCGCAAAATGTTTCAGCTAGTTTGTTTCCTGTATTTTAATTGACATTTTAGAATCTTTTTTATCGCTGATGAAATATATGATGTTGCATCAAAGATGACAATTAGATCTACAGTGTATCCGTTATTAATTTATTGGAGAAAAGCAAAAGAGAAAATTAATTTCTCAGTTTAGTAAACATTATTAGCTATTTGTTACATCTACTTAACCTTAAACCAGGCTGAACCTAAAACAGATGACACAAATGAGTGACTGAGAAGAGGGTGCTGAGGGAGATTTAATTCTACGCATGTCAAGCATTTAGATCAATGTATGGCTGTACAGGCTATTATTCTTACTACACTCTATCTTGCACAGATTAATTATCACTTCAGTAGTAGAAAAAGGCAGTTGATTCCTTCATTTGCTCAGTCCTAAAATTAAAAACTGCAATATTACCTGTGTCTTGGGCAGAAAGTGAATGTCATGGGGAACTTATAGCTGATAAAACATATGATCGTCTTTTTCTGAGTATCACAGAGCAGTATGAACAACTTCCTTCATGTGGCACTATTTCCTTGCTGTATATCAGATCTGACAGAATGGCTCGATACAGGTTCCACGCACATAACAGAGATATGACTGGCCTGTCTGGGTGCTGCTGCTCTGCCTCTGTGACCATGACATAACACAACATTTATATGTATGTACTGCAAAGCTTACTCAGCTGGTAGTAACCTGCAGTTTCTAGGGGGTTTAGTATGGCTCTTATTACTTCAGCCACTGCAATCTATAACACTTTTCAGTTACTGCCTGATCTTCACCTAAAATGTTTTTTGTTAAGATTTTTGCTTAGATTGGTTCAAGTCCCATTGATTATAGAATTAGATTGTGCTAAGAAACCTGCTTTAAATTTCTGGTCTACATTAATCCATGACCAGTTCATAGACTTTGGTCATTGTACAAGCATTGTTCTTTGGCATTAGTTGTTTTCCCCTTTCTCTAATATTTTTCCACAACATATTGGAAGACATAAGCAATTATAACCTTACTTAGCCTTCTCTTTGCTACACTGAACGAAGAATACCTTTCAAGTACTCAGTTGACCAACAGGCATTTGAGAAACAGGTAAAAATGGTTTTTCATACATTCTCAAGAAGCTCCCATTCTTTGTCCCAAAGCTCAGTAACTTCAAAGAAAAAAAAAGCTTTAAATAGGAATTATTATAATAATAATAATTTTTAACTTATTTGAATATGCTTTAGACATTTAATATAAAATATCTTTCCTCTGAAGACCTCCAAGGAATTAAAAATTCACTAATTAAGTACTGTAACATCCTTGAGAGGCATATACCATAATTATCTCCATTTTACAGATGGAGTAAGTGAAGCACACGGAAGCTAAGTGATTTGTCCAAACTAACACATTCCACTGGAGTGTAGCCAGGAGAGATACCCACGCTTGCTAATTTCCAGTGAAACAATAGATTATGCTACACACACCAGCCCCCAAAGGCAGCATGTTACTGTTTCCTCACCAGAAATTATTGGCTTCCTTTTTGAAAATAAGATGCAAAACTTTGCCTCAGTTCAGATTATCTAGTAGCTGCCAAGTAGTCTAAAAATGTATTAGCATACAAATAATTATAAAAGGTTGTACTCAATGAAAGACTGAGTTGGAAATGATACCCAAACACTCTTGCTCAATGACAGATGACAGCCTTCAGTCTTGTACCTTCTTTCCTAAATGCATATCTGATCACCCAAAATCCAGGCATTTCCCTTCATACGACAGAATCATGTCTGATTAGGTAATAGAAGACTGCATATGCATCAGGTCATATCACTGGAGGTTGTTAGCATGTCCCTTTGACTAATCAAACATGCATCCATCACAATGATAGGGAATATCTTCATTTTGGACAGCAAGCTGGCATATATCGAATCATATTAGAAGGCAGAGGCTATAATCCCTGATTATCTCCATGAATATCTGCGTGGCTTTCTCAAACCAAAGTTTTTCTTGCCTTCGTGTAGCAGTTTATAAGGTTCTGGAAATCTTCCGAGAAATGTCTGTATTCTCTGTTATATAACATACTCTATCTGACAAAATTCGGCCTTGAGAGGCAGCACTAAAATTTAGGAGACTTGATGCTTCCCTTCCTCTCTTTCCTGTATCTCCTTATAACTATTGAGTGATTCTTCTCTCTTGCATACTCTCTTTCTGATCCCTGACTTCTTTGTTACTTTAGGATACAGCCTCAAAAGGAGACAAATACATCTTCTCTAATTAACGTGCACCCTAGAGGGAGCTAAAAGGAACTTTCCAGAGAAACAAGATATGAAACAGTTGGTTTGCACCACTTCGACAACACAGGACATTGGTTCTGGTCTTCCTTGATAAATTTCTAACTACTAGACTACACCAAAAAAAGATGGGAAGTGCAAATACTCAGACTTCTTCTACTCTCTGAGTGAGGAAGAAATGAGTGGACCATGTCCATTTCTTCTGAAATGGTGTCAACTGTGGGCCTGAGAGCCCTAGTGGGCTTGCTCAAGTTGTGATTTAATTTCCTAAGTAGCTCTGTACAGTTTTCTTCTCAACATTTTGACTGTTTTGTATGAAGCTGGTACCTCCCTACAGCATGTTGTTTCAAACTGAGTAATGAGTCCAATGTGTTAAAATGTGCCAAATGGACAAAAATAGTCTTACAGCTTCCCTGTCTTTCAGAAATTGGTGACTATAAAACACCTGAACTGCTTATTTTACTAATTCATGTTTCATGCAACTCCTGCTGAGACTCAAAGAAATTATACATGCTTATTTAGAGGAGGAGAATATAAAAAATCTAAAAAAAAGATTAAATTAAGAAGTGTTTATCATTAGGAAATTTAACATTATGAAAGTACATGAAGCTGGTTTTGGGTTTTGCTGTTTGCTTGACAGATTGAGAGATTAAAATTCACACTCAGATTTTCAAAGTTACAGAAGCTCTGCTGTCTTAGAAAGCATAGAATATCCTTACTGTAATCTATTATTTGAAAAAAAATATGGAGAAACATGGTATTGAACACATATGTGTTTAAAATACTAGAGAATCACAACTTATTATAAAATTGATATATAGATTTATTTTCAGCATTAAGAGTTACATTTCAAAATCATTTTTACAGAGTAAGCATCTGGTTTACATATAGAATTATTCTGATACCTGTTATTATCCAAATACAATAAAAAGTTTGAACTAAATAAATATGCAAAGAAATATGATCAAAAATTGTCTTTAATTTTAAGATTGTCAGTGGAGCTTTTTCCCATTCTTAGATATTATGTATTAATAATCATGGAACAGACAGTGAATAAATATGATAGTGTAAAAGACCTCATCATAAGCCTTGTATTTAAAACGAATATACACCCACAGGCAGTAACATTTGCCAGTGATGTATGAAAAAACTTATATGTTAAACTCTTTACATCTACTTTTATGTTACCATATATTCATTAATTAAAGAGCAAGAGCAAAAAATGTATAAAGTTGATGAAAGGTTTACAGACCTAGTGACCTATCCCAACCCCAAGGATTAGTACGGAAACTGTGTGTGACTGCAAATTATTACACCAGCCTTATTAGGATAATGATTTCCCACCTTCCATGGTGCTGCATTGTTATCCATAAGCTCCCAAAGGTCCTTAAGCTTGTTAATAACCATTATAGATGTGCAATGAAGTGAATCAAGACTAAAATGAACTCACCTGAGCCTAAGTAGATTAACCCTGTTCAAGTCTGATGATGCCCATATAAATTCATCTGGATCTCCTTCCATCAACAAATAGAAAAGTGCAATAAAGCAATAAGACAAGGGTATATTTTATTCTGTTCTTTTAAAAATTACTGCAGGAAACATGAATTCCGGAATCACTATTTGAACAGAAAAAAAGTATCACCTTTTTGTAGTGGGGACATACTCGGGCTCCTGGGATTATAGTTCAGATGTGTTCAGCACTTGGCATTCTTGAGTCCTGCTCACAGGCTGAGGGCACTGTGGTTTGTAAGCTGACTGCAAAAATGTTAATTAAACAAAACTGGACATCTTCTGCATTAGATTATTAGCTAGTCCCTGAGAAAGTCATTGAAAAGATGACGTGTGCAAAAATGAAGAAATATTCACATTCAACATAAAGACGCAGGTCACAATTTCTGAAACTTATAGATTCTGTGATTCTGTGATTAGTTTTGTATTTCTGAAGAAAGAAAACAAACCTTGATTTTTTTTTCTGTTTTAGAGGGAAATCAAAATATGTTTATAAAATAGTCTACTAGGATTCATAGACGATACTCAAAAAGATAAAATGTACTTAAATGTATCACCAGTTGGATTTCACACACAGCCTAATGTCTCATTTTTATACATATTTAAGTCACAGTATTTCTGCATGTAATGAATATACAACTATGCCATGTTTTAGTTTGCAGAAATCCTCATCTAATATACTAAATGTCAGATTTATAATTCTTTTATTATATGTTGTTACACAATGTGAAAGAGGTGGAGTTTAATGAGAAATTTAAAAATTTCAATGTTTGAAATGGATAATGAAGAAAGAGTGAGCTTATGATGGTGCTTAGATGAACACTGGAAAGAGAAGACAGAATTAGATTACAGAGTCCTGACCATGATGACATCTGAATTCGATGTGGAAACACATGACAGGTGGACTTTGCAAAATGTAATGTGAGTACCAGGAGAGAGAGATAAGTATGGAAGTAGTAACATTTTAGACAGAAATGATCATTTAAACCTGAAAAAAACAGATCGGTAATTAGGTAGGAAACCACGCTCCACGACAGCTCAGGCAGCAGCAGCTGTGTTATGGTTCAAAAATACAGGGTTATAATCTGTATGTTATATGTATAGAAGAGAGCTATCATACAAGGACAGGGAAGAGAAATCTGCACCTAGAAGGAAGGCACAGTAGATTCATCTGTTGTGATACAGAAAGAAGACCGGGTGATCTGGAAGAAAAGATAAGAATTTGCTATACTGTTGTCAAAACCAGAATGTTCAGTGAAAGAAGGAGGGAAATAAAAAGAACCATTTCAGTTAGGGGACTGAATACGCAGCCAGAGATAATAAAATTAATGGAGAAGTGAGTTGTTAGAGACCAGATGTAAGGAATGAAAAGGAAAACCCTCAAAAAGAGGACTACAAATGGATCTCGGAACAAATGTGTAATATGAAGTCTCCCATATTGGATGATTGGCATCATATAGGCAGACAATCATTTTCTTTAACAGGAAAAATCTAACATCAAGAAATATTGTTCATGATGGACTAAACAGAGGCAACCTGAAGCACATGTCCCTGCCACCCAAACTGCCTGCCTGCCTTTTTAGAGATTTATGTTATGCTCTGTCTCGTGTCCTCTTCCCCATTTATACAGGCTGTGCAAGAAAGACAGACCTGGAGTGATATTTTACCAAGAACACAAACATTCTGCTTTCCATGAAGATCTGAAGCCAGTATGACAGCAGAAGGAAAAAATCTAGGTGCAAATACATCTCTTGACACAAGTGATTCAGCAGGCTCTGCTTCAGAAGCCGCTTGTTTTCACTTCCTGTAGTTCAGCTGTTGATTCTGGCTCATCTCCCCATTTGTGCTCCTGCTACATCTCTGCCTTCTTATTCTCATCCCATATTCTTATTAAGTTGATGAATTAACAACTTTTTGCTTCTGTTTGTAGGAACATACTTATCCTTTACACCACTGTTTCTTTTGTCTATGTAGATGATACGAGTACTTTACCTAACCTCACAGCAACCCACAAAATTTTGGAGAGTAAACTAAAACAGAAAGTTCTACTTTTGACTGCTTACTACTTACCTAATTTATGCTTTCTTTAATCCTGGTACCTTTTCAAAAACAGCTAAAAAAAGAACATTTTCAGACATTCATGGGAACATGATTAAAAGTAAGATCATGGAACTGAGAACCAAATTCATGCAAAATCAAGCTATTTCCAGCGGAGAGAAAAAAAAAAGGCCTTTACTGTTAATTTTATAGAGGGGAAAACTTGGGTGTTTTGGTTAGTTGGTTGGATGGTTGGGTTTTCATTTTTCTTCATTTTTGTTTAGCTCATCCATCTCAATTTTACAATATTTTCTGATTACTTAGAATAAAACCTGCCAGAACTGGAGTTCCAGTTTCCGATGTTCAACTGTTGTTTTTCCCCACTGAGAAGCAAGAGTTCAGACAGATGTATGTAATAAATTCAGAAATGTTGATCTGCACTGCAGATGAAAGGCTGAATAACAGCATAGTCATAAAACTGAAACTTTTCATACCATGCAAGCAGCCTGTACTATATTTTACTCCACACTTCAAGATATATCACAATGACAGATTTTCTAATGTCAGGATATCGTATCAAAAGAATTCAAAGAAGTTTCTCAGCAGCTGCTGTTAGAACAGTTGCCATTGACTTATAAAGCTGTCTGAATCATAGTAGTTTTCCCTATTTCTTACACTTTAGGAGTACTTTTTTGTTAGTGAAAAATCAGATTCAGAACAATCTAACTAATGCAACCCTTCTACAAGACTGCTAAAGATAATGTTCGTAGCAATAAACTGAACTGGAAAGTTTACAGTAACAAGAAAAGTATGTAAACAGAACTTTGAGAAGGTAAGTGATTTTTATTCAGACTATCCAAAACACTTTATTTTTTTACTTTATAAACATGTACTTAATTCAAAGTTCTAAAAGAAAAAAAAAAGGTGGCTTGGCAGTCTTGACCAAGGTCGTAATCAACATCTGAACCTGTCAAAGCAGCTTCCAGCAAAGCCAGGAAAAAACCCTGACACCCGTGAGGCTCCTAGTTCTCCCCTTTTACTCAGTTTTCCTGTTTCAGATCCCTTTGCTTTATGAAACACTACATTTTCCATCATTTTGATGGCAACTTTTGCATTCATCTTAAAAATTTTAATGGACAATAAGAATATTTTCCCCTACTTCTTAAAGAGCACTGCAAACTACCAAAAGGGATCAGGAGCTTTTCTAATTAGCAAAACAAAATGAGGCATTAAAGGGCAACAACAGTATTCAGAGGAAAAAAAAACCAAACAACATTGTAAGCCATTTTGGAACAAACTTACGCATTCCAACTTTCAGGAGAGGTCCTTTACCATGGCACATAATGCAGCAGATTTGTCCCAAACTTCTGTGTACACATGTGGGTCATTAGTACAGCAGTACCGGTTTAATTTTGCTAGACCTGTACTAAAGTTCTATGTGCCAGCACAACTGAATAAAATTAATTAGTAGGAACCTGTTTGCAGCTTAAAAATTAGGCCATTGGGTTACCATTTATTGTTTAAAATGGAAATACAATATAAATTTTTCTTGCAATAAATATGTGTAAACTTGCCTTTTAAAAAGCTTAGTAGTATTCAGATTGCTAGAATGCATTTACTGATAAATAACATCTCAATTCCTTTTCTACAGGTAGCTTATGTTATAGCCACTCTGTGTGCAGGAAGCTGTAAAGTCAATATCCATGGAAAACTTTTGAGGCACTTTTAGCACATGTACTGTCGAACTTTATCAGTCATAGCAGGCAGATACAATTGTAAACATATTTAGTTTGGAAAAGAAACAGCTTGGCTAATGATAGAGATAAATATTGGTTTGCATTTTTAACATTTACTTTGTACTAATAGACTGTTTCATTTCATAAGCATATAAGCAATCATGGTAAAGTTATGGCAGGGCTATAGTGTCCTGGCATGTATATTCCTTGAAGTTCCCCAATCAAAGACAAAACTCAGTTGTTTGCTTTGATATTTATTTAATGATGTGAGCCCTGACTGGACTTGAGTCAACCTCAAGTATTTCATACAGCAGTGAGTTTCTTTTGAAATGAAGCAATGTAAACATGCTTTCAGGTGTTGTATAAATAGCAAAACTGTAACGCATAATATTTCTTTAAATTAGCACAGTGTTAATAATTGATGGGGGAGGGGGTCATATATAGGTTACCTGGCATAACAAAGCTACTTCTCAATATGAAGGAAAAAGCATAACACAAGTTAAAAATGTGCAAAACATACGATAGAGTAATCAGTATTATTTAGATTTGTCCCTGGATATCTGAAAAAGACTTACAAAATGCTTCAACAATATATCGATACACATTGTTTTTTCAAAAGTGATTTTTTTATTTTACCAGCCATATTATTATGGTAACTATCTTATAGTATTATAGTCAACCATTCTGAGATCTCAGATGCTTCATGCACTCACTGCAAGTAAATAGAAATGGTTGTTCTTGCTGCCTGTTGCTGAGTACTTGCAATTTCCGTCCTCTTCCTAAAGTAAATCAAGATCAGTCCAGTCAATTCCAGTAAAAGTTGGAAAAATACATTAGTAAGAAATGAGTGATGAAAGAAACAATTAATAGACAAGTGACTCTGAGGTGTTGCTGTATAGGTGCAGTTTATTCATTATATTTCCATTTCTGTATTCACTGTAGGAAACATTCCTGTGTAATGAAGGAAGTTTAGTCAATATGCTCAACATTTTTTTAATTTTGAGAAGACGCATAGACCCTGACATTACTAAATTTAAGTGTAAAGGACTAATGTGAGTGTTATCTGACAACGCAGTGATTACTCTCATGGAAAAGTAGTCAAACTGGAACAGTTCAAAAGTGCTTTAGGGAAACTTATTTTGGAGCTAGCTTTCAGAAGTGAGGAGACACAGAAATTCCTCTTTTTATATAAGAACTGCAGACATCAAATGGAACAAGAAATACAAATTCCAACAGAAAAACACTTTTCAGAAATTATTAGAAGATCCAGGTTGATAAATTCCCTTTCTGTCTCTTCACCCAAACTGTAGAAATGTCTTCCCTCACCCAAACTGCTTCTACCTGTTTAGCTAGGCTTCATGCTGTTCTGGCCCTTGAAGAGATCACCCCTTTCCTTTCACCCATTTTACCAGCACAGCTCATAAAATTCCTCTTTAGCCCAATGAGATAGCATTTGACTTCATCCCATGCTCAAAAGTCACTTCTCAAAAAGTCTCAAAAGGCTTTCCCAGATGCCAGGGCTAGCCCCTTGGCTGCCCAGAAAAAGAGAAGAGAACAATGCTTGGCTTCATTTTAGGAGGCAGGAAAGCAGGGAGAGGTGGAAAGTAAAATAGCTGTAGAGATTGCCACAAAGCTACCTGTGAAGAACCAAAGTGCAAAGGCAGGTGAGGAGCTATTGGAACTGGGGCACAGTTCTTCAGGGAATACCGAATGAAAGTCTGTTGTGGTTCAGCCCCAGCCGCAGCTGGGCACCACATGGCCACACACTCATTCCTCCCCTCCTCGGTCGGATAGGGAGGAGAATGGCAAAAGCAAAGGGGAAGACTCCTCCAGTGGAGATAATGGGCCAGCAAAGTGCTTGTAATGGGATGTACACAAAGGTGGTAACAGAGCAACTTACAGATCCAACAACCAACCAGACATTCAGACCCCAGCCAGCCCACCCCGGAGCAGCACCAACCCATGCCTTCCCAGCTGACCCCCTTTTATGGGGAGCATGACGCCACATGGTCAGCTCGGCTCACTTGGCTTGGCTCCTTCTGAAAATTAACTCTATCCTGGCCAAAACCAGGACAAAGTTGGATGAAAGGAAAGTAAGAGAAGCAGAGCAGCTCCATATCAGAAGACCTGCAATGCCAGAAAACTGCACGCCCCATGTAGGAGAAGTCTGACCTGAGTGGTCTAAGCAGAAAGCCCACTCTTGACTTCATTTTTGAGTTAGATACGTAGCACAAGAACATGCTCTGCAGGCCATGTGGAAGGGAGCAGGTAGGGAACAGGGGATAATTGCAAGGACAGGCCTCAGAGCTCGCTCTCAGGCTACACCCAGGTTCTTCCCTGCTAGACTCACCCTACTCTTCAAGACAGAGAGTCCATTTTATGTGGGTTTCTTCAAGCTTCAGGCAGTATTTCTCCTAGAAAAGAGAAATATTTTTTGGCTTGTGCTTTCCTGACGTTTTTTTTTGCATTACTTTTCTGAAACAGCCTCTAGCGTCCATTCCTCAACAGGAGAAAATTACTTTTTCCACCTTACAAGCTACATCCCACCAAAAGCTTGCAGAGATAAGATGTGGCTTCTTTGCTATGAGTCTGCTGAATGCTATTTAAACCCAGAATTGGCACACTTTCTGTATCATGTCCTCAAAATCTTTATTTCTACACCTGACTCTTCTGCCTGTCTTTCTCTTCACTGCCACTAACACTAAGGCTATACATGAAAGTACTGCAAAAATAGAATAATCCAAGGAGTGTGGATACAGAGGGCATGTCCCATAGTTCTGCAGGTTCTGTTTAGGCAATAGTCTTCGAGGTTTTTTTAAAAACAAGTGGCTAGTAAACATAAAACTTTGCTAATGTTCTGTATATCTCAAAGGTTATATTTATTATTCCTGAATCTGAGAT
>VWZZ01000512.1:167385-283929 GCA_013399095.1 Psophia crepitans
TTTTTTACTTCACACTAGAAATTATTCTATCTTCCTCCACCTAAATCCCTAGTTTGATCAGAATGTCCGATTTAGATCAGTGCAAGCCACGATCAAAGGTAAAACTAGAGACTGGACTCTGTTCTACACTATCCAAGTGAAATGCAATAACAAAGTTCAATCTATACCTTTTACAAAACCATTAAAGGAGCTTGATGTTCCTAAAGTTGAGATGAACGTAATATTTTTTTAAGTCTAAAGACTCACCTTATACATTGAGTATTTTAGCTAATGAGGGCCCAACATTGTATATGGTTTTATAAAGAAACACATACAATACACAGGCAATTCTATAGCCAGAAAAGCAAATAACTGACCATAAATAAAATGCATTCACATTCAGGAATATTCCACTACAGTTACCAGCACTAGTGTTAGGTGTCAAATAGAAGTCCAACTGGCATGTCCATTGTGTATCCACCAGACATGGATGGCATGCACCTTTAAAGTTTTTCAATTAGTACCATACCATAGCCCTGACAGATAAGGGGTGATATCAGCTCTTCTCTGCCTGCCAGTTCCATGGCAGATTTTGCTAGGAATTACTTTCATCTGCACTGACAACCAAAATATAGCGAACAATGTTGTTACACTTCTGAGATGAGAGTGAAAGGGCTATGTGTGAAGTGCCAGTCAGAAACAGCAGAATACACATTACTTAATGTCACTTACAAATATAAAACACTTAGGAAATACCAGAATGATAACTTCATCAGTAAGAGGGAGGGGGTAAATTTCACAAAGAAATTTAATATTTTTTAAATGGAAAAAAGTCAGCAAACAGCATGGGGTAGGAGTCAACTTGAGTAATTCTAATGAACAAGCACTGATTTCTGCCCTTGTAATCAATATCAAAATTATACCATGGCATCCCAAATACATGCTTCTCAGACCTGCTACCTTCTCCTCTTGACAAGTGAGGTCTCTAGATGGGTGTCTGAACTAATCTAAAATCTTTTGGTAGCACAGTCAGTGAATTAATTCATCAAAAGATTTCTGAATTCCATAAACTTTCTTCAGTATGTTCCCTAAAACATGTGAATTCCACAAAAATGAAAACTCCACCTTACCAACAGCAAAGATAGCAAAATCAGCTTTTCAAATTTTAGAAGATATTAGAATGTCCAGACTTAATTTAGCTCCTTGATGCACCAAGAAAATGTTAATATGTAGTGATGTGACCTTAGACCAAATATAGACTAAAGAAATACTTTCTGGAAAACTTCAGTACTGCAACCACATTTAAAAAGATTATTGAAAACAGGATTAAGAACAGACATACAGGAATGCTTCCCTTTCTAGAAAACATAATGGACACTGAAGCAATTATTAGCTCTACTTAGCTACAGGGGACTAAGAGTCACTGTATAATACACACAAAACCATTTCTATCTGTATTAATGGACATAAATGGTGAAGAGATGACTGCTGAGCATATACGAAGGCAAAGAAGAACCTACGGTCAGCATCAAATAGTGACCTTGAATGTTCCTCACTTTCTTCTATCCTTCATTCACCTGCCCATTTCTTGCATTGCAAGGTCTGCTCTACAACTGGCAGCCATGCTCATTCCTGCACTCTCTTACTCTGATGGTACTCTGACCATTAGTAAATGTCTCTAAGAAAGATCTAAATTAATCTTCTTCAATTCTGGCATTTATATAATCAGTAGATCTATGTCCAGGCTAAACAGATCTGCTTTTCTTCCTCATGGAACTCACTTTCCCAGTCCATGTCATCATTTCTGACATTTGGCTTATTCTTGAAATCTCTGTTTGTTTCAACACACAGGAGCTCACCAATTTATTTTAATAAAGAACTGATGAAAACCAAGACCAAACCCATCCTACATTCTCACTAGTGAATCCAGTCCATTTGCTGATCATTACTGAGTTCATTCTTCTGCATTCTCTTGGTTTTCTACACTGCTAACTCTCCGGTGCCTCTTTCTCCTTGTAATAACTTACTGTCTTCCATCTCACAAAAAAAAATGCTTTTCATCTGCTTGCCTACCTAGTCCATCTGTCCTGCACCTCTAAGCTAAATATACATTCAAATTAAAACGTATTTTCATCTTAGATCCTCTCAAACAAGTTCCTGTACATTGCAATAAATCAAAACCACTCTCATACAAATGCCTAATGGCATCTTCCTAGGCAAACCTTAGAACTAGTATTCACTCTCCTCCTTATTCTCCCGGCTATCCATAACTCCAATCTTTTTCGAAAACTCCTATCCTCTTAAAACTATCCTCTATGATTTTTTTTTTCAGGTTCTTTTTTAATCTCTGCAATTGTTCTGCCAGTATGTCCTTCCTCAAAGTATTTCTTAAATGCGATACTCACAAAAACACCCCAA
The DNA here is from genome assembly GCA_013399095.1 of Psophia crepitans. Lineage (NCBI taxonomy): Eukaryota > Metazoa > Chordata > Aves > Gruiformes > Psophiidae > Psophia > Psophia crepitans. Next base: position 169,783 of record VWZZ01000512.1, read on the forward strand.
TAATTTGACATCTGAATGCTATAACCAATATAATTCATCGCTTCTTTAAAATCTCATTTGCTTCTTCTTTAGTACCTGGATTTTAAGCTCTTTATTTTATGAATATAGTCTCCAGCACAATGAAGCTCATGAGTTAGAGCTCCAAATTATGGCAATCTTATTCATATCGAAATTGGTTTTCAACATTCTGGAAGGAATTACCTTTTCAGATTCCCCACATTTCTGTGAAACCATCACATCTCACATACAAAACTATCTATTTTTCTTTAGAGTGAACTCGAGGAGTCAGGTTGTTGGCTGATATCTGAGTCATAAAGGTGAAAATAAGCCAGGTAGGCAGGTGAATTGTCATGTGTCGGTAAGTTGAATAAGGAAAAATGAGTGCACATGAGTGTTTAAATTCTGGGTCCATCAGAGATTAAGTGTTCTGAGGAAAGCACATGATCAGATGCTTAGGTAGAGATGAGAACAGGCTAAAAATCATAACAATAATTATTACTACTTTTGGTTTTGTTATTGAATGTCAAGGTGGTGTGGGAAAATTAAACACGCTGCCACAGGAAATTCTAAAATCTCACAAAGAAATAATTCTCAACTTTATATCTTTGTGAGAATAAAACTACTGGATTCAGATCACCCAAACAACTTTAAAAAGTAGATCAAATCACAACCATTCCAAAGTTCAAATAATGAATTTGCCTACGTGATTTCAGTCTCTGACAGGCAACCCAGACTATCGACAACGGACACAGCATAAAACAAAGCGGCCACAAAATCATAGCTGGATTTGGGTACATCCTGTCTTCAGCTATAACGAACTCGGAAAGAAAATCAGATTAATTTTGATAAACCCATTTTACTCTTCTAAAAGTCTCACTGCATAACTAACTATTTCTTATTTTAATAACATAAACAAAACAACCAAATAAAAAAATCAGTTAGAATTTCAAGGTTTGCTATATTTTATATATTTGGCACATTCTCTCTAAATACTTGTTTATAAATGAGAATTGTTTTTAAAATAAAACTTTCTTAAGTAATATTTTTTACACCAGAATAAGTCATGTCAAGAAAGAACTATCCTCCTATAATCAGGTGGTGTTTTTTTCTTTTCCTCTAGCTTTATGCATAATCTCAAAGTTCTTCATGGTACCTTATTCTCGTGAGATTTCACCACTTCTACTTCTCTACAATGTAGTAAATGTGAAAGTTGACCCCACAGGTCTTAAATAGGTGCCCTTTGCTTTTATGCTAGCCATGAAAATCACAATTGCTGTAATAATTTGCTCCTAGCAGTAGTCTAGCAGCTGTCTAAATTTACAAGGTCAGTTCTAGCACAACCTAAGCCAAACTTTTTAGAGACCTCAGGGTCAGGTTTCAAATAACTGCACATTCCTACTTTAACCAAAAGCAATCCCTGAGACTCAGCACACTTTAAAGATGAATGTTCATCTCTTCTCACATTTGAAACTTCAAAGGCCCAATTACTACTGGGCTGACATGGGCTGTTTCATGATACTTCCTGTGCAAAGTGCTACCTCTCTGCACTCTGCGTTTCTGATGCTTCTGTTATCGCTGGTCAGTTTCCCTTTGGCAACACAAAATTCAATACCAGGTTTCCTCTCACTTCTTCCTTGCACTTGTTAAAAGCAATTACTGTTAGCATCCATATTTGAACTTTGAGTTCTCTTTCCGGGCTTGTTTATATTCTTTACGATGGCTACATTAATCACCAGCTATTGGGTTATCTTACAGTCAAAACTATTGGAAACACCTGGCTGGAAGATAAAAACAAAAGTAATGCTACCAAAAATATCAGGATTAAGCTCAAGATAACACCACTATAACACTGTCCTTAGCAATTTGCTTTCAGGGAAAAACATTGACAAAACTAATCAGTTGACTAAAAGGTGATGTTCATCTTGGTAACAGCAAAGCTCTTCAATGTACATTTCTGTATTTTTGTTATTAAGAGAGTAGTTGCTATTCTCACTTCTGTTCAGTGATTTAAAGGCTTTTTAAAATGGAAAAACTGAAGTGTAAAAATTTACATCAGGCACAGAGACAACTCACACATATTTTCCTCACAATTTTCCTTCTCTAAGTGGGTCGTTTGGATAATATGGATTTATGTTTCTGGTGTCAAATCAAAACTTTATTATTCTTCATTTAGTATCAATACTTGATTTTTAAAATAATCCTGCGTAATATGTGATACACAAAAGAGCTCAGTTAATTCATTAAAATTCTTAGTCAATATATGACAAAAAAAGGAGAACAATCCCAGCATGGTCAGCTCTTGAAAAGAACCATGAATTCTTAGGACAGATAGAGTGTATTGTGAATGGAAAGGGCAGAAAGGATAAGCTTCCTTGCATAAAATAGTTACCTTTTTAATTATTATTATTTTTATTTCAGTGCAATTTTATTTAATAGAATAAGGTATAATAATGTAGCTTGTACTGCAATGTTCACTTAAGAAATAATCAGCTATGACTTCCGTACCATGTTTTAAAAGATGTGAGCACTTACAATGTATTTAAGAAGCTTAAACCTAATTCAACTGCAAAATATTTGAAAGTTCAATTGTGTCTTGATACTAACCTGAAATTGTTTGTCCTTTATAAGAAAAAAAATTAGTGAAATCATTCCCAGTAACTTAATACCCTTAAATGGTTTATACTAAAATGGTTTGCTCTCCTTGCAGGGATTTACCTTAATGATATCATTCCAAAGGAGTCTGGTTTAGATCAAACTGGGTTAAAGATCATGACTGTCAAAAGATGATGTCACTTAGATTCCATTACTAATAAAACCAGGGGTCATTTTGAGTACAGAAACAGATTGATATTCATGCTTTCTTTACCTCTAATACCTTTAGTCATACATTAAGAAGTCATGCATCACAAAGGTAAAATTTAGCCTGTTCCAGAACAGTTCAACAGCATAGTACACCATCATATTTACAGTTGTTTAGCACCATTATTTCTAAAGCATACTGCAAGAAACAGACACAATCAATTTCAATAAATGAAATCAACTTGTCTAGTAAATCTTCATTTATACAGTTTACAAAAATTAAGGGTGGAGATGCAAAAGTCACACCTCGATTCTATCAATCCATACAGATGTGAATACAAACATAGTCAGTACAGCCAGCACTCAGTACAATGACTATGGAATGCAAAGTTAGAGTAAGCTAAACTAAGCTTGGAAGGCTAAAAATTTATAACACATTTACTGTAGTTCAACAGTGATTCTTCCCTTGCCTTAACTATTTATTATTTTGTTGCTCCCTATGTTGTGCCTGGAATTTTCCAGAACTATCCAATTTTCACTTTTGCCTATAAAACATTACACATTTTAAAAAAAATTAAAATAAAGCAAGTATAGCAAAATAAAGCATGATTATCCACCTGCAATGAGTGACTGTAATTAACATTTTAAGTGAGAAATAATAGAAGTTAAATTAAACAAAGAAATATTTGCCACCATGGGATACTCATGTTGCATGGAATGGTAAATTTCAGTGAAATCTCTAAGAAGTCAAACAAAATAAAGTCCTATGATTTTCATTACAAGTTTAGGTCTTGCCGTCAGCAGTCTAATGTGCAAAAGGAAAACAGGCACAGAAAATTGAGCACTTGATGAATGTTAAAATAGATATGTATATAATTAGGATGGAGTTCAGTCTGCATATTTAGGATCCTACTCATCAACACCTGCTTGCTTGAGTTCATGATTTTAACAATTAAAATCCAGATACTCCTATTGCTGAAAGTTCAGGAAAGATTCAGAACTTATCCTTTCCACTAGCCAAGATTTCATTTTCTTCTGTGCACAGTGGTAATCTTAATAGGAGCCACTAGATGGTAGCATGAGAGACAGTGCAACAAATTCTCTTCCTCCGATGTTTGTGGGTACCTCCTAAAAGATCTGCTCTTACTTAGCTGTGACATAAGTCAGTATGAAATGCTGTGGTTCTCTGTATTCATCTGTATTTCCCATTCATTGGTACAGTTGTTGTGAACTTAACTTGAACGTTACCTATTAGCAAAGCGTTTAATTCAGAAATAGGTTGTAACATGTTCTTCCACAGCCTATCCCAAGCTAGTCAAACAGTGCTAGCTATATTACTCTTTGATTTCTTCTTTTACTCTTCCTTCTACATATTTTTCCATGCCAAATGTCCTGTCTCTGCTTTGTTTTCAAGGTTTATTTCAAATTAATTTCTGCTGTGTATCCTGTAAGACGTAAAAGAAATTCAAACAAATAAGAAAAAAAAATAAAAATTGATAACCATTTGTCAAAGATGAACCATTATATTCTAAAAAGTAGCCTTTCCCCTATAATCTTTTTATTTTTTTGGTCACATTTTTGGTATGAAATTATATCCTTATTTTTTATGTTTTGTTTTGTTTTGCTTCTGAGATTTCTGGATGATAACTGAACAAAATATTAATAGTAGGATGATGTTTAGAAACAAAACTTTTCACAAGGGAATGTTCTTCTTAAAATTTATAAGAGCTGCATAAATATATTTAAATGAGCATTTTATAATATACATTCCTGGTAAAATGTGTAACTTGCACTTGAATTAATGTGCCATACGGAGAACTGGACAAAGCTCATCCTAAAATGTACAAACCAATCTTTGGAAAAAATAAACACTGCCAGATACTTCACAGGTTGAGTCAGCTATACAGCCTGTTGAAACATGTGAATTACCTGCTGAATCAGATACTTTCAATCTACTAAATCAAAGTTAACACCTACTGAGTCAAGCATAGCACCTAGTAAAAAAACTATTAGTACAGATATGTATGTGTTCAGGTGAGTTACAGTAAACACATTGCCCAAGAAATACAAAGTGGACTATGTTAGCTGTGTTATTTCTTGCATTATGTTTACATGGTAACAAATGTTCTCCTACGAGGGAATTTCCCATTCAAATAGCAAGAAATAAGGTCTTCCTTTGGTGAGTCAGTTTTCTTCATTAGATGGCACAGATACTCGCCAATGAATTCATAGATATTCTAATACCTAAGCAGAACTTGTAGGAGTAATCAGGGGGAGGGGCAATGAGAAGACATCTGTGCAGAGTTGTTTTGCTTCCTGCTTCTTTTATTATTCTTCCTTTCATATATCATGCTGCTACACATGTAACTGCAATGAAAAATATGTGGGAAGAAGAAAAGGGGCTCTTGTCCAACGCGACTCATGAGGATTTCAGTTTGTAACTCCACTGTTTCAGCAGCAAATGGTTCTGCACCCTATGACTTTTCTCAAATCCTCCAGTCCTTCTACTTGTACAAGCTTGTATATAGGCTGTTTTTTTAATATCTTCCTTAGACATTTTTGAATTAGGCATGCTACATTCATGTTGCTTTTTAGCCCTACATAGATTTATTTGGTGAATATCTGTGCTTTTTCAGTATTTTGGTTCACAGACCTTCTTCATCTAGAAACCAGTGAATGTGGATTTTTAAATTCCATTTGTCCCTTAACATTCTGAAGATGACACTAATTTTCCTTAGCTCTGGTATAAACGGATGTCCATTTGCTTCTTTTTTTTTCTACAACTCACAGCTTCTGATCAGGTTTCAGCATTCATTTTCTTCCACTGAATTTGTACACAGATATCTGTGATAAGTATACTTTTCCTTTAGACCTGCCATTTCCTAGGTCATATTGTTGCCTTTTCAAAGCTATTTCCTTTCTTTTTGATTATGGCTTTTGAGACACAGAACATGTGCCTACATCTGTGTTTTAATTTCTATCAGGAGAGCATTTCTGAATTGTCAGTTGTCCCTATTTACTGTACTTTGATTTGCATCATGGAGCTGCCACAGAGCATGCGAACACAAATCCTTTTAGGTGAAACTAGACAAGAAGGAGTATGCCCAGTGCATGCCCACTGCAAATGGGTTTCAGTGCATAGGACAGCCTAGAGCTTTTTTCCCCATTAAAATGCATGTTGTGTGGGCACGAACACCAAGTATTTTACACTACAAATCTTGCTTCTACTGGTCTGCACTACTTACTGCTGTAGTCATAACATAGACATAGATAGTCCCAACTGCCCTTCACATTTTTCTCTAGCAAATCTAATACCTAAACTCATGCCCACATACCCACAACATATACAGAGATGATGATTTATTGTGATTAAGAATACTTATGTTGACTCTGCACGGGAAGAAAAATGTATTACCTTTTTTATGTAGACAATAATAATTATTTTTTTTAAAGATCCATGCACAGCAAGTACAAACTCCTAAAATAATTTCACAGTGAAATAAGCCATCTCCAAATGAAAATTCATATTTAACACATATTTGGTAAAAATACTGCAATATTAAAAGTGAATCAAAATACAAAATAAGTCAAGATTTTCTAATTAGATTTTTAATATATTCAGCAGTAATCTATGTCAGTTTCACTTTAAGGAAAGTGCCTTTCTGATGCAACAATTAACAGTTACCTCTCAGTAACAGGTATGCAGAAATAAGTAAATGATATTCTTCTAATAATTTGTAGGAGCTTGGTTTGCTTTTCTATTGTTCTTTTCCTCTTTTGTTTTATCATTGCGTATGAAGTACAAGGAAACCTTCTGAATTCAGGATTATAATCAATAAAGTAACAGAGTTTCTGTAAGAGGTTTTGTTGATTTAATGACCTAAGATATCTGAGGGTTTGAGCTGGTTATCAATAGTTTAACATGAAACTGGAAACAGAACACTGACTGCTACAGAAAGGTTGCATGTTGTCCAGCAACCATGTTATGTTTCCAGAGGATAAATTTTCATATGGCACGTAACTGTGAAACAGGTTTTACTCATTAATACATGACTTGTTACCGACCTAAAAGAAAATTGATTAGTTATTTGCACTGCACCATGCTTGAGATACTGAGAAACAGCTGCATATGTCTTTTATCTATGGATTTGTCACACAGCATTTTCTGTTCATACACACAGGATCAAAAAAATGTATTTGTTTTACCTAAAGCAAACAACAACATCCATTATGAACCTACTTCAGATCCTTCGGTATCTTGGAATAGGCACACACTAGACACAAATTGACATATAGGGTACATCTTTCAAAAACTGAAATTTGTTGTTTATGGTGGCTGAACATTTCTTAAAACCACAAGATAATTACAATTACTTTACACTGAATACTCAACGGAAGAGTACTCATTGTCTGTTTTATAAAACCAGCAAACTGATCTAACATTGTGTGATACTGTGGTTCCTAAAAATTGTAACTTTTTGAAGGTTAGGTAAGTAATTATTGTAGGAAAAATACAAACTGTTCTGCATATTAATGAAAAATTAACTTTTATTATTGTCAGATAAAATAGATTCTCATTCATCTGAATGGTTAGTGTGAAATTATATCATGAGAGAAAACATTGTGTCTGTAATAATATAACAATAATAATAAAAACATGAGGACAGGCTGAGAGAGTTGGGTTTGTTCAGCCTGGAGAAGAGAAGGCTCTGGGGAGACCTAATTGCGGCCCTCCAGTACCTAAAGGGGGCCTACAGGAAGGATGGAGAAGGACTGTTTATCAGGGATTGTAGGGATGGGACAAGGGGAACTGGGTTTAAACTGAAGGAGGGCAGATTTAGATTAGATGTTAGGAAGAAATTCTTCTCTGTGAGGGTGATGAGGCACTGGCACAGGTTGCCCAGAGAAACTGCGGATTCCCCCTCCCTGGAAGTGTTTAGGGCCAGGTTGGATGGGGCTTTGGGCACCCTAGTCTAGTGGAGGGTGTCCCTGCCCATGCCAGGGGGGTTGGAACTAGATGGTCTTTGCAGTCACTTTCAACCCAAACCATTCTGTGATTCTATTATTCTATGAAAAACATTATATTATTTGTAGTAGCAATAACGGTAAGCACTTAGAATAGAAAAACATGGTGGCACAAGGGAAATTAAATCAAAAGGACTAGATAGGGAAAAAAAAGTGAGTTTGTACCTCAAGAAGATTGATATGTTAAAGGATTTTATATGGTGATGATTTGGCATTGATTAGGGCTCTCCAAAGGGAAAGTGTTGGCTGGATGGAACTAGCTTTCCAGTGCACTCACTGGCACCTCACTGCCTACCTCTTTAACTCGGTCACCCTCATAGCCTAGCTGGATTAACAGAGGTAAATGGTGAGTTCAATATAAGAATAGTTGTAATCACTGTGCTTTCTTTCTCCTCCTTCAAGTTCGCTGAACCTCTCCTTCACCACTGGAAAAACAAGTAGTTGCTTTTATGAGGTGGCTGACAGATATGACCTAGTGTCATGCTGCTCCCCATGCCGGCTTCCCTGGGCCATGCCTCATACTTCACTTACTCTGTCCCTGGGCTTTTCCCAAATCACTCACAAAAATTTGTAAATTCAAGTGTCATAGCTATAAAAAAAAATAAAATAGAACCATCCTGAGGATCAAAGAATAGAGAACAAGTCACTACCACCTTCCACCAATTTGATCTCTGTTCTTTTACTGCCCTGCATTTTCTCCAGGTTAGTGCATTTCTTTTAAGGACTTTGGTGCCAAGGCCCTTAGTGCATCTCTGCCAGGATCCAGCTACCAGGGCCCAGGGACAGCTCAGCCCCAGCTGCAAGGGAAGACACCCAGCAGATGCAGATCTAGGGTACATAAGCAATGGGCCCAGTATTATCGCTAGTGGTACAGAAATTGACCAAAATGGAGGAGCCACATGGCGATGAAACTATGCCCAATGCACTCTCAACACACGTTCCATTCATTGGGATCAAAATCTAAAAAAATCAGAGCATTTATGAAACAGATACCCTTACAGGCCTCCTTCGACATATGAAAGTCAAGGCACCCACAAAGACATCCACCCTTTTCTCCACGGCTCCTCCTCTAAAAAAAGAGACAGACTGTGCACACAAAGGAGGCTTTTTCTCTCGGCTTGACAGCCCACTGCATGCGGGTAGATAAAAGCATTTTGGATGCTTGCCAGGAGAGAAACCTTAAAGCAGCTTCATTAGGCAAAAGTAAGATAATCAGAGTAAATAATACAATGCTGCCTTTGTTACTTAAGCTGTTTGATTGGCTGTTATGCTATTGGATGGCCAATTAATACCCCGAGCACAGGGCACTGACGGTTCTGGGCACCTCAGGGTGCAGGCAGGAGTGTCAGCATCCGATGCGCGGCAGGATTTGCAAAAATGGCTATGCATATTTCCCGCTTGTTCAAAGCTGAGAAGATTCCCGCCCAAGAGGTCACTCCAACATGCTAATTATGATTTGTGTATGTTAATTATGTCAATGCATGCAAAAGTGTGTAGCTCAGGGAAAAAAATATTAATTTGTAGTAACAACCTGAGTGTTGGCCCCAGCAGTGCAAAGGGGTAGGTAGCAGAAAGGGCAAACAGAGCAAAAAATTGTCCGGTGATGCTAATGGAGAGATGTGTGACTTTGCAAGCAGCAGAGAGGTGCTAAAGAAATTCCTTAGAGAATTGCCATGAAACAGTGACCATGGAATCAGAGTTGGATAAATGCTGTGAAGCAGAACTGCGAAGGAGATGAACGTTAAAACATCCTGTGCTACAGTCAGAATACTATAGAGCCTTTGAGCCTATCTCCACAGATGAGCTGAAGATCTGTTCCCACCACTTCTGTCATTAAGATTGCAGGCCATTTGAACATTATTTCCTCAGAGAGTAAGGAAGAGTGTAGTGCATGTGAAATGTTTATTAAGTATTTATATTCATAGTTCCCCATCAGCTAACCACATTCTGCAGACAACCTCAGCCAACGTATTCCTTAACATCAAAATACTCCACCATTCATCACAGAACCTCTCCCACGACATTCATGTACAGGTGTAGGATTGTAACAGTGTCTCTCTTTGTCACTAGCTTTCCCAAAACTGATGGGAATCTTCCAAACCTGAGGCCATTTATAACATTTTGAATTAAGTAGATTAAAATACTTAGGCTGCTTAAGGATGCAGGGGAGAAGCTTGGTTCTTGTTGGTCAAATCATAGGGAGGAAACGTAGGAGGGAGACTCTGAAAGCTAAATTAAGGCTGCTAGGTAGGAGACTAAAGTCCCTGACCTGCATGGTAGCATTCTCTGAAATCCTGAATGGTGTGAGGGACAGGCAGGGACCCATAACATCCATGTATGGCAAAGAAAGAGCCTATATTAGAAAGACTTGGTTGCACCTTCAGTGTAACAGGACCAAACGTCAGCAGTGGAAACTAAAAATGTCACAGGGACTGGCAGCACATGACAAGCCCTGTGTGAGGCATTTTAGAGTCTGAGTGGGAGGATAATTGATGGGCCTGTGTTCCTAGGCTGCTGACTTCCTGTGAGTGGTGAATTAGGATGTGCTCTGAACCAGCAGTTACAATGGCAGAAGTCGTAGGATTGTAAAGCTCATTTCTGTGGCAATGGCCACATCTGGCATGACTGCATCCTCGTAGCCTGTACCTCCTTTGACTCTGCAGCTCAGAAGGATGTAGTGGATACAGAGAAGGTGATGGAGAATATCTGGAACTTGCTGTCCTGGGAGGCTGTAGTAGCAGACAGATCTGAAGGAAAAAGGACCAGTCAAATTCATAAACAACAGATTCACAGATGGATAACAAAAACATGTTAAGATCTAACTTGCAATGTTCCTAATACAGTAGCTGGACAAGTTGGGGGAGTATGTGAGCAATGGCTTGCAAGTTGGCCAGGTTTATGCACTCTGCTTAAACAGGATCCTCTGACCTGCCCCTAACATAACATTGGGCTAGATGGACTGCTGGCCTGCCCTTGGGAGGGCGTTTCTCATTAACCATGGGATCTTAGAACTGCAATGTCTGTTGTACTGTGTCGATGACTGAAACAGACTGCTGAAGCCAGTCCTGAGAACGCCTGATCATGAATCCAACAGTGTAAACTTTTCTGAAGGCCTTAACATCTGAAGTTTGTCCTTGGCAGCTGTAAACATTCACCTCAGTTTCTTCACTTTACCCCACTTGCACCTTGTTCTACCAAGCAGGCTTCTCACAGATATTTACACCATGTGTATAAACTAACTGTCCAGTGAACAACAATTCAGTTATAATTCCTCAATATGAGGAGTGATGTCATCAAGCATAATGCTAATGAGACAAGAAAGAGTAATTCTCTGCCTTTAAACAAATGATAGTGTTTGTCTAAGACTTAGTTATAGTAGTCAGCCCTATTCCCCAAGGAAGGGGAATTCTCACAGGAAGAGTGGTATGTTGGATCCAGTTCTCTGGCTAGCACAAAAGAATGGATCTACCACTGTAGGTGAGGGTGCAAGCAGTGTACCATAGCTGCTCTTTGAGAGACCATATAACACCAAAAGCTGTCAAAACTTTTTGTGAAAGTCCAACACTTTAATCCGTTATAGAATGTTTTCCTAGACAGAACAAGCTCTTGAAATCAAATTGCAAATGCCCTCTAGTGTTCTGAAAGACGTGCTAGATATAGTGATGCTATTTAATTATGCATCCTTATTTCATAGAATCATAGAATCATTAAGGTTGGAAGAGACCTCAAGGATCATCCAGTCCAGCTGTCCCCCCACCACCTATTACCCACTAAACCATGTCCTTCAGTACCACATCTAACCTTTCCTTAAACACTCGCAGGGACGGTGACTCCACCACCTCCCTGGGCAACCCATTCCAATGCCCAACCACCCTTTCCGAGAAGAAATTTCTCCTCATCTCCAACCTAAACCTCCCCTGGCACAACTTGCAGCCGTTCCCCCTTGTCCTGTCACTAGTTATCTGCGAGAAGAGGCCGACCCCCAGCTCACCACAACTTCCTTTCAGGGAGTTGTAGAGGGCAATAAGGTCTCCCCTGAGCCTTCTCTTCTCCAGACTAAACAAGCCCAGTTCCTTCAGCCGCTCCTCATAAGACCTGTGCTCCAGCCCCTTCACCAGTTTCATTGCCCTTCTCTGGACACAGTCCAGGGCCTCGATGTCTTTCTTGTGGTGAGGGGCCCAAAACTGGACACAGTACTCAAGGTGTGGCCTCACCAGGGCTGAGTACAGGGGGACAATCACTTCCCTGCTCCAGCTGGCTACAGTATTCTTGATAAAAGCCAGGATTTCAGAACAGTAACCGAAGTTATGCTTATTCTCATTCAGTAAGGCCAGTTCAAATCAATCTAAATTGCTCAGGTAGCTGAATGTTAAAGCATTTGCATTCCAAAGATTTACTATTCACAGCCTAAAGAATGATTTCCTTTTATCACTTTTAAATTTGCTGACACTCAGAGTAATTGAGTGTCTTCTTGTTCTCACATTGTGAGACTAAATTAAGAGCACCAAAGAATCCATCTTCATTAAACAATTCACTAGCCAGTATATCTCTTCGTTATTTCTTTTACTAAATTACTTAATTTAGCTTTTTCACACTGGTTTTCAAGCACTGCTTGTCGTGTTAGTTTGTCTATCTTCAATATTTTTTCCCATTAATTTTTTTGATTGTTCCAAAGGGAGGTGATCCAAGATGAATGTCTTGTTTTCACATGGTTGCTGAGTAAGGATTTTACTAATTCAAAAGTAAATTAGTCTTTTTTTAATCTATGTTTGTAGCTATGGAGTTTTAATAATTTGCCATGAGAGCTCTTATGGGCTACTATGGACTATCCCCAACATTTGTTTGGATGTGCTGATGGCTGAACTTTTTCCTCCCCTTCTTTCTCAGCTTGACCAAATGAGTGATCAACAAAATCTTGACCTGTGCTGGAGGAAGAGAGGATAGAAGCTGGCTGTAGAGAACAATTGGAGGAACTCAATATCTTCCAGAGATAGGCAGAAAATCATTCTTTCTTCTTTGAGGTATGTTTTCCCAGAAATTCCAGTATGTAAAATAGGAGAGGCACTAACTGAACAGGTAACTGTTCTCAGCACAGTCTGTTTCTCAGGGAGTCAGTTCCTCATCAGTGTTATTTGCTACCCTCATAGTTGGCAAATCAAAGAGACCAAGAAAATGCATCTAAAAAGGTAGGGAAAGACAGATGAAAAATTTATTCCCAGAAGCATAATATCCACCTCATATGACCTTTACCCTGGCTGTAGTGAAACTAATTTTCAATCTAGTTCAACAGAATCCCACACTGGGGCCATAAGCATAGATGATTCCCAAAAGCAAAACCACTCTACTAGAATGCCTGTTTTTAAATGAATATATTACCTTAAGAGCCATGTTACAAAGATGGTGTAAGGAAAATAAGTAATAAGGTCATAATTACAAGGTACAAGTTATTCAAACATTTGGCTGTACTGGGGCCACTGTGGTATAAAGAGGGTCAAATGAGAAAGGGCATAAGATAACTCTATCAATCAGTAGTGTTCAGTCCTTATGAATAAACAGAAAGTGGGTAATACTAGGGTTATGTTAATGATTTCCCCATTCCTCTCCGAATCATGATAGTCACAGCAACTGGGAACACAGAAAGGTAAATCAGAAAGAACATAGCAGAAGAAAACTCAAGAATGATAGCAGACTTTGGTCGTAGACAGCCTGGCTAGATATCAGGTTAGAACGTGACAGAGATGACACTCCAGAGATACTGAAAGCACGTCTTTGGACCAGCTGGTTAGCAAATCCAAGAGAAGACAGCTAGTGCTTGCCTTACTCCCAGCATTGACTAGGGTACCATTCAAAATTGTACTACCAAAAACCTACTCTGCAGTAGCTGATATACTGTAATCACACGTTCATCCACTGGTGGGAGTAGAGGTGAGGGGAGGTGAGACTTAGTTTCAAAGAGGGAAATTATCTAATGTGACAGTATATTTAAAAGAAAATAGAAGGTACATTGAAAAAGGTCAAATACTTCCAAGTAGCATGGAGATAGCTTACAGACCACAAAAACAACAAAGTTCAGAGACAGCCAGTAAGGTTGCGTTAAGTATATGGAAAGAATTCCATGCAAGGATCAACTAAAAAGATAAAATGCTTCAGCTTGGGAAAGTGATAATCAAGGATGGATAAGATGGAAGTCTGTGAACTTAATAAGTGTCTGTAAACTTAATGAAGATGCTGAAAAGGGTATAAGTCTCCTTGCAAGAAGTCACAGCATGAACCAAAACAAAAGGATCTGGTTCTTTGTGCACAGTATAGAGTTACTGTATGGTACTCTTTGCCATGGGGTCTTGCAGATGTGAAAAGTCAGTCTGCCCTTCTCTTCAACTAGTTTAAGGTTTGCAGAAGAAAAATTCATTAAGAGTTTCAAAATTAACAGATAATTTGAGCTCCAGCAATCTCTGAACCACAAAAGTTTGAAGGCCAGGGGAGAATTTAGAGACACTGTCATAACATTTTTCCTTCTTATAATCTTCCCTAGACATCTGGTGTTGGCCAAGAATGATACTGAAGTAGATAGACCTTTGGTCTGACATAGTGCAGTCATTCTAACATTTTTATGAAGAACAAATCCATAACCTGAGTTGTAGCAAATGGTAAGGACCAGATGGTACTCACCCGAGTTTCAAAGGGACTAAAATATGAAAAAGATGCACTGCAGTAAGTGATTCAGTTAAAACATAAAATGTCCTTGGTAGGTACTGCGGGTAGTGGCAAATAAACTTTCAATACACAGAAACATTCTCAGACTGAACTGTGGAACTTCAGACTAGAAAGACAGCTTTCCATACCAGAGAAAATGGTAGAGACTGTAATAAAAAATAGACTCGTAAGTCTATGGATAGCTGTGAACATAAAGTGGAAGATGTAATTTGCCTCTTGTAAATATATTTTTGGAGTTTATTCAAAGAATCAATGACCAAGCAGAAAACAGTCATCTGATATGATGCTTTCAGGAAGTTTTTGACAAGTTTCTTCAGTAAAGATCTGTAATGAAACTGAGTTCTCATGGACTAATAATTAAAAGATAGATGGCAACAAGTTAAAAAGAGGTTGATATTAACACTGGAAAAAGTTACCACTGGGGTCTTGGGATGTCCATAAATGATCTAAGATTGAGAATAATCAGGTGATAGCTGCAGGACAATGTCATGATGCTGAGTGACTGTGACATAAAATTGCAGGCAATATCAGTGTTGGTACCTGCAAAGTAATGTACACAGGAAAATAATCCTAACTGTTCATACACACCAGTGGGCTCTAAACTGTATCACTCAGAAAATCCTGGATTTTCTACAATTAGTTTTCTGAAAAATTCAAGTCAATACACTGAGGTGCTTAGAAAAGCAAGCAAATTTTAAGAGTTATAATGAAAGGAATGAAAGACAAAACAGAAAACATTTTGACTGAGTTATGTAGACTGTTCAAGAAGTGGAACACAGTTTCTCTTTTTAGAAACTCAGCTCCTAGGTATACAGTAAGATTGTAAAGCTACAGAGGAGGATAGTAAATGTGTACAGAAAACTCTCTATGAGAAGTGACTAACAAGATTTGGATTCTTTAATCCAAATGAAGAAATTACAAGTAAAGAATCCACAGAGACGTAACTGATGAAGTACAGGATCATGGCCTATAAAATAATGAGTGAAACAAGGGGGATGGGTAAGGAAGGTGCTGCTCGGACAAGTGAGGAGGCATAGATTACCAATTGCAGGCACAAACCAAACAAAATAAGCATTTTTTTTTCATATATTGTTCAATTGACCTGTGGAAATCTGTTATGATAGTATAAATTCCAAAAAAGAAAAGTTTGGGTTTTGGGTTTCGGGGTTTTTTTGTTGTTGTTTTTTGTTTGTTTGTTTGTTGGGGGGGGGGGGCGAGGGGAGGGGAAGGTGCTGTGTAGAAAAGCAGGGAGGTGATTTAAGCAAATTAATGGAAGAAAAATTCCTCAGGATCTCTTACCCCTAAGTATCTTCATCTCCAAGTCAGAAGATTCCTAAATGGAGTATATCCTGGAAGATTCACAACTATCTAGGCAGAAATACACTCTCTGTTTGGCCTGGTCTTACCTTCTCAGATGGAAATCTCTGAGAGGATCTAGGACTGGGGAAGTTGTTAAGAGACAGACGTTATCATTCCCAAGGGTTTTCAATAGAACTGTCAAAATTCTAACAGCTGATAAATGAACTAGATTTGCCCTTCATATGATTCCTCATTCTAGAAAAGAATTACTGTTCATTAATACTGCATATCTGAAATGTTCTGTCAGTGCAATGTGACTTCCTGCATTTCTGAAAAGGATTTCTTCAAACTGTCAGCGACTACTTTTTAATTCATTACAATACAAAAAGATTTCCTTTGGGCTTAGGTCCCTAACTTTTTGAGTCTGTACGAACAGGTGTTTGGTACACTCAATACAGTTCGATTTAAAAAGACTCCTTAAAGACACTGCTATTTCTACCACTTGCTTCCTCTGCTATTGTATTACCTTCCTCTTGCTCTGTTTCCTCCCTTCCCTTTCTTTTCTGAAACAGTTCCTAATCCCTGCTTTTCCGTGTTTTCCCTCTCACCTCTCCACCTTTTCTCCATTGCTTTTGCTTTCGGGTGAATCGATTAAATAGATAATGGTAGCAATGAAGTGTCATTATTAATAGGGGATAACAGAGTTCATACCCCTGAGTCACTATTAGAAGTAGGCCTAAGATTTGAATGGACACTGCTGTTTCACCTACAGCTCCATTCACATCTGGAAGATTTCTCCCCAATCTTCAGAATAAAGAGTGCATATTTTAGTTTATTTACTTGCTTATAGAAAATCTTGTGTACAAAATGATCTAATGTATGGGAATAAAAACCAATGGATGGTATATTTAACATACAGCTAACAGATTCAACTTTTTATGTAAAAAAGATATCTTATTAAAGAGAAGGATTTTTTTTTTTTTTTGGTCGTGGGTTAGTCTTCCTTCAAAGAAATAGTAATCATAATTATCTCTGACCTGTCACAACTTTTAGAAAGATAGAATACCATATTTTAAATTGTGACCATCACCTTTGGCCTCCAGTAAAACTGAAACCTGAAGAAACTCACAGTAAACATTAACTTCTCAGGATGACTTTTAAGGAAGGGAGGGAAGGTTGAGTCCACAGAGTGCTCCGGAGAAAGACAGACATATACTTTTTATAGGTCTCCATGGGAATTAGGCCATGTTGTTTTTAGGAATATAGCTAAAAAATAGGACTAGGTAGAAATGGCCTCAAGTTGCACTAGGAGGGTTTAGACTGGATATTAGGAAAAATTTCTTCACTGAAAGTGTTGTCAAGCACTGGAACAGGCTGCCCAGGGAAGTGGTGGAATCACCATCCCTGGGGGTATTTAGAATACATGTCGAAGTGGTGCTTAGGGACATGGTTTAGTGGTGGATTTAGCAGTGCTAGATTAACATTGGACTTGATGATCTTAAAGGTCTTTTCCAACCAAAATGGTTCTAAATTCCACTTTCTTCTAGCTCTATTGACAGGATGTGCAAGTGAATGGAATTGATGGCCACATTTGTAGGTTTCAGAATCAAGTCTCCTATCTCTTGGCTCAGTTCTCAGTTCCTATCACAATTCTTTCTGTAGTATTTTCTATAGATACCTACACATTGCTTGAAACTCAGCATGGCTGAAGCAGACTCTTAATCATTTATTCTTGCTACTTCAGGTCCTCCACTATTCATCTTTCACTGTGGATGAGGATCACTGTGGCTATGGTCTTTCTTAGGGACGTAGCTATTTGTGCCATCTCTAATTACGCCCCCATGAAACACTTCAGTTCCAGATGTCATTTATTTTGTACTGTCTTTCAGTATGTTTTATCATTCCATGTTTGTTCATATTCTTATTACCTTGTGTCTCAACTTGCATAACAACTTTTCATCTGCCTTTTGAAAGTATTACCTTAGTAATATCCAATCAGAATTAAGCTGCGAAGACAATTTTCTTTGTCTGCATTTTTTACTATTTCAGCCTTTTTAATTGCTCTATGCAAAAGTTAAAGTAAAGCTTTAGTTGCACCGCTGTGTTCAGCTTTGTACCAACTGAAAAGAGTCTGAAAGACAGCACTGAGATGTATGAGAAGCCTTATATGGAAAGACTTGATGAGTCAGTTCTGTTTAACCTAAAGAAGAGATTCAAGATAGAAAGGCATGAAAGTCTTCAACTATGCAAAAGACTGCTGCAGGGAGGAAAGGAAAAATCTGTTTTCCACGTTCAAGTTGGATAGGATAGGAAATAATGGGTTTCAGTTGTAACAGGGAAGATTTAGGTTACTAATATGATTTTTTATATATATATAATGATCAAAGTTAGCAAAGTATTGGAACAGATTGTCTGGAGAGTCTGGAAAACTCCTCCTTTGGAGATATTTAAAAATAGCTTGGACCAATATATACCTGAGGTGATACCGGCCTTGTTGATTATGCTTTCTGGCAGGAAGGATGGATTAGATGATCTCTTCGTGTAACCTCCCAGCTCTATTATGATTATACTGTTTATATTGCTAAATTTATCCACTCTCTTGAGAGCTTTGAAGACCAAGAACTAAGACCTGCAATTTGATTTGATAACTGAGGAACAGTCAGCATTTAATCAAAGAAAGAAGTGGCTTGTTGAAGTGCATCTACTGTATTTAAATGTTAAAACATTGGAAATTTTTCTATATATAGGAATGTATTCCCATGTGAAGTGTGTTACTGTAATACCCTGACTCAAAAGATAAAAAATATATGGCTCACCATGGGCACACTAGCATCTGACAAGCTGGAATTCTGCCTCCTCACTATCCACAGATGAAAGAAAGTGCAGCAGCTGTTACTATTCAGGTAGCTGGTAGTGATGAAGAGCCCAGGAGGAGCCTGAGGCGGTCTGCTGCCTTGACAATTGCAGGACAGATGGCCTTAGTTGTGATTTATATTACTAAATATTTCCCTCTATCCAACCTCTGTGTTGCCTGAATCTAGCATCGTTCAGGTGGTCTTCACCCAAGGTATGACTCAAGTAATGAGGCGTTACTATTGTAAGGGGTGCAGAATTATATACTATCAGCACGTGTGTAAAACTATACAGGAACTTTTGTTTAAGAGTAAGTGTTAAGAGCTTGCAAATTAATCTTTTTTTATATATTTTTGAATTATGGTACATTTATTTCTTCTAGGAGTAAGATTGCGTGAGTAACAAAGTGTCAGTAAGGCAACTTCAGAACAGACAATCATTCTTTCATCCAGTAAAAAGCTTTTTTTTAAACTTTCTGGCAGTAATGCTGCACTGCCAGTAGTAGAAACACTAGATTCAGCAAGAGTACTTCTTAACAAACTGATGTAAAAATTTCTGATCAATTAAAAATAAGTGAAGAAAAAGGTTCACAGCATCAGTTGCAGAATTTTGATCTAAACTGTAAAGGATGGTTTTAAGCCAAAAGTTCAAGATTCCAACGCGTTGAAATCCACAAACATTTCTAAGATTTTTTTTTTATTTGGAAGAGATGGGTTAAATAGGAAAGGGAATTGATTTTTGAGCATTAAGCTGCAAATTAAAACATCATCTGAATTGACAAAATGCATTTACGCTCCAGCATAATTCAGCTAAATATGCTGATATCAAAAAGAAGATAGATCACTTAATTTCCATTTTTATATGAGGTAGGACAGACTGTCTTTCTAGGCCTTACCTTGTCCAAATCTGCTTTTCTTTTTCTATAAATACAAAAAGTGATTTTTTTTCCATTTTTTGTGTGATCCCTTAATAAATAGCATTTACTGAGACAAAACAAGAAACAAGATATTTTCCTTCCCTGATATAGATATGCATCTGACATGTCTCAATAGCTTCTTCATGCCTTTGATCTCTTGGTTGGACATATCTTTTCCTTACAGTGTTTTTCACCTTAACATTTTGAAAGACTTTGGGCAGATGATGCTACTCTTTTTTCCCTTATTGGGAATTTCAGTAGAAAACATATTGTAACAGATATTTTATAGAATACATTTATAAATATATAAACTTAAATATGTATATATGTATATGTGTCATAGAAAAAGTTGGAAGAGACCTCAGAAGATCATCTAGGAAGGCTGACTTCAGAGGTAGATCATGCTGCTCATGGCCTTTTCAAGTCAGGTTTAGAAAATCTCCATTTCCACTGCTTAACTACCTTCACCATGGATTTTCTTTTCCTCTTATGTAGTCAGTATTTCCCTTGCTTCAACTTGTGACTGTTGCCTCTTTTGCTCTGTATACCTGACAAGAATCTAGCTCTGTCTTTTTAAAAACTGCCACTTTAAATAGCTCAGTTTTAAGTACACACATATGTGTGTCTGCTTAATGCTATAAACGGTTGCACAGAAGTGGTTTACAGAAGTTATTTGAACTATCAAATTTATGGAGAAATTATTACATTTTCATTCTCTACCAGATCACTTGCCATTCATGGCATATTTTTTCAACCAGTTGTCTTTTTTCCTTGCTATGAAGTGGGCAGACTTGACATCTGACAACATCTTAAATTCTTCAGATATTCAGAGGTAGTGAAAGCATCATAGAATCACAAAAAGGTTCCGTCAAGGAAAATAAAGGATGCTGGCTTTTCTCTATGCAGCTCTCTTGGCTGTCCCACTCTTAGCGGCTGTTTAAATTGCCATGCATATTCAGATAATATTCTCATAAATTGCTTCAGTTAGTATTAAAACACAGCAGAAAAGTAAGGAGGAGGAATCAGCCTTGGGAAAGATCATTACAGAATCTAAGCGGAACAACTGGCGCTGCAATAAATGTGTGCAATGTAGTGTTCAGGACTTACAAATATATAACTTCACTACAACCAGCTACAGTTCTAAAAAAGAGAAATCAAGCACTGAAAACCAGCTTTTAGGGTGGGGGAAACAAAGAAAGGAAAGACAGGGATTGAAGAAGGAATCGTCTTTTCTAACTTTGAAACGACAGCCTGAAATCTTTTTTCATTAAAATAACTGAATTCTAAAAAGTTCGTCAGATGTTATTTTTTGTCAGCTAGAGGGCCTACTTCTCCACAACCGTGATTCTTTTTTTATTAACGTCAAAGGATCTTCATTTTTATCAAAACAGAGGATCTACAGGGTTTTGTTCTGCCCTCATAATTTCCTGTATTTTTAAAAATATTTTTAAAATATAGCAAGGTAAGAACAAAGTATCCTCTTTTTTATTTCCCAATTATTTGTATACAAAAGTTCTCTTTTAACAAGGCTTTTCAAGAGCCAACTGGAAAGTTTAAAGTAAGGACACATGAGACTTCAGAGATAATGTGCTGTTTTACGCTTGGATTATGCTTGTGCAGTCTGAAGCTGCACATATGTTGAACTCATGTCTTGTAAAATGTTCACTGTAAAAAAAAATCCATACATATTTGTTTTATTATAACTAATGGCAAAAGTCAAGATATGTAGTCATTGATTCCAAATGTACTGGCTACTGCCTAAAGTACAAATCCAACATCCTTGATGAAACCCTTTTTCTCAAGTGAAGATTAGATATTATTTGCATCAATAGAACTGCATTTGTACTCTGTTTTATAAAGAAATCGAAAACTGTATTTCAGATATCCTGCCTGTATAGCAAACTATTTCTGATCAGACTGCCTTTGATAGTAAGACTTTTTCATCATGGCACCCATTTAATACTTAGAATATTTAGCTTAGAATTATCAATAGACACTAAAGGCCGGTAATTTCTTCCTGTTGATGACTGACCAGCTAAAGAAGAAAAAAGCAGAGTCTCAAACGGACAAATGAAGTTTTAGAGAAGCTGGAGATTTTCCTGTAGAAGATTGTCAGCAGTGGAAATGGATGGGTTTTTGAGAAATGAAACCAAAATCTTCACAAAGACCAAAAAGTAAAAGCGTCTCACAAAGATAAAAAGGAGGCAGTGATCTCAGTTTAATCAAGGTATAAACCTAGTACACTGAAAATTATTCTGGTGAAGGTCTAAAATAGATTTTTATGGTGAGCAAGGTGTGTCATGCAATAATCAGAGACTAGGAATTTTCCATCAGGGCTAGATACTAAAGCTAATCCACATTCAACTATTCACTGCTGGGCATCCCACCAGAGCCTCTCAAACATAAAGTCTCCAAATAATTTTACTATTATGTTAACAGAAGTGGTTGTTTGGTTAAAAGAATCTGAAATTATGTTTTGTTTGGCTAAAAAGGAGCAAACTATTACCCGCACAAAAATATTCAGTTACTCTGAGGCACCTTCAGACACCAGTGCTGCTGTTGTCAGGAGTCGGTTAGCTCTGGTTCTGATGCATCCTATGGCTCAACTATTTCCACCTGCTCTGGATCTCTGCCTGAGGCTCTCAGAGCCTCTTGTAACTTTTCCCTCATGGATTTTGGATGAAGTGCTGGCTGCTTCCCTGCCAAATATGTCTGTGTGCGTTGAGGACTTGATATGACCAAAGCACCAATCTCTCAGGATATCACCATTGCATGTAACCATTGTTTCTCATTAAAAATATGCAGCATCTATTTCTGGGAGGCGGTGGCATCAAACACACAGGATATTTAGCTTTATATTTCACGCTCTGCCACATGATACATCTGGAGGTCCCAAATCTTTGACATGGCTTTTCTCACAGTACAAGCTTATTTTCGTTCATTCACTCCTGAAGAAAATATTAACATGAAACCCTATGTTTCAGCAGTGTTGTACAGTATTTTGAGAGCTCAATAAACCTATGTAGCCCTTTTGGTGTCTTTCTTATCAATCTTCAGAAACCCATTAGATAGGAGATAATAAAGACTATCTTTAATATTTTACAATAGATATTCTGAAACTTCTTGCAAGTACCTGCAAGAAACATTCCATGGCTATCTGACAGATGGGATAGAGACATAGAACATGGTCTTCTTTGTCATTTTAACACAATGGTAAAAGACTGGGAACTTCAGTTCACCTTTATTTGTAAATTACTCAGTCCTTTGTACTTGCACAGAGAAACATCACTCTGATTTCCCACACTTGGCATCACATATTTATGCAAGTCATGTACTTCTGTGGCATCTGTTGAACCCTGGCAATCTGGACTCATATTCTAGCCTTAGGCATCCATAACCTAACAATATTTAGCCCACGTCTTTCCATATAGAAATTCATTTGGCATCTTCTGAACTGCTGTTTTGAGGAAAGGTCTAGGAAAGTTCTACAAGACCTTTGCTCAAAACAGCAATTCAGAAGATGCCAAATTAAGGAAAGTCTGTAGTGGAGGTTTTCCCTTCAGATTACTCATCTGTAAACTACATTTCAAAGTTACATTGACATATTCCACTTTTTAGTTAGCTTGAAGATATTATACAGATAATATGATGTGTGCTCTCTCTCTGAAAACTGTAAATCAGCACACAGATATGAAAGCTACTTCTGGTCTTTCCTGAAATCATTTATCATAATGGTTACTTCAGGACACTCAAGTGTTACACTGTCAAATGGATTGACACTACAAGTTTTCAGGTCTGATGAATCTGGGGAACAGCAGGTTGTTATATCACTTCATGGTACTGTGCATGTCAAATGGCCACTAGGAAATAACACAAGAATTTAGAGTTCCTTAAATCTGAATATCCTATTGTAGTAATCAATGCTTACCTTTGAGTCAGAATTTTTATCTAACATTTCATTAGGCTGCATGATATTTTTTCTCCTATTCTCTTTGGCACAGCAAATTAACATGTCATACCACATATCTAGTTCACAGTTGTTTTTCACATGGAAAAGTGAACCTTATACCACACTGTTCAGTATTTTTGAGGGGGCTTCACCTGTTTTCTGAAAATTGAGACACGTTAAGGAAAGAGCTTTAAATTTAAAATACTCTTAATGCAATAATAGCCCTTGCATTTCAGTTTTCTGATGAAGTACCCAATGAAGAACAAGCACTCAAAGTGATCTTTTGTCTTAAATATTTTGTTCTTGGAATATAACTCTTGTCATGAGAGCAGAAGAAATCTCAGCAGCTCTGTGGTAATTCAGATCCGCTCCCTTCTGAGTCCTTGGTTTCTCATACTGTCACCAAGTTATCTACGGCTGTGTTGAATCTGTCTCTTCCACAGCAGGATCCCCATTTTTGTGTAGCCAATATGCAAATAAGCACTTTCTTGTGATTATTCTTTTCTCAATACTTTTTTTCCAAAAGTACTTTCTCTAGAAAATAAACATAATGATCTTCGAATGGTTATGATTATTGGTTTAAAAGAATCCTAGTCAATCTGAGCCTCCAGTCATCACAGGTATAGTTAACACAGAACCAAATAATGTAAGATCTTGGGTGACTATGTTCAAAGATTTTTTTTTCCTCCTTAGGAACTAGCTGATAGCAGTCCAGGATGGGCACATGGGTTCATGAGGAGATGCTTGTAGCAGCTCCAAATCACTGTGATTAGAACACAGTTTCCAGCCAGAACATTAAAATCAATGAAGTTACAGAATCACAGAATCACAGAATCACAAGGGTTGGAAGGGACCTCGAAAGATCATCTAGTCCAACCCCCCCCTGCCAAGGCAGGGCCACCTAGAGCACATCACTCAGGAACACGTCCAGTCGGGTTTTGAATGTCTCCAGAGAAGGAGACTAAAGAGACTAAAGAGACTAAAGAGACTAAGTTGTCTGTGAATCTCCATTGGTACTCATGAAATGAATGTGACTCCAACCAAATCATTTGGACCAGTTTCTACCTTTGCTTGAGACATTGTTCTCTGCTTCTCCTTCCCCTTCAGGAAAGTTATGCCTGCTTCTCTGTAGAGACATTTGGACAACATTTTGATTCAGGCTACTTGAACTGATGTTTGTGTATGCTTCTCATGACCTTCAGCAATCTTTGCACGCATAGTGATGCCATCCAGGCAATTCTGGTGTCCAGGCTGCCTGCATGGACATCAGTCTTTAAAAGTACTGTTTGCAAAATACATGAATACACAGTATTTTTTACACTTATTGGGCTACTTGTTCTATAAGGTCTTTGTTCTCACACAAAACCACACAGAAATTCATGATCTTTAGATAGAATTAAATGATACTGCTCTACAGGATAGATATAGCAAATAAAAAGACACTATCACATGTTACTTCAATAGCCTGCTGTGGTGTGCACATGCGGGATTCTGGGAGATTGCTTTGGGTTTTTTTCGCCAATGTAGCAAAAAACATTAACAGTGCCTTTCTACAGAGCACCTATGACTGCAACTATTCATGTTCAAAACAGAACCCACTCTCCTGGACACAGCACATATTTTAGATTGGGATCTATGATAATGCCAGAAGATAATGTCTATCCTTTCCCCAAAGTTTGCATTTCTCTGGTAGGATCATAATAATTTTCAGGGTTTGTGTAGATTTTAATCAACAGCACAGTGTTCCTTGTATGTTAAGAGTTTCTCAGCCTCATAGCTTTGCAGATGGAGAATCACTGCCAGTTTCCTCAGCCTCTGCTCTAACCCCCAAACTTCTCTAATTCCAGCCAAGTCGCAACAGTTACAGAAGGTCTGATTCAAGCAATAAGTGCTCCCTAATGCATGGTGTTACAGTAATCATGTCATATGCCATGTTCTATGACCATTTTAGCTTCCAAAGTTGCATGGGAGCATCAACTTCCTTACAACAGTTTCTCACACCAGGTCTGTGTTGACAAAACTCAGAGCATTCAGCTAAGGCGAGTCCTTTAGCCAAGGGAAGAAAAAAATGAAGGTGAATGAAACAATATTTAACACCTGCGAAGAGTGAGTAGAGAGTACATGCTGGTTTCTGCTCCAAGACAATGTAAAAGCAGCAACGCTCATTCCTCAAAAAGCTGTGTTGCAAATTACACGTTCGTTGTTTTCCAGCACTGATCCAAGTACTCTAAGGGATTGTAGGCATGCCTTGGAGCTGCAGAAACAATGCGTACTGATGTGGGAGACAGAGGGATTTCTTTTTTATCACCAATTTGTCCTGCCCAATGGAAGCGTGCATCAACTTCTGGTAATTTAAAGGACTGCACAGGAAAAAGATTGCAGCAGCCCAGCATGGCCCCAGGGGCAGGGTGCACCACGGGGCTGCACGCGCTCAGGAGCGCCTGCTGCTCCCGGCACTCCAGCACAAATAAGCAGTGCCCTCTACTGTCCAGCACCAATACTACAGCACACGCCTCGCTTGGGATTAGTGTGCAGAGGTGGAAAATGACGACCCAGTGCGAGGGCGTAGGCCTTCTTTTCCTTTGCCCCCTGGTTTTCCTGCTTATTTCCAGGGAGTCAGATTTTCCTGTGCATCAGCAAAGTCGTTCTTTTGTCAGTTTTGACCCATATTGTCATACCTATAGCATACCTATAGCCATATTTGAGTCACATGTGAAGTACGTGTATTTGGGCTTTGTCTAAAGTATTCCAACTTTGAAGTGATTTCCATGGTTGGTTGGTTTGGGCTGGTTGGTTTTGTTGTTGTTGTTGTTTAAACATGGTAAAAATTTGTAATGACCTATAACATCATCCCAAACGCAGGAATCACTGTCCTTATCTCTCTGCAATAAATACAAATTAGTGTAAAAAGCTTTTTCTTGCTAGTGGAGTAGAAGCAGCTAGGAATATGGCTCTCACCCACCTTGTAATAGGAACCTTAATTATTTTCTCCGACTTCCTGTCCTCAGCAGTTCTGACAATCATAATCCATAGCTAATTATTTTTGTTTTGTATGGATTGGGTTGACACAAACAAAGCAGTTCTGGATGTAGCTCCATATCAAAGTTCACTTACCAAGCAGACAAGAGAACATGTATACAAGCAACTCAGCGTCGTCAGGTTTGTGTTCAGTATGCAGGTCTGAGATTTGTGCTTTCAAGATGGGTTGGCAGTGCCCATATGACAGTGACATTGATCTGTATATGGTTCATCTCAACCAAGACACATGTCTTTTCTTTAAGCTTGTAAGCTTTTTTGCATTTGTATTTAGATCAAGGTCTTCTTTCCTTCTTTAATGAATGGCTCTGCCATGTTAGTTATATACTTGACACTGGAACTTACAGTCTGTAGTTTTCATTCCTTAATTATACAATAGTTTTGTCAACATCTTCATTAAAGGTATTCATGGGCAACTTAGTTTCATGTTATTGCCATAGTACCCTATAAAAAGCCCCCTTAATCTTCGCTTGGATAATTCTTAATACTTTTTTATGTATTTGAGTGGAAAGTCTTGTATAACAGCAAGATTAGGTGCTGATTTGGGTAAATAATTAGCACTAATTAGTCACACATTTCTCTATACTCTTGAGTGCTCCATTGAAGGTCATCTTCCTGGTTGGGTAGGAATGTCTTTATGGTGATTTCTCTGCTTATCCTGTCATGAATGTCCCCATATATGTTGTAGCTGTTTTGCTTGTCTACATTCAGAATATCCATTTTACTCTCCCCAAAGGTGCCCCCAAACTACAGACATTTTGCCCTGCCCCAGCATGGAGACCAAACTACAAACCTTTTACACCATTCACATTTTTCCAGTGAAATAATCTCAGTTGCAATCTGCACCCTTATGGTAGTGGGAACAGTGTCCACCTGTTCATTAGAAGATTGAAACTGCATATCACGGTTCCCTTAAAGTCATTGGTGAAAATCTACCAATTCCTTTGTTATAGCAAAATATTTAGTATCAGTTCTGAACATCTTCTGGTTGGTAGTATAAGCAAATGAGCATTTCCATGTTATTTACGTCTTGCTTTTGTTGATCTGTGTGTTTAAGTGAAGGCTTTCATCCCTGTTTTTGCTAAAGTGTCTCTCATTGTTGCAAAAGATCTTCCCTAGGCTGAGTCTTGAGGATCGGCTCTTCAAGAGACATACCACAAGCCATTTTATTTTTATTTAGGATCTCTAATGTCATAATCTGCCTTAATTTGTCAAATTATCCCAGTTAATCTTGTTTCCACAGTAACAAATTGGCTTAATGCTAAAAAAGAGAAAACGCATGCATTAAGCAAGACTAACAGAATTTTAAATGCAAATTTGTGAATAAAACACACAAAAAAGGTCCCAGCTTGTATTGTACAAGGCTCTTCTGTAGATGGCTTGTCATATCTCACCTAAAATTCCTCCAGTATGTGCTACCTTCAAAAAACTGGGACACAAGCATTCACACAATCAACCTTCCTGCCATAAAGCATTAATGGTTTCCTCCCGTATGTCCTACCTTAAAAAAAAACAGAGCCTCCAGCATTCACAAAATCATCCTTCCTGCCATAAAGCACTGATGATTTCCTTTTGGTGTGTGATATGGTGTCTAGAACTAGAAATAGATCTGGATGCAATATTTTGAAAAGTGAGATCACTAGATTTACACCGTGGTTTCCTTTGTTTTCTCTTCTGTTTCTAATAATCCTTCACATCTTAGGCGTCTGTCAGATGAATTGAACATTAAACTGATGTTTTTAAAACACCATGCACAATAACTCAGACTTCTTTCTTCAGTGGGAATAACTGAAGGTCCCTCATTCTGTGTGTACAGTTAGGCTTATGTTTCCTCATATAATTTACTGATCACTTATCAGTATTTTTTCTATCATTTTAGACATACCAGAGATGGAAAAGTGGACAAATACCTGTTGAGAACTACAAGGGCATTGCCAGGGTATGCAGAGATCAGTTCGAAAAGTAAATGCTCAGCTCAAATTGAAGTTGGCCAGAGATGTGAAAAACTACAAGAAAGGGTTCTTTAGGTCTGTAAACAAGTAGAAACAGAAGGAAAATATTGGCCCACTGTTAAACATGAGAGGTGAATTAGTCACCAACAACACTGAAAAAACAGATATTCTCAATACTTTCTTCACTTCTGTATTTTTCAGCACTGTTGGGCCCCAGTTCTCAGGAGAAAATGTCTAGGTTGATGCAAACATAGAACCACCATCAATGAAGGAAAAGTTGGTATGTGAACAATTACAGGAGCTTGACCCCCACAAATCCATAGGACCTGACAATACCTGCCCAAGGGTGTTAAGGTGATGATGGACATCATTGAAAGGCCACTCTCCATAATTTTTGAAAAGTTGTGGAGATAAAGGCACATCCCAGAAGAATGGAAGAAGGCTAATGTCACCTCCACCTACAAGAAAGATTAAAGGAGAATCCAGGAAATTATAGGTCCATCAGTCTTACTTCAGTCCTGTGGAAAGTTATGGAATGAATCCTCCTGAGGGCTATCATAAGCCAAATGAAACACGACTGGAAAAAGCCAGCATGGATTCATCAAGGGCAACATGCTTCTTTACATCTTTTTTTTAGGTTTATAGGTACCTAGATGATTCTTTGAGGCCTTTTTAAAAATTTCTGTTTGCCAATTTCCATCCCTCTGACACTAAGGGAGGTAGGTTTTTTTGAGACCTTCTTCTCACCTAAAGATCGGGTTCTACAGATACGTTTGCACAAAAATTGATGCTGTATTCATCTTCTGCTGACATGTTTTCCACAGGCACTCTGAAAAAAATTTCTTACAGCCAATTATGTTATTCTCACGGTCTGGGCATACCATGTTGGCACTAGAAATTTTTTTCAACTGCAAGAATATATTGCAGTTTGTGATGTTGAAAGACATGTGAAACATGTTGAAAGATGTGAAACTGTCCAAAGCAAACCAAAACGAAAATCTAGACTTTAGTGGATATTACTGGTATCTTGTGTTTGTTCACTGTTGGGTATATTTTCTACAGTCTCAGTCCTGCAGTGGACTTCTTGTTATTAGAAAGCTCCACAGAAAAATGGATACTTTCTATGGCCAGGTAGTGTTACAGTTTTCTGAGTTTTCCTAATAATACATTCAGTGGACAGGCACGGTACAACAGAAGAAGTTGTTTCAAACCTGCCCAGCTATGAGTTGCTCATTTGAGATGTTGGCTGTCAGATGTCAAAACTTTTGTGGGTTCCACTTCCATCTGGTTAGCAGCCGCTAGATGTACCATAGTAGCAAAAGAAGAGCAGCAATAAAGCAACATCACTTGTTCAGAGAAGTGGAGTGTATATACCTGGCCCTGTGACAGCTGTTAAAGAATTGTTGAAAAAGGGTAGAAAATCTACTCAGGAGCAGCTAATTAATTGAGGAATATAACTAGAGAAGTATTCAGGCAAAAGGGTAAGCTGCCTGGAAAGCTGAAGATTGATCTTAAGGAGCTGCAACAGCAGAAAGCTGTTTTAGGAAGAAGACCAGAAGCTTTGCAAAGATGGCTGAGAAGAAGAGAGACGGATAACACATTCCAATAATCACGACTGGATTTCTGAAGAGTGTATAATGCTTAGAGAAAAGAATAACACTGAAATAGTAAAATTTTGTAAAATAAGTTATTTCCAATTTAGATTTTCAAGTAATCATAGTTAAACACAAGTTCTGAAAGGTGTGTTGGGTTTTTGGGTTGATTTGTGGGGGGTTTTTTGAGAGTGTAAAGTATTTTTAAATAACCAGTTATTAAACTGAAGAGATTCAAATATCTTATAGCTAAGTGTCTTGAGACTTAATGACTTAGACCACACAGTAAACAGTAGTAACTGTTTTCATTTAGATTAGATAGTATTGCCACCTTTATGATTCTACGAATGAATAGCAGCTCCAGCTCTCTAAACTACAAATATGCGTTGCTTTGCAACTTTTATCACTCTGAAATGGAAAGGTCTCCACTGATTTCAAGTGAAATGGATAGAAGTCTTCACTTCTATAGCTTCAGCTGAATAATTCTGTTCTATACAGCACTACACCAGTTGTTTCATCCTGCTAAAGTCTCAAAGTGATTTGACTACAGACATCATATAATGTAAATATTAAAGGATGATGTCAGAAATCTTTGTAGGTAATACCAAAAGAGCTGACGTTGTGACTACAACATTCTCAATCTTTAAGAATATCTTTTTTCTTGTATCAATTATTTTTACATTAACTTTAGTTTCTTATAATAAAAAAGAGCTCAAGAATGTTATATTGAACATTGAAGTATAGTTTGAAAAGAGAGAGAAAATACAAGATAACAATGTTCTGTAAATACTTAAATATGATTTTAAAAACTCTTCTATTTTTGTCATATAATAATGCTCCTATTGAATTAACATATTTGTAGAGCAACTCTTATTAAATCATGCTAATGACATATGAAATTAACACAGACAGTTGGTGTATATTTTGGTAGATAAGATTTTTCATTTAGTTCCCATTTGAAGTGCCAAAATTTGTCAGCATCATTTCATGTATTTGGAAAGATGTTCTTTCAACTCTACATACATGTACAATATACTACATGAATTGAAAACAGGCATTTAAGACTGACTTCTTCCTTTGAACCAACTAGAGGTGTTCCTGAAATGTACATTTAATCAAAAAAAAGAATATCAACGAGCCTGAATAAGGTAATATTGCCTAGAAACACATGCTCATGAATGGCAGCTAATATAATGAAGATCCTCATACTAAAAGATGGTTATAACAGTTCTATAAATTCACTCAGATTTTTTAGTTGTTTTGTTCTTCCTGCACTCCCATTTTCTCTATTTCACTTCATACATGTACACTGAAATATAAGAAAATATTAAAATTATTTAAGATTCAGCCATTAACTGTACACTAAGGTTTCGCAGGTTCTTGTCCTAGAAATGAAATGTTAGCTGTCTCTTGTCAGTTAGTCTTTGATGTTTTACACACATACACAGAATAATAAAGATGTATTGATTGACTTCTGTTGAGGTTAACCTTAAGATTTGTTACACTGAGCAGTGAGCACTGACTTAGTCAAGACAAGGAAGGAGAATCAATCTCTTATTTTCTTCAAAATAGCAAGACATTTCTAGATAGGCATAGAATTTACTTATATTTGGAACTCAGTTTTGTAACAAATGAAAATTAAGAGGTGGAAATATAACAACTTTTTCTAACAATTTAAAGAAAGGAGTAAAACTGTTTCTGCAGTAGTGAATGGCTTCCCAAGATTGAATTCCGTTTCAGGGCAACCGAACAGTTGCGTGCCATGATTGTCCTAAAACATAGTTTTATGGCCTATGAAAATGAAAAAAGCAAAATTTACCACTATACTGCTCTTCTATGCACCAGTTTCCTACTGAGCTGTGAGGTTAGTCAGAAACAGACATACACAAAACATCTACTTGAAATCTTTTTTTTTTTTTTACCATATGAATAGCTAACTTTTTGTACGTGATTTCTCTGAAATGAAGCTGTTTCTCAGCTTATGATTGTTTTCAGAAGACAAGACTGTCTTACTTCATTTTTAAAGAAAAGAGCTACAAGCCTACTGTCATGATCCCGTATTAACAGAGCCATACATACTCTCAAGTCAAGCAGCTCAGGTGTTTCAGTAGCCCATCTGTCCTCAGAGTCTTTTCCAGCCTAACATGAGGTGATTCTTTACACAACCTGTGCATGTGTCTGGGTTACCCTAATGCACTGCAAAGGATGTCAAGCTGGATTACACTTCGGGTGACAGAGAAAAGAGCATCTATCACTTTTGGTTCTTTTCTGTATACTATTTTTGCCTTTGACCCATCTGAAAATAAATTTTGCCCTGTTTGCTCACGAGCAGATGGAAGAAATCTTCCACCTGGCAGCACCACACTTTTTTGACAGTCACAGATGCCTGCTCGGCACATTTTTATTGTGAGTGGTTTTCTCTTACTGTCCTGTTGGATGCATTATGTTGTGGTAAACAAAGCAGGAATTATCAGAAGTATCTGAACCTAAATGAATGATAATCCGTATCTGCAAAAGAAAAGGAGAAAAAAAAAAGATAAAATTAATTCATTGTAAAAAGGTAATTCTACAATGTCTCCATTTCCTGAAACAGGAGTAAATGGTGATATAAGAAGAACTTATTGTTTGTTGAAAACCAGTGTATTTAGAATTTATATCCCTTTAAGTCCGGATTTTAAGCTGTAGATAAAGTGTATGTGGAGCTAAAAATATTTGTCCTGAAGACTGCAGCTGCCTGTTGGTATAGGTATGTATGTGCTGTAAAGAAGAATAGGGAAATGACTAGAGACGAGTGCAGGGTACACCACCTTCAGTTACAAAATTTGCACTTGATGAATCTAGTGATCCAGAAATACTTAGATCCCTCTGAACACAACTCCCTTCTGGATTGTCCTTACATCACAGAATCTCTCCCTGGTCTCACTGTACTAGACATCTCTCCCAGTTACCTAGCACCATGTACTAAGCATATACAATTTCCATCTTCCCTACACAAAGACTCATTTTGGAAAACTAAAATTTGAGAGACTGAAACTTCTTTCTGAGGAAAGGCTCATTCTTTTGGACCTTCCTCCCACTTTTTAATATAATGGCATTAAGGGAAGCATACACCCTCCTTAGATGGAAACCTTGAATAGCACTGAGGCTTGAATATTTCTAAATCTCTTACATGTACTTCAACTTCGTAGCAGAGAGATACCAAAGCATGAACTGGAGTATGAAAACCCTTACAACAGTTTTCAAAGAATGCAGATAAGTCTGGTCTTTTTAATAATACAATAATTTACTATTTATTTTTTTTTCATTTACAGGTACAGCTTAAGAATACGCCTGAAGACTAAGTAAGGAGAACAAAATTGTAAACTGAAAAAACTGAAGGTTGCTGCTAGGAGCTTTTCTTTGGCCATTTACTAAACCAAAAAGAAGTAGGAGATCTAATAGGAACGTCACTTTCTTCTTCCCATAGAGAAAAGATGTTAGATAAGAGAAGGGGAATATTGGTGTTTTTTCCCTTTTAAAGTAGAACATGCATCTTCATAAGTCATAGCTTTTGCACACTGCCTCCTTTAATGTTTTTGACAGAGA
This sequence comes from Psophia crepitans, assembly GCA_013399095.1. Classification (NCBI taxonomy): domain Eukaryota; kingdom Metazoa; phylum Chordata; class Aves; order Gruiformes; family Psophiidae; genus Psophia; species Psophia crepitans. The sequence continues at coordinate 203,503 of VWZZ01000512.1, forward strand.
TCCTGCTAGGATCTTCATCTCACAATGCCCTGGTACTTTCAGGACTGTATTAGAAATTTATTATCTCCCCTTTTGGATGATAGTTAAAGCTTTTCTTTTCTCTGGACACCTTGTTGACTTAATGCTTAGAGAGGTGAACAGAAAAAATTTCTCCAGGGAAAGGGTCTGGAGCACAAGTCTTATGAGGAGCGGCTGAGGGAACTGGGACTGTTTAGTCTGGAGAAGAGGAAGCTCAGGGGACATCTCATTGCCCTCTACAACTACCTGAAAGGAAGTTGTGGCGAGCAGGGAGTCAGCCTCTTCTCGCAGATAACTAGTGACAGGACAAGGGGGAACGGCTGCAAGTTGCTCCAGGGGAGGTTTAGGTTGGAGATGAGGAGAAATTTCTTCTCGGAAAGGGTGATCGGGCATTGGAACGGGTTGCCCAGGGAGTTGGTGGAGTAACTGTCCCTGCGGATGTTTAAGGAAAGGTTGGATGTGGTACTGAAGGACATGGTTTAGTGGGTAATAGGTGGTAGGGGGACAGCTGGACTAGATGATCCTTGAGGTCTCTTCCAATCTTAATGATTCTATGATTCTATGATCCTTTGACAATTTCTGAGAGTTAAAAGTTTCCCAACCTACACGTATCTTGAAAATTGAAATCCCTAACTTCCAAAAAATAATTGAGATGGTATGAATTAAAAAGTTTTAATGTTTCATTTTTGCATCAACCTAGAAATTTCTAATAATTTTAAATAGTAAGTTAATGCAAATTTCTCAATAGTAGCAATTTTGAAAAAAAATACGTGGATAGCTTTCATTTTCTTTTTGAACATGAATATTTTTGATAGATTCTAAAATTCATTCCATTTAAATTCGTGCTTGCAAATAAATGGTGACAGTTTTGACAAGATAACATTTTTCCATTGGAGGGAAAAATTAAAAAATCATTAAAAGAAATCCAAATGATCTCTTGAGCAAAAGTACAGTATGCTAGCATGTTAGTGTGCTGATGCTTCTGTTAGAGAAAGACTAGAATAGATGGTGGTATGTAGACAGGTACATTTGGCTTGATAGTTTACGTTACTGCTAAGCAACTGTATAAAGATGTAGCTCCCTTAAAAATATTTACAATTTCAGGTATATGTTGTTTGCCTAAATTCAGTAAGTTGTTCTGCACTTCCAAATTTTTTTGTCTTTTATCTTTCATTCCCAGCCTATTCAGTTTTTCTTCCTCTCCCTATAACTTGTTTCTTGTCCCCCTTTACTTGTCCTCCTCTTTCTGTCCTAGCTCTCAGCTGCAATTCATTCATCCATACTCTAATGTCCAAGATGGTACCTTATGAATTTCATTTTCAAGAACACAATAATATCCTCTCAGCGTGATGGTAGTGGAAATACTTGTGCAAAAGCTACAAAGCAGATAGCTTAAAAACAAAAACAACAACAACAACAAAAAAACCCAAAACCAAACCAGAAATCAAAGAAAAATTCCAAAAGGAGATTCATTTGAAATCTTATTTCTTGAGGGTCTTACTCACATGTTTTGAATGTTTTGCAGTGTCAACATTATTTACTGTAGTACCATAGCTAGTGGGTATAAGTATCCTGTTGGGTCCAAAGGAGAAAAGGCAAACCTTTTCAACTTGTGCTTTAAACGTCCTTGTGACTTACAGGTCTTGCTACAGCAAAAAAAGGGAGTGGGCAAGGTGATTGTTTTGGAATTCCTTACTGGTGGTACTGTGGGAAAAGAGAAAAAGCCTGTTATCACTTAAGTTCTGGTTTGGGCTGAAAAAGAGTTAATTGCTGTGTTTTGGATTTAGGATGAGAACGGTGTTGATAACAGACTGATTGTTTTAGTTGTTGCCAAGTAGTCGAGAACTTTTCAGCTTCTCATACTGGCCTGCCAAAGAGAAGGCAAGGGGTGCACAAGAAGCTGAGAGGGGGGACAGCCAGGACAGCTGATTTAAACTGGTCAAAGGGATATTCCATACCATATGACATCATGCTCAGTATATACTTAGGGAGTGGACCAGAGGGTGGTCAATATCTAGCTCAAGATCTAGCTGAGCATTTGTTTCAGGTGGTGAACAATTGTGCTGTGCATCACTTGTTTTGTATATTCCTTTATCATTAGTATTGCTGTTGCTGCTGCTGTTGCTGCTATTTTCCTTTTCTGTCCTATTAAACTGTCTTTATCTCAATCCACAATTATTACTTTTTTTCTTTTTTATTTTCTCCCCCATTCCCTAGGGGGGAGCAGGCACATGGGCCGGAGGGGGAGAAGTGGGGGGAGGGAGTGTGGAGGGAGCGAACAGTTATATGGTTGTTTTAGCTCCCTGCCGGGTTAAACTACACCACTTACTCTGGCAGACCCTAAATTCTATCTGGCCTTTTCATACTCAGGAAAACATTTTATATCTGTTTTACATACACACACACACACATATATATATACAGGCACGCATCCGCGCACAGACTCAAGCATGCATAGACTGTATTTAGGGGTACTTATAAGTGTTTTACTGTTGCTAAGATAGAATAAATATCTCGGCATTATAACATAACACCCTTTCGATTACATATATCAGCAGTAGCTGGTTATAAATAAGTATGTAATTTCTGTATGCCACGTCTATTAGAGGTATAGTATAATGTTAGGACCTTATTAATAGAAATAAATATCAGAGGTAAAAATAAACTGTTGCCTGTACACCCACCCTAAAGACATGAAATGTATTGTTTTTCAGAGATTTTTGTCAGATCGTGTGAGACCCTATAGAAGCAGTCAGTGTAACGTGCAATTCCCGAATGCCTTTTAAGATTCCACTGCCTGAAAGTGCCCCTCTGCTCTCACTTCTCCCTTCCTATTCCTCGGCCCCCACTTCCCTCCTGTCTCAGGAAAAGTGCACCCCAGCCTTCACTGGCTATAAACAGATAAAACTGACATATGGTCAAAAGCATTTTAGGGCCTGCAAGGTGTGGGGAATATCCAGCTTTTTTTAATTTTTTTTTTTCTATTAGCTTCAAAGATAGTTGTTTTTCTATCTCTCCATGGCCATCTTACTATCATTCATGCAAGGCAAGAAAGACAGGGAAGATCGGAACAGCCAGGATTTTCTTCTCTTCTTTGACAGGCAGTAATGCTGCTCCTAAGTGCTGCCACTTTTCACCCACGGAAAAGAATTTTTCTGACCTGCGTGACTGTCAAAAATGGACACATATGAATGAGCCCTGTGTAGTCTGAGAACTGCAATATCACAGCACCATTATTTACAGACCTTACCTGAAAACACTGGTCCTAGGCACCCCTCTCCTTGTCTCCTGTTTGATTTTACCCCAGGCCACACAGCATGGCTCACTAATTGTGGAATGTTGTTTTGAATACAAGGTTCAAATAGCAAATTTAAACTGTAGATTTAATCTTCCGAGAACTGTTGAGATGTATGTAATTTTCTTCCACAAAAGCTGAACAAAGAGATGGTATAACATTATGATTGCGTAAATCTTCTTTCAACACCTCCATTGTACAAAGTGTAGTCTCAGTGATTGAATAGCAACAAACAAAAGTCTGTCTTCAATTAAACCTCTGTGACTCACAAACATGCAGAAAGCTTCATCTAACATATCTGCTATAATTAGATTCCTTCTTTAAGGTGAAGTGCTTTTGTTTTTAAAATGTTTGGAATAATCCCTGAAAAAAAAAAGAGATAAAGATCAGATATCTGTTTTGTTATAATTCATTCCTTTAAAGAAAAGTCAGAATTTTTCATTGGAGTTGTCTAAATCTAGCTGTAGAATTACACTCCCCTCAAAAAAAAAATTAAAACTAGCATGGAGTTTTGATGTTATAACATGGCTACCCATCACAGTTCAGCACCTATAATCAATTGATATGCAGTAGGCAAATGACAATTTGTAAGTTATAAAGTATTTCAGCAGTGGTAGCTGGGGAGAAAATCAGTATGTTGTCATTTTCAACAATTGAATAAATTTAGTGGAAGCTTAAAATAACTTTCAGATGAGAAGTAGACATGTGTAGTGAGAAAACCTGCAAAATATTCATTGTGCAGCAACATTCAAAGGCAGTGGGACATTAATATTCATTGTTCACTATTAAATATATAAATATAGCCATTCTGTAACAGAAACATTAGGTTTTGTGTAAAAAAAAAAGGTAGGCTGGGATGTAATCCTTGAGGCCTTAATATGCCACATAGAGACGTGTAAATTTTCTGCATGCAGGCAGTGCAGAGCTTCTTCAGTTTTTAGAGTTATTATGTTAAAATCGGACTGGTGTCGAGGTATTCTCTCACATGAAGAGATGAGGGGGGCAAAGTGAAGTGATTCCCTAATCCAGGAGAGGTGCTGTTAAACCTGCATTGTATTCCTGAGACTTTTCCTTCACCCATTGCTCCAAGCAGCCCCAAGATGCTCAATAGAAGTCTGAGGATATAGCCAGATAGATTTGGCTGACTCCTGCGTTTATATGGCAATGCTGCAAGTTCTATGTCCATGGATTGAAAAGATAGAGGACAGGCTGACCTCAGACATATGCGTACAAAAATGGAATTATTTTGAACATCACTGACATACATATGTATTAGCAGGGCAGATTGGGCCTGTAGTTTAGCCAGTTAGGCTAAATGTTAAATTATTATTAATACTTACCTTTATTTACCAAATGATATTTACATTTTCTTAGAAGCAAAACTGGGCAGATAATGTTTTTTGGTTTTGGTTTGGTTTTTTTTTTCAGTTAGATGCCTGAACTTGGGAATGCAAGAGGAGCAGAGGGTCAGGGATCAATTCTCATCCTACAAGGACTGACGTAAGGTTTTTAGGACAGCCAAAAGTGTTTGATTCTGGCCTCCATAGGACTGGTCTGGAATGCCTACAATGTCCCCTAGGACAGGTGAAAAAACAGTGACTCAAAGCTCTTCCCACCTCATTTCTTTCCAAGATTCAGAGAGGGGACTTTCCTGTCTTCTATGCTGAAATACTGGCCCAGTATTGCAGCGTACCCTAAGGCATAGTAGGAAATAACAGTCCTCCTATTACCATTGATGGAGAAAGATCTGAGAAGAATCAGATGGTGGAGATTTCATAACTGTGGGCAAGGAAAGACTCCTTTTTGTGTCTGTTTTCTGCTGGTTTTATTCCACTGTAGGTGCCAGAGTATTTCCAGGGGTCTGCAGGTCTGCTTCCCCCAGTGCCAGTGCCACTCAGCCCCCTTGTAGCCTTTCCAGTCTTCTCTACAACGGGGTGTGGGACCCACTTGGGAAGCAACATATTCATGTGTCCTGTTCCTCTGTAGAAAAGATTGGGTTAAATACATCCTTTTCCATCTCCAACACAACTGTGCTATTATGTATGACAATTTTTGTCCAGGAGAATAAAGTACTTTCTGTCCAAAGGTTATACCTTTTATTCTGCATAGAAGGACTACACAATAAAAACAGTCTTATTTTCAAAGGAGAGCGCACAGGTGTCCCTTACGCTTGTTTTACTTTTTTGGTCGTACAGTCACTGTCACCATAGGTGGCATGAATTACTTTCCTTTTCCTTTAGCCACTTTTGGAATCTGTGTGTGAGTGTCTTCTGTAGTATTTAAATGATGCTATCTTTGCAGAAGCTCTTTTCCAGCCCTCTTCCCCCTTACTGATTTATAGGTCATGCTCTGATGCACAAAGCTCCAAATGAAATGGAGTTCAACCAGTCATAGATCAAGGTGTGCTACAGCTATACAATAATTATTTCATTATTTTGTTATTTATTTTGTTATTTTTTATTTGTGAAAGGGTATGTTAGAATAAAAGTCATATCAATAACAGAAGGAAGTGTGCAATTGTTACGTCCGTAAGTTTCAGGTTAATCTTTTCCTATTCCCTGAATCATTGTAAAATGTTTATTGTTCCCATTCTATTGCTGTTGGTAAAGCTTCTGTCAGACTTCACTATGTATTTAAAAGAGAATAAAATCTTTAGTTTTAAAATTAATTTTCTTTTTTTCTTCTCCAAAAGGGGAAAAAATAAAGGACCTTCCCAGCTACACAAATATTTAAAGTCTCATTGATATAAAATTGCACAGTTTATTCCAACAAGGGACCATATTCTCTAGAAGAAAATTGAAAAGCAATTGGTGCTATTTTATTTACAGAGCCCTGAGTTCCAACAACATTATTCCTCTTAGTCCTTGAGGAAGTAATATACTCTCACCCTTAAAACGCTGTAAGTAGTCGATAATCCATTATTACAGTAAGCCGTACACTCACACAGTAATTATCTAATAACCCCTTATAAAAGACCGTAGCTTCCTAATCTGTTTATAATTATCATTTCAATGATCCTGTGCATTAATGTCTGACCTTCAGCAACTCTGACCTGATCTTAATTAGCTCTAATATCAAATCATCACTATATAAGAAACTAGCCATGACCAAATGAATGAACCCCAGGTACAGTTAATTTCTAGAGCAATTATCTTTTCATGTAGGGAGATTTAAATGATTATCTGCACAATTTCACACAGTTTTATGTAATTCTGCGACATTATAAATTCTGTTTTAAATCATATTTCAAAGGCATGGCTCTGCAGACTGACTTCATATAGTACACTAAGCTATCAGGATAGTATATCATACTACCAGCGTATAAGAGTAGATGATTTTTGTGTCATTATTTTCAATTACGCAAAGTGCATTTCACAAAGTGATAAATTGTAGCTGAAATATATAAATATGTGCCAAGGTAGTCTAGGGGCTAGTGACATCCAGTATAAATTGTATGTCATTTTAAACAAATGTTACATTATATTAAAATAGTGTAAGTAATTGATAATACCATATGTGTTAAAGCAAGATTAGAAAATTCTAAAATGTGTATTGGTAATATGCATGCAGTATTTACAATGCATTTGAAGCTGAGTATCATTTATCATATTTTAAAAGCTACTGTATAAAAAATGAGAATACTACAGAAAATATTTGAAGCTGTTATTTAATTCACAATTACGCAGTATTAAGGGCGTAGAGACTATTTAACACGTTATTAAAATACCCAGGCTTCTGATTTATAGTTTAATCTGACTGGAACATAACACAAACCTTCATGCTGTCCCAGCTATTTGCTTCATGCTTTTCTACACACACACAAACACACACACACTAGGGGGAAAACTCACAGTCTTTCAGATAAACAAAGTAGTTTAAGATTCAGAAGACAGTTCCACAATCAACACATGGGCGTGCCATGTAAGTGCATTTTTGAATAATACATCTCTGGAAGAACCCAATAAGTATTCTTTCTAGATTTTTCAGGGACACATTTTTCACTCAGTTTAGGGGGAAAAAAAAAAAAGGGTAGAACAGCCTTTTTATTTCAGAAATTGCAAATCAGTTGCAAGAAGTATTTCAACAAGCATGTTATTTACTGTCCTCTCTTAACACAATTTATCAAAGTTAACCATTGAACCTTCTTTGCCAGAGCTCTTTCAAGTGCTAACATTTCCTACCTATAAGCCAAAACATTTGTCCTACAGCCATCAGATGAAGATAGCAGCCTGATGAGGGTGATTGATTTGAAAGGTAATTTGAATGGAAGTTGTTGTGTACATCCTCTTAGTGATGCCACAATGACAGCTCAGACAACCTTTCTATGATATATCACCCAGGGAAGCAGAAAAGAGTAAATTTAACAAGTGGCATTGCCTTCTTATCACATTTTTCTTTTCTTCTAATTTAGTATCTTCATTCTATATTATGTATAGTTATTTATAAATATCAAAGATAGTCAGCAGATGTCTTGTCTTACCATTTAATTAAGTCAAACATTCAGTAAGTGATGTATAAAATCAAACAATTAGTATCCACTAGCTAAATAAACTAAGGAAATAATTCTTAGAAATTATCAAAAAGTGATTGCAAAGAAATCCTAGCCAGCTTTCTGATCAAATGGAACCATCTGTTATCCTATTTACAGGACCATTTCTCTTCTTTTTCACTTCCTTTTCATATACGCACATATTTAATTCCTTCCATATACTTAAAATCAACCATGTGCTTTATAGGTCCTGACAATATTCTCCTTTACACTTTCAGCATATTTCTGTCAAGGACAAAATTGTCTCTACCTATGGCAAACACCGAATACTTTAAATCATTAAACAAACTTCAGCCATTTTAAAGGTTGAGGTTTAGAAAAACTACAGTGAATTGTTTTCATATAAAATGAAATATTCTCTTTAAAAATACTGGAATATTTATCTTCTTGAAATATTATAATCTTGCTCTAAAATTCTTCTCTGTTTTAGATCTTCTATCCTGTATTTCATTTTCATATCTTACAGTTGAGATACACATATGGAGACTTCAGGAGGCTTAAAATCAAAATCAAATTCCTCTCTTCTTCAAAAGAAAATAAGCCTACATTTTAATCAAAGACATTCAAGGAAAATGCATATTTCCTCCTTTTTTCACCTTCACTAATTTCAGTGTGAAATCTTGCTTATTTTCTCCCCATACGTTTCAATTTAAAAAGTAATTTAGTAAAACCTTATATGAATGTTACAACACAGATTTTAGAAAAGAGAGTGAGAGCAAGTGAACCATCTAAAGACAAGAGCTGGAAGCATTAAATTTGTGTAGGAAACAAAGGCATCCAGGCTTTTTTTTGTATGGATTACACTTACACAGGAAGAGAACCAGCTACCTCGAAACTAGAATTTCTTCCACAAACCCACACACATGCAGACAAGTAAGTCTGTCATCCTCTTCTCCTAGAGAATATCAAGCCAGAGGCAGCTAGACTTTGGGTCTAAATTGCAATTACAATGTTTCTCATGAGTCAGCTACGTCCCACATAAGGCCCAGTGCCACACACTATAAACTCTTCTAGCATATTAACCCAAATCTTTATTAATCTGTTTGTCAGAAGGCTAGTATACGAAAGATGATGATAAAGAAGTGTTGTTAGAGGTAAACAAATAAACAGAAATGAGGCAGAAAATTATGACACAGATCTTGCATAAGTCCAAACAAATAGCATTGGCTCTTTTTATTTATTTTTTTTCCTAGGAGTTTGTGTGTTCAAACTGAAGCATAGAGTTATTTACCTTGGAAGCTATTCAAAACAGGAATCACCTATTTGTTTCACGTTTACTCAGTGCTTGGTATGACAGAAAGCCAGTCTGCAATCACAGGTCACAAAGTCTGCTGTAAAAATGGGAAGCATCTAATTTACATTAAAAATCAGTGATATAATGGGTTGAAGAAACTGACCTTAGAAGTGCTAAGGGCCTTGTAATGGTGACCTACAGGTGTGTACAATGCAAAATTGTCTAGAACTGTCTAGAAAGTATTCATATATGGGACTGAACTTATTTAGTTATGACACAAATTTCTCTCACAAAATATGTTCCCAGGAGCTACTGTACAGAGGCAACGTTTGTTGTAGCTCATACTTCTGAATGACCATTGTTCCTCGGTTAATATAAGTGTTTTCTAGAATGCTGAATAGTCAGTCTGTACAGGACACATGTAGGCGTGGTATTAGCTCTGAGCATGGGTTTGCCTCATAAAGGTTTATCTCATCTCTAATGCCAGCTAAGCATGAGACTTAAAGTGCTCCTAGCAGCAAGGGTGTCTGTGATTTTGAGGTACAATTACCATGTTCATTGCATTACTTGCAGTTCTTTGTCTGGAGGCAGGGAAGGAGATTTGACTTCATGGAAGAACTTCTTCAAGAGTGCAGGAGGGATGCTGAAGCTTTTCATACCAGCTTTGAGCAGTGCCTTGAACAGTGGCATTTGTTCTCCTATCGAACTTTAATTTTTTGAGTGAAACAAGGCTGAAGGCAGATACTTGCTTTTAGGCAGAGAAAGGAAACAGACAACTGAGAGTTTTACTGGGTTTGCACTGTTATTTCTGGTTTTGTTTTCGAAATTACTTAACAAGATTTGTCATACCTCAAAAAATGAGGCTCAGGTGAGCTTGTTTCGAAACTGTGGAAAACAGTTTTTGAAATATCTTAACATTGTTTTTAGGTATTTCCCCAAAGGCTGCAGTCTTCCTTTTGAATTGAGGTTTTACTGAGATGAAAAGAAATTCTCTCTCATTGATCCCCGTAGGAAAGGCATTTGTCTTTGAACTCTATTTTTAGAGATGTTTTAACACATATTTACACTTGGGGGGATATGGATAAATGTAGTTTTGTTTAAAATTAACATGTTTTTGTTTACTTTATAGGCAGGTAGAGTTTGGTATTTGAACATGAACTCAGCTAACACATACACCTCCTGAAAGCCAATGTTTCCTCTGAAGAATTTCTTTTTTACCTCCATGCTCCACCCTGCTAGGCTAAGTGTAGTGGAAAGAGAAGAGAGTTTTCCATGCACTGTTATTATTCCAACTCAGAAGTATCATTCAAAATAAGGCTCCTGAAATTACTAAGAGCTGTGCCAAATCCAATCTTTCATTCATTCTACATCTGTCAACCAACAACTTTGTAGAATGACCCTGTGACTTTTACAATGGGACAATGTAAAAGGTTTTGATCAATTTTTATGAATCATCTTCATAGTTTTAAGATTCAGTGTAAGATTTTATCCAATTTTTCTGAAAGCTCATTAGCTGCATACCGTATCTACTGTTTGAATTAGAAGGGCTATACCATGTTGTGACCCCTGTTTCATACTGATCTAATAGAAAAGTGAACCAGGCTATAAATTTTTAAGCTTTACTTGTTGAATATCCGGATTGAAGTTTCATAGCTAGGGCTTCTCTGTAAAGGGAAAGCAATGTTTAGGAAGTCAGGTCTTAACGTGCCAGGTATGACAGGATGATTTCCTTGATAGAATCCTTTTGCTTGTGATAGGGGATCTTTCCTCTGAGGTAGTTCCCTTCACTCTCACAGCCTACAGTTAGATTCCTCATAACTTCAGGACACGTTTACATGGAAAACTTTTTTTGTAGTATACAGCAGGTGTGAATTTAATGCATCCTTTCTAGTCAGGAGTAATTTGCCATGTCAGCAATGTTAACGCCCTGTGAGATGAAAGTAGGCAAAGTTACCTCACAGACTGTGAAGATACACATGGAAGTCATCTATTGTGTGATTCAGCAGCACATGCTTTTTTACTGTGTACAAACAAGCTCTCATAGTACACAGATCTCATACACTGACAACAGGTACCTGCTTGTGGTCTCTGCCACTGCATTTATGTACATAAGCACACAAAATCCCGCTGTTGTGTCATAAGGGCCAGAATGTTTAAGTGAATTAATTAACAATGTGTAAATTAATCTAGGATGGTAGCTGCAGCAGATTCTGGTTTTCACTGGAAAATAATGCCTCTTAGCAAAAGGAGGAGGGACGAAAGGACTTTTAGGTCATTAAGCCCAGCTCTCTTCCACTGGTTATTCTGGTACTTAAATACTTTCTCCTAGTTCCTAATCTTGTTAATGTCCTAATCTTGTTCATGGCCCTGCAGTTCTTTAACAAAACTGTGTTTAAGCTTATGTGATTCATCATTCTGTGATTCTGTGATCTCTTTTACAGTCTATCTTCTGATCTTCCATCCTTCTCCTGGTGCACCTATGCACAGCAGTAGTTCATTTTATATCCTCTTACCCCTTATTTTGCTAAGACAAGTGACCTCATTCTCTTAACTCTTCATCAGTTGTCCTTTCCATTCTCCTGCTTACTGTAGTAGCCCTCTGCATTTTATTGATGTAATTCATCTTCAAAATGGATAATAGGAATCATATATTGTGTCCAGAAATAACTTCTCTGATATATCAAATGATCGTATTTGTACAGAAAAAAAAAAAATCAATCATTCAAATTTCAACTGTTTTCCCATTCTGCTGTGTCTGTCTTTGAATTAATCTGATTCTTCTTAGATGATATTTCAACATCGCTTTGTATTATCATTTAATTTCATCAGTATCCTCTCTGTTGTGCTAAGTCATTAATGCCAGTATGAAAACCTTCTGTCCCAGGCCTGATCCCTGGGTACCTAACAACTTCTTTCCAATTTCTAGTTCTACTTATTACTATCTTCTTTACTTTCACTAAAACATTTACTGCACATCGTCATATCAACACCTCTCCCCAGTGTTGTTTCAGAGTAAAGAAATAAAAAAGATTGATTAAACACACTTTTTAAGAAAGTTTGTCGATAAGAAAAGCTAGGAAGCTACTGATTCAACTGCTTGAAGTTAATAGAGTTCTAGTATGTCACGTTCAGATCAGTTCTGTCTGACTGTAGTTAGATACCAAATGCATTCAATACCAATGTTAACTTTTACACTTTTTCTCATTGCAGGAAGGAATGAATAAAACCCTGAATCATGAGTCTCTTCCCAACAGCTAGCCTGGAAAGAGTAAAGCAAAAGTGCTGCAGATGTGCAAAAGAAAGTGATAAAGTGAGTAATGAAGTATGAGTAGAAGTAAAGAGTAACCCAGCCTTTGGGTTTCCACCAGAAAGAGACAGCTAGTAAGATCAAGGTGGATCCTGCTTACTTACTGCAAACCAAGAGCCCAGTGGCTTCTTCAGAGTTTTGTGTGGCCACCTATTTTTTTCAGCTTGCTAGGTGCACAGTCTTCTCTGCTGATGTTTCCCCACACACCCATTGATTTTAATTTATGGTTTCTTACATTATTTCAGACTACATTTTTGAGAAGCTGATGCTAGATTATTTCTTCCACTCTTGAGCTCCTGACTGCGCTCCTTTTAACCACTGGGCCTCCAGGACTTTTTCCCTCCTTCCCACTTTCTTATGCTGCTCCTGCTGTTTACCTTGCAGGCAGCCTGCCTCCCGTTCTGCTGCCCAGCAGCACCTGCCAGCTGTTAGACTGTGGCTGCATTGCCAGCTGTGCTCACAGCAGTGCCAAAGGGCACAGGAATTAAAGTACTGGTAGCTCTACGTACAGATATTCTCACTATTCCCTCCTATCTACGGAATTAAAGCTGTTGTAGGAACAACTGGAAAGTTCACTGACACAGGGCACTCAGCTCTGATTACAGGCCAGCCCAGATTCTGAATGCAGCCCTCGAGTACTGTCAGTGTGCGCTAATGAATTAATCAACTGACCATGCCTTTGTGATGCTACAGCAAGAAGAAACAATAAATTAATACCACTTGAAATTCAGTAGATAAAAATGGAAACCTGGAACCACCCATTTACACCAGGAATATTTCAAAATATCTGTGTATTTGGGAAATTATTCTAGCCTGTATTTCATAGTTATTGAACTAAGGGTTGAATGTATTCCATTTACTGTTGACTAATTAGAACAAATTATCATTTGTTTGGCCTATGAGAAGAGTTACTTCTAATATGCAACCAGAAAAGCTGTCCATTCCACACAACAGTATTCAAACTACAAACAGTTTTCCTGTGTTTTGCTGTAGATGATATCTGGAAAGAGTGGCTCTAAATGTTACTAGGACGGCCTGATGGGAAGGGGCACCTTAATGAAATGACCCCTTTTTCTCTTTTAATTGTAGCAAACGCACCTGGAGATAAAGGAAACTAGGAAAAGAAGTCCACATCTACTAGTGAATAATCATGTCAAATTAAAATAGGACTTTGAAATACAAATTTGTATGCATTTTCATTGAAATTCATCACTGCTGTAGTGATATTTATTTGAATAAATGAAGGACTTGGGAATCAATTCAGAAAGAATTCTGTGATTCAGTTGAGCATTGATGGGCTGTACACTACATTAAAGCTTCTTTTTTATTTTTGCTTTTTAAAGCAGTAAACCTAAAGTAGATCAGTAGAATGGGAAGTGTATTTTACAAGTGATTTACACTGCACTTACAGTTGTACAATATTTTTGTGCCAGCTATTTGATTATTCTATGTAATGAAAACCTACTAAAGTCTCAGTTTGCTAAAAAATAGGAAGAAAATTCAGTTTAATATGAACAGTACATTGTAATCCAAATTATTCATTGTGTGTTTCTTGAAAAGTTTTCTAATGGGGGATAAAAGGAACATGCAGGTTCCTGTCAACACTGAGTGTTAACCATGATTCAAGAACCCAGTCTAACATTAATTAAAAACAAAACAAAACAACCCAGATTGCTGAGATACAGAAGACACTGGCAGATATGGAAGTCACTCCCACAATCTTGGTTGGTTGCACAGTACCAAAGTTAGAGTCATTCCTATTGACTCCCTAGAGGATTAAGTATGTTCTTCCAAAGGTTTGCTTAAGATGTAGTTATTAGGTTACATTTGATTTTTTTAAGGAATAGAAAATCAAATATGGATTTAAAGAAATCCATATTCATTCAGATGGCAATCAGTTAACTTCTGTCTCCATGAAGCTGCACGACAGATTTAAAATTATTCTCCAGGGGACTCCTTTTAAGTTAAACTCCATAGTCTCATATATATGTTTTATGACAGTTTCATATAGGCCCAGTCACTTCATCTTTATAAAAAAAAAAAGAATATAATCTCTACCTCATGCACACTACTGTTTATTTTTATTTTAAAGTCAGATTGAATGTAATATATTAAAAACACTTTAATCATTTAGCTATAAGAATTCAGTCAATAGATTTTTTTTCCCTCTCTTTTTAATAGGACTTTCTGAACAGAGTTCTTTTGATCTCCTTGACTGCTTTCTATATTGTAAATCTAATCCTATATTTAAACATTTTCCTACATTTCATCAAACACTCTGATTTAAATTTTCCTTAATCTAGCTAGTCATATTAATCTACTCCTTCACTTCACATTGTAGAGCATGTCATTTCCTTTTAAAAATAAATAAAAATAAAAATGGTTAATGAAAATGACTGCTACAACATATTTGAAAATACTCCACAGTTTAGCATCACAAAAAGTGAACATTTAAGGATTCTGATTCTAAATGCCACCCTAATTAAAGGAACGTTCCTTTTAAATGTGCTTTTTTCACATGCATAAGAGGCCTTATTCAAATGAAGGGGAAGACCTTTCACATACATGAGGCTATAATAGAGAGCTTAGCATAACTTCTACCTGATTTTCAATGCAAATGGCAGAGGAGAAGTTAGTGTGTTGATGCAGATTATGGTTTATCCTTCTCACACACCACAGAATTCTTCACGCTCTGGAAATATTTTGCTTATCAGTGAGAAGCAATGATCAACACCTCGCACCCCCAATCCCAGAGAGACTCAGAAAGTGAGATCATCAATATTCAGATATAGTCAGATTCTCACGGTTCCAGACTATTAATTTGCTCCTAAACCGAAGGTTTACTGTACAATTCGCAATATAAACATTTTACTGCCGCATATCAAATATCAAATAGAGTGATTAAAAGACAACTTAACAACGTTATGTTGGTGAAAAGCAGCAGACAGTTGGCATTTGAACGCATTATATGCACGGAGACTGTTCCTTTTACCCTTCATTGAAAAAATTTACTACTTTAATTTTCATCTGTACAAAAAGCACAATGTAGGAAGAGATTTCTATGCCTGATATGGTAAATATTCTCAAATTAGACTTAACAAGCACATATATTGCTCACAACCCTTTAGTCAGCTTCTGTATTTGCTGTCTAAAAAATCTTGAAGTCACTGCTCATGTCACATACAGGTTCTCCTTTCTCTGAAAACAGGCATTGTTTATTATATGATAGAGGAAAGAGATGAGATGTAAAACCACACCAACCATCACAACTCAGAACCAAATTAATCAATGCTAACACTAACTTGGACTAGCACCTCTGACTGCTCAGGAGCAGTGTTACAGTTCAAGAGGAGAAGTATATGCTTGGTGTGCAGTTTTCATGAGGTTTCCTGACCATCTTGCTGGACTAGGAACAGCTCTAGCTTGTCTTCCAATGAAGTGAAAAAGAAAAATGAAATAAAATAAAAGAAAAATTAAAAAGAAAACTAAAATAAACAAAAAAATCCACCCACTGTCTTCACTATTCGGGTAAAAAAATTGCCCCTTTCTGTTGCTGTTAATCTTCTGTAGAACAATGGGGTGGGATTTGAGGTAGATCTTTGCTTAGGACATTGTAGTGATGGCATTGCTATTTTTAGCATTTATTCAAGTATAAATCCCAAGACAGGGAAATCTTTTAAGAAAATAATAATGGAGGTGTTTCTGCAACTGACCTCTGACATGCTTCCACTCTAGTTTTGTATGTAGTGATGGGCTGATAAGGGATCATTATCAAGTATTGATAAACCTATTACAAATGGACATCTTATACACACAGCCTGTCACCAGGCTCTTCCAACTGGATAGCAAATCCTTCTGTGAGATATTTTTCCTCTTTGAAGCTATCCCAGAAGACAAATCTGGGACTTGACCATAACTAGACAAAAGAAGACACCATTTTCCCAGTTCCTTCAGAATGTGAAAAGCAGACTTCTAGACTTCAAAAATGTAAAATAAAATACTCAAAGAGTTTCAGGATATTTATCAAAAACATGGAATTTGAAATTAATCAGAACAGAGGTCTATGTGTTCTGCTTGAAAAGCAGGGATTTTGTTCAGTCAGCAACCTAAATGAGGAAAAAATTGCTCAGTCAACAATTTCCAAGGTGACTATATTTCTGATATTCCAGAGGTTGGCTCAGAAGGGGTCCAGAAAAGCTCTCACTTGTAATTTGCCATTATCAGTAAGGGTCATGGGACAGTGTTTGTGTAGCAGAGATGTAAAGAAGTCAATTAATATTCACTTTTTCATCTCGGGTGAAACAAACATGTTCTAGAAGATCATAAAATGGTGTCCAGGAAAATAATGACCAGGCATGTTGAATTTTCCCCTACATCTACCTGAACCTAACATTGTGGTGGTTTCTTTCAAATAGAGACCTTACTGCTATGTTTTCTGTCTTTGACACAGTGAGAGTGGATTGCTGTGCTTCTTTGCTATGCCAGATTGTGCAGTAGTACTATTTAGAAATTAGAGGTGGCTTCAGCTCACAGCAATCTCCTTAGTGAGAAATTTGTTTTACTGAAATCACATCATCGCATCTTTGAAGTGCCTGAATGCCTCTGGATTTCCAGACACCATTGAAATGTTGGTTGCTTTTGTCCTACTAAAAAAAAAGTTGGATTTTCTAACTCACTTGCTCCAGTTAAACTGTTCTGTCTCTGAAGTTAGTGAGAAGAAATTAGGCCAGTAATGATCTCTTCTGAAAATCCTCCTCTAGATAACTTGGAATGTCTGCAAGGTGTTTGTGTATATCCTCACACATTTTTTATATAAGGTTCCAGAAGCAGAATACTCTCCCTAAGACCTAAAGCTACTCCCAAACAGATTGAAGATACAATTTGACCACACAGCTGAAGAATGCAGTTTTTGTGGGAAATGTTTTGTTCATACAGGTTACTAATGAAGTATTCAGTGGTTTTTCATGCTGGTTCGTATTATTTTTTGCACTGCAATCTTTTACAATGTAAAACCACATCTGAAATTACAGCTTCATCTTCTATTTTACATCTTATCAGTGATAAGTTTAATACAACTTCACAAATTTCCTAGACCCTAGTTGAGATCAGAGTAGGATGAAAATAAACTAACTGAAAAACAGTTCTGAGAATACTTTTTGGTTTATTTAAATAGCCAGAGAAATAACTCTGGATACCAGAGAAGCAATCTCTGCATCAGCTAATTGGATTAGATTTTTTAAATGGTACTACGTATATTAAAACTGACAAAAGCTCTTAAAAAATCATTATTTATGCCCTTCTATAAATTCTTAGAAATGCAATGCAAAATACTGATATTACGTCAAGTAATAGGGCAACATGGCTAAGATCAAAGTCTCAGCAGATTTTTCCCAAGAGAAGGAAGAGCACAACATGCTCTCTTAATTTTGCGACTTTCTTTATATGCAGAGGACTTGTTTCTCAAAGAAACACTATGGATGCTTCATGTACAACCAAGTAAGTACTTAAAATAAGTGCTATAATATCTCTATCTCAAATCATTAGGAGAAGGTGCAAAGAGTCTTAAAAATGTATCATTATTGAAAGTCAGCTAAGAGGATTTTCTGTGAGCATTAAAAAACATCGCACAAACCCAAGACTCATCTTCATTCTTTGCCTGACTTGTAAATGTCATAGATTCCTTTCAGGAGACATGCAAACTCTTCAGTTGATGTCCTGGAACAGGACTTATAAAAGTAATTCTTTTTGAGTATTCTATTTCAAAACATAAGAAAGTACAGTATAACATATGTATAAACAAGAAACTCAAAATTTCCTTAGTTTCCTCATACCAAAAGGAATGATTAGAGTTCTGAACAACACAGGGCAATAGAGCATAAAAGACCTGAGGATTTAAAAACAGGTCTCTGAGATAAGAATCTAAACCCCAGAGTACGGTACCTAAGCTTCCCATGTGGTGAATGAAGCTAGATACCCGAGAAAACGATCCTGAAAACCCAGTCAAAACCAACACTTTACACAGTTGTCTCTCTTTCATGATTTTGCAGAGGTTGAGCAACTGGTTTGGGGTTGCAAGCTTCTCTTTTCATGTATGACCAGAGGCCTGAGTCCTGCCCTCAGGTCATATATACCATGACCATCCATTAACATATGCAAGGATAGCTCTAGGCACAAGTCTGCAATACCATTTTTATAGACAAAACACTACAGTTCCTATGCATGACATCATCATGCATTCATAAGCACTCCAGGAAAATGCTTGCAGTGGGGTAAGATTTAGAGTACACCAGGTCTTAAATGCTGTTTCATTGCTTGCTTTCCACTTCCCTGAGAAGTGTGTCATGAAATGTTGCGGTGCTTTATATAAGCAATATTATTCGATAATTTGCAGGCAAGCTGCTTATTGTACCTTACTTACAAGAAAAATCTTGTTTCTCGAAGAGGTACAGACACAATACAGCAATAGGACAGTATAACCTATTCACTGGCTCTGGCATTTTCTTTCTTTCAGAAACTTCCTCAAACACACGTACTGGTCTTAGTGGAGCGTTCTACATTTGGATTTTCAATTTAGCTGAAAGATGTATAAAATCTTGTGTAGTCCCAAAACTCCCAGTTGACCACACAGGGAAGACAGCCCAGGAGTATCAATTATTCTTGTCAACTGTAATTTACACTTGCTAAACTACCTGGCAGATCTCCTCCTTCCAGATGCTGTAATAGGAATAACGTATGCAGTAAGCTAAAAAATTTGTCTTAATAATATTGTGCTTCTGTAATGTTTTTCATTCTGATGGAAAGCCAAAAAGATTGAGATGTTACACAGAAGAATCTGTTTGAATGCCATTTGTACAGTCTCTTACAGTCAAACGGAGCCAAGAAAAGAAAAGAAATAAAGGTGCTTCATAGATGGAGCTCTGAAATTCTGAAATAATTTTGAAAGTACCATTTCTTTTATTGTCCTATCATTTCCGCCACTTGTATGTTTTTCTATATTAATCTGTTGATGGTTGTTTGCAAGCCATTCAGGGTAAGAACAGTGATACTGCTCTACACATGCCTAGCACAATGGGAACACACATTTGATGTTCCTCATGCTATGAGCATATAAAATTGAGATTAAATAACAAACTAGCTTAGCATGCAGCCTGAGAAAACTATCCTCTCTAGCAGCAGGATATGCTTTTCTCCAACTGACATGGCTTCAGTACTGTTTTACGAGGAAGAGATGTCTTTGAGTTTCCTGAATTTCTCTTGAAATTTTCTTGCCCATGTCCTGATCAGACTTGTTCTGGCCAAGCCTGTGAGAAGTAAAGGAACTTTAACCACAGGGGATGTAGCCGGGAGCAAATTTAGGTAATGACTCCTAGAGATTTATTACTAGCAAGGCAGATGTATCAGCAAGACTGAGTGATTCCTTGGTCAAGGAATTTTAACTCTTGTTGCTAACGTGTTCTGGAGTGTCAGCTTTCAATTTGGAAATGTTGTATTCTTAGTCCTTACAGTGAGGATCTAGAAAACCAATTGCAGATCTGTGGTATTTTCCATTTTGCTAGCAGCAAATACTGAGTATTATTTTCTGTCTGCCTGCTTCTCAGTCATCTCTGCCTGTTGCTCCTTCCTATTCCCTTTTTCCCACAAGGGGGAGCGAAATTTTGTTATACAGATGGTATTTCCCACACTGTTGGTTCAAGAGTAGGAAAATGGTATGAAAGGATGTTAACAAGTGACTATGGAAGTAGTTGAACTAAATGGCATATGAGAAGAAGAGCTGAAAAAAAAAAAAGTGAAGAGGAGGATAGAGACAGATTCTGAGGTGATTCTCCTTATCAGGATTTTAGGTTCTAACACCTTCCTACAGCTGAAGAATGTTAGAAATCCAAAAGAATCTGCACTTTTTCAAGTAATAACTGTTGAAATAAGTATTTTGCACAAGGTGCATATATTCAAGTTCAAGCCATCACTGTGTACATACTTAAAAATGAGAATAAGGACTGGAGTTGCAAGCTGTTTCAATGCTGAATTAACATTGTCATGGAATTTAGGCACACTTACCATAGGGTACATAGCGTACTGACCAACAAAACGATGCTCATGAAGATCGTGATGTTCACATGTTATAAAGTTTTATATCTTGATGTGTCAGCACTTTGCTCTGAATTAAAGGATTTAGAAAGACTATACTTTTTTCCACTCTTATACAGTTCAATCTTAATTATTGCAGCTGCAATGTTTGGCACCTATACATACTCATAGGCCCATTGAAGTCAATAAAACTCTGCAAGGCCAAAGAGTACCTCACAACAAATCATTTTCCAAGATTGAGGCCTGGGATTCTTTTGAAGCATAACAGCTGTGTGAACATTATAATTAGAGCATCTCCTCATTCTGTGGTCAAATTCAAACAAATACATATCCATATCTTGACTGGGCCTGTTTCTACAAGTGAATACACCAACTTCAAATCATTTGTCAATTAAGGCATACATACACCAGCAACTTTAGCTTACTTGAGACATCTAACTAAGGTTACAATTCAGATTCCTGAAATTTAAGGACCTAAATGACCTGTAGTCCATGGAGAGAGGCAAATATCTTCCAGGGGTGACTCAAAGCAGCTGCACTGAATTTCTTGAATGCAATCATATGCTAAAACTGGTCTGATTTGCTACACTTTTTCAAGGCCCATCTAATCTCAAGCAAGACAAAGACTCAGGAAAAATTATTTTAGAATGGAGGCAGAGGAGAATGGTCTCTGAGAATTATGATCATTCATGACAAAGATTTAAAATAAAGCTACTTAGAAGAGTTGGAAGAAACCAATGAAATTTTTATTTTGAAAAAATATTATTAACTGCAAAGAATAAAATAAATTATCAAAATTCTTCTGTAATAGATAGCTATTTGTATAGTTTTTTTCCTTTGAAATATTAAAAACTATACACCATTTAAGTTTAAAAGTTTGTTCTTAAAGTCTTCAGAAAAAAATATTTACACACAAATCTTTTCTAGTTATCAGAAGGGGCAATGAGGAACAAAGAGTCGTGAATGACAGTCATGGAACAAAGAAAGACATGAGGTAAATCTAATTTTCAAACAAATGTAGGGGATTCTGGATGCAGCTGCTAAAAAATGGGCCTTCTTAACTGTGTTTCACTTGGAAGCATTGCTGAACAAAAAGTACCAAACGCATGCACATCCACACTTCAAGCATGAATAATTTCAGGTCAGGGTATATCATGACCATGAAGCACTAAGAGGTTGATGAGAGATCCTAAGAGTACCGAACGTCCTGATTTCTAGAGATGAATGGAGATTGTGAAGCTTGCAGAGCCCAGTTGTTAAGTATTCCTCTGCTAGTGGGCAGGGCTTGGGCTCTAGTCCCTGCTTGCCTAACACAGCACACTACGTCAGAGGCCCAGTCTAGTCGACAAGAATCTCCTGTACACTCTGCTACACGATGGATATTCCAGCAGCCAGCACTGCCAGAATAACTGAAAAGTGTCTCTACCTTTCAGCAGTCTGGTCTTCCTTCTACAGTCACCCCATCTGGAAGACAGGTCTGGACTGAGCTCAGAATCCTGAAGTACCAGCACTGTATTTCTCCCAGTTCTGCTTCTCTCCTTTTCCCTCTTCCACCCTCCCTCCTAGAGCAGCATCTGTGTTTCTGCACACTAACTCAAGCCATCTCCTAGTACAGTCCGTACTGCCCTTTGAAAGCAGCTAAAATTCTCCATTGATTAGATAAGGAATGTATATATCAGAAGTAAGCATTGTGTACCACCTCGCTGAGGTGCCTACAGCTGCCTACTGAGACACCTAAGTTGACGTTCCAGGCCAAAGGCAATCATCCGCATTCTCTATATTGACACACCATTTTTATTTTAAAAAATTGTAGTAGTGGATTGTGCTACCATCCTCTGAAATGTTATAAATGAAAATAATGCTAGAGAGTTGGCGCCATGGAATAGCTTAACCTCCTGCTAGGAACATGACAAAAACACACAAGCTTCAACACTTGCTTTCCCTACTTTGGAATATAAACTCACACTTCCATCTTCCATCTTCCACATCATGGGCAAGTATAATAACCACTGCTTTACAAAGTCGGTCTTTTTTTTTTCCCAGCTTCTCTTGTTGATTCTATTCCACTTCACATAAATAATTAAATATTACTGTTAAATAATAAATATTAAATAAATGGGCCAGAGAGAGAGCTGGAGAAATACTGGCACTAGGATCTTTCTCAGAACATTTTCACATCTTTTATTGGGGTGGGTTTTTTTAGGGAGATGCCTCATTTTTTATCTGCATTTCAAGAAAAATATCATAATTATAAAAAAAAAATGATGAAATTGTTTTTCCTACCATCTATATCATAAGTTCACAAAACTGAACATGAGTACATATAGATGTAAACATTGTTCATTTTTTAAATCTCAGGCAATAAATGCCAGAAACTATCCAAATTAATTACGGTATAGATAAGAATGGCAGAGGTAGGTTGATTCCAACTCATAGTCATGCCTTTTTAAGAAGTGCCACATTTTATGAGAGGGTTTTCTCTTCTTTGTGCACATGCACATGTATTCAGGCAGCTGTCTAAACAGGAGGCGTCTTGAAATCACCCGAACACAAAGTGATGTTAAACTCCTGGAGCAGCTGTTGAAGTGGGAAAGGTTTGCAAGCCATTGCTCATCTTCTACCCCCGAGCATTCTTCTGCTTTCAGACTATTTTTCTTTCTCTCTTAAAAAAAAACCACCACCAAACAACACCACCACCACCAAAAAAAAAACCCACCACCAAGAACAAAGTAATAAATTATATGTTCAGTAACACTGCTTGAATGGGTAAATACCAAACGTGAGGCCAGATTTTGAGCAGTCTATAGAAGAAGGACTTGAAAACTACAGAAATTAACCACCAGATACTGAGTGAATGATGTTTAGTAAAAAAATCCCCAGATGCAACTATATTTTCAAAGATTTCTTTCTTTCAGAAGTATAACCCACAGGCTTGCACACTTTCTGCAGTTCTTATAATGAACTTTTCTTTTTATTGTGCAAATTTCAGAATATTCAGAAAATAAAATTTAAACTGATTATTTCTAAATTAGTTATTAGATATGTATTTAACAATATATAAAGGTAGCACTTCAAACTTAACATCTCCATGAAACATTATGTGCATTATAGTAAAAATTTATTTAATTACTCTACATGGTTTCACTACTTTAGCTTGGTTTTAGTCCTTGGACATCTTTACTGTAACTTTAATTTGCCAAGCATGCTGGTCATTGTAAAACAAGACTAAGAACAAGATAGTTTTAGCATTTCTTCTGGGATTTTTGTTTGTTTGTTTTTTAGCAAGACCACTTTCCCTTAGCATTTAAGACTAAACAAATATATTTGGTAACCTATAACCGGAGAGTTTTACGTCATGGGATGAACTTCCAGTAGTGTTATGTTGCTAAAATGCACATTCTCTTTTAAAATTATAGAAATAGCTTGGTGCAGCTTTATTACTACATACAGTCCTGCAGACCTGTCTTTCACAGAACTTGTAAAGCAAATATTTCACCTGGAGATGGGCTGATGTGATGGCTGAACTGGTTGCATAAGACACTGATGCTATGAAGTAACATCTGAAGGTTATTCAAGCTCAAGTTTGGTGTTACTAAAATGCAGCGAGCGGTTCTAAGACATCTCTGTCATTTTGGGCTGACAGTTTGCAGAGGCTGTTTTTGAACTGGAACAAGGTTGTGCCTGCCCTGTAACTGGGAAATAGGGCTGTTCTAGTTTTGGCTCCAATCTATTACCAGAGGTTATATGACAGGCTTAGTTTTGAATCCATCTCTCTTAGAATTCAAAGGCATTAAGATAGGAAATTTTGTTTTCCGTACATCCCTCTGTAACAATATGTCTCAGAATTAAAACAACAAACTTGCTCCTCAACACAAAGGTTATGACAGCATGTATTAATGGCTAAAATAAATACATTTTCCCAACAAGACAAATTATGCACCAATATTCAGTATACCTGGAAAGGTCAGCACAGAACTCGTCTGGGAGCAGAACCAATAAATTATTTGTGTGATAAAAGCAATGTGTTGCCTAGAACAAAATGCACTGTGTTTTTTAACTCTGACAATTTATTTTCCTTATAAATAAAACATTATCCATGGTAAAACAATGTAGTGTGCAGTGAACAGAAATAATCTACAATTTTTAGCATGCACTTTAACAATGGTGTGAGTAACAGTGAAACAAGTTCAGCAGTAGATGGAGACTAAGAGCTGGCTCTACAGGTAGGAAGGAAGAGCTGTGGTTATAATGTTTCTAAAAATATTACAATACAATCAGCTCTTGCAAGATGTGCAGCCAGCTGGAGTGAAAATTCATCATCACAAGGAGGTTTGTATACTCCTTCTGCCCAAAGTTTCCATTTGCTTAATTTATTTTCTTTCTGTAACATACAGTACCTTGCATATATGTTGAATATGCTACTAAATCTGTCTTGAAAATCCTTCAATGTTTTCTGAAAATTCCTCTAATTTATAGTGCACATTTCTTTTACTATATATTATAGTCAGAAAAAAGTGTTTTCAAAAACAGTGTTAAAAAAAGTTTTGCATTGGAAAACTTTCTGGTTTTTGTCAACATGAAAGAAGTACTTAGATCATAACACGCAAGTCTATATTAGCACATCCTGATCTCCTCCCCCAAGCAAAACCACTGTAGAGCCTTCATTGACTGAGACCTGATGGATCCTCCTGTAAGTATTCAGCTGGAATCAGGGAAATATTAGCTGCAACTTTTGTTACATGCAGGCTCTGACCCATGGTATTCCAGCTCAGGCATTTCAATATTTATTGACAAAAAGAACGGATTAAGGCACCTTTCCTTAAACACCTAGTTAAGAATATTTTGGCTACACTAGATGACCCTAAAACTCAAGGATGTGCTACTACTTTTCTGGCAATATGTGAATTACCTCACCTTATCTGTGATGCTTACAAAACACTGGTGAGACCAAGCGCGATAAGTCATGACTAATGTTCACTCTGCTAAGAGACAGTTGTTCTTCTGCTACCTTATTGGTTTTTTTTCTTTCTGAATTTAGAACTTCAGTTCTCTCTTCTCCTTCCCTTCTGCAGTTTTCATCCTTTTTTTTTTCAAATAGGGGGTAAACCTGGGGTGGATAATTATTAGTAGAGATATATACAATATCTGCCTTCTGTACAATAATATAACATACATAAACACTGATGACTTTTCATGTTTTTTTCTTTTTTTTCTTACAAACCATCTGATGATATAACTGTTTGTTTCCTAAAAAAAATTTTTAAAATCTGTGAATGCATTTGTGAGTTACACATTGGCCAGTGATGAGAAGTTTAATGGCTTTAACTGTTCATACTTCCTTACCTCTGACAGGATATGAAGTGGGATTCACCAGGCTATGGATTGAAATTCCTGAATTTATCCTGAAGTCTGTGTTCGATTCTGATTCAGACTCCACCATAGACGTTGGTTAGCATGAAAGTTTATTTATTTGTTTTTAGCAAAACATAGGTATCTCCTAAACTTCTACTGCCTTTTAGAACCAATGACTTACAAAAACAAAGACAAGGTAATGGCGTTGACGCACAGTTTGCTAATACCATGTAGTATTCACACACAGAATCACAGAATCACAAGGGTGATTCACAAAGGGACCTCGAAAGATCATCTAGTCCAACCCCCCCGCCAAGGCAGGGCCACCTAGAGCACATCACTCAGGAACACGTCCAGTCAGGTTTTGAATGTCTCCAGAGAAGGAGACTCCACAACCTCTCTGGGCAGCCTGTGCCAGGGCTCTGTCACCCTCACAGTGAAAAAGTTTTTCCTTACGTTAACCCGGAACCTCCTATGCTCCAATTTACACCCGTTGTCCCTTGTCCTATCGCTTAGTGAGGCCGAGAAGAGCCTGGCTCCATCTTCCCGACACTCACCCTTAACATATTTATAAACATTGATAAGGTCACCCCTCAGCCTCCTCTTCTCCAAGCTAAAGAGACCCAGCTCCCTCAGCCTTTCCTCATAAGGGAGATGTTCCACTCCCTTGATCATCTTAGTGGCTCTGTGCTGGACTCTCTCTAGCAGTTCCCTATCCTTCTTGAGCTGAGGGGCCCAGAACTGGATGCAATACTCCAGATGCGGCCTCACCAACGCAGAATAGAGGGGGAGGAGGACTTCCCTCGACCTACTGACCACAGCCCTTCTAATGCACCCCAGGACGCCATTGGCCTCCTTAGAGCTCTACATCTAAGCTAATCATTAGACCCCAGCTTAAATGGTACCTCTTACAAGGAAAGCCTAGAAAACTAACCAGATATAATATCTATAATGTAGATGCTGAAATGCAAATGAACTGAATCCAATAGCCATGCTCTATAGATCTGGGAGCAGAATAAACATTGAATTCTGCTCAGTTTATTGGTGCCACAGTTACTCTGATGGGAACATACTTTACTGTCCTATCCCCAAGATCAAAATGGTTACCGTTGGCAAAGAAATTATGAAGCCAGTCCAAAGCACTCCAGTGTAGCGGCTTCCATGTAAAAAAGATTAATTATAAACTAACCATTTTACATAAAAATTAGCTACTATATTTTTCCCCAAACTAAATCTAAAATTTCTTTACAATAGTGTTTTTATTCACAAAACTTGACTTTAATAACTTACTAAAAACTACAACGTAGTTTTGTATAATATGTAATTGTACGTATGAGATAACATATTGAAGTTCTAAGTCTAAACAAAAGAAGTAGTAATGAAATTTTTCAGTAACTTTGAACCAAAATTATTTGAACTTTCATTTCAGGAAATTTCTAAGTTTTAGCTTTTCATTCTGAGTTAAGAATTTTTATTATTTTTATTTTTTAGACCTCTCTTTTAAATGTATTTTTTTCTCAACCAGGTCGAATTTGCCTTTCAGTTTAAATATATGTTCAGACTCACCATAATCAATATCAAGGGGTGAATTTTTGGAGGGAAGTTACAGAGTATTACTCCTTTTTCCTCCCACAGTATTTACCAGTGCATCATGCTACTGAGGACACATGTCCTCCCAGACCTCTAGGATGCCACTGGTCACTGTATTCCAGTACCCATTTTGGCTCATCTCTCATTAACTTCGGCACAGTGATAAGTAAAATGTAGGTAGGTTCCCATAACCATTCAGATTGGAAACTATGAGCTTGATGTTTGGTGTGATAGGCAAAGGGCAACTACTGAAAGGCGCCGGAACTATAATTTAATATCTTCCTAACAAATCAGTTTTACAGAAGTGCCCTGAAAAAACGTAAACAAGGTAGGACTGTATTTGCCAAAACCAGAAAAAGAGTACTGCATTGAGATGCAAATGATAGGAATTTGAAGAAGAGTTTTGCCTTCATGGTTGAGCAGGAGACACAGCTGGTACATCAGCCACAGGACAGCTGAGGTGCAAGCTTTTCTGTGTCCAACCTGCTTTCTTGTCTCCCCTGTATACTTTGAAAGAGAAAACCTGGGGAAACATGACATCACTGGTAGTTCTTGCTGTAAGCGCTTGAAGAGAATGCGCCAATTATCCATGCAACTGGCCTCAGTTACAAGTGTAGAAATATTTTTGCATAAGGCCTACAAGTTCCTAGTAATTTTAAAAATAAATGGAGCCACTGAAATCACATAACCATTTACTTCTTCTTTATTCTTTTCCTACTGTGTTCATCCTCTGAAGAGTGCCAAAATTTCCAGGAAATTAGTGAAATTTCTCATGTCTGTTAGAGGTAAGGTTCTGAAAACATCAACTGCAATACAGAATGTCAATGCACAAAAACTTTTTCACCTTATATTTTACACTAAATCTGACTAAAGAACCTATCAAAAGACTTAGCAAATCATCGTGTCTTACTGTAAAGTAATTTACAGTTGCATTTACAGGCAGGCATCAGCAGGCTCAAAACCCATTACAGCCAAAGATAACAACATTAACTTAATCCTGACAGGCAAAATACTCTAGTCAATACAGTTGCAGGTATGGTGTGTTGAAATATCCAACTGCAAACAATCCTGGAAAAGGTCAGTGCAGCACAAGTGTTTAACAATACAAGTGCTCCAGTCTGGTATTTTAGACAAAAGTTATCATTAATGTTCAAATCAGAGAAACTCACACTGAATCATCGCCTTTGAAGTCTTTGTAACACTGAGCTTCCATCATAACCACAAGCAGTAGTATTCATGTATCACAAAGCCTTTGTTTAAAAACCTGATTAGAAAATGCATCCAACTCAAAAAGGTGCTCAGAGAAATAGTCAACCATTTATTTACATTTTTACATTTTGTAATCTTTCTGTCTACGATATCTGGATTACAAGGAAAGATAGGCAAATATCTGAACATTTGCATTACTTCCAAGCCCATATTCCCTATAGCACTAACAATTCCTAGATAGTCTATTGTTTTCACAAGATCTTTTGATTTATGTTAATAGTCAAGCTAGAAGATCTGTGACTTGCCAGACTATACAAACTATAAAACAAAGCTGACTTCCCCTTTAAGAGGGGCAAACAGCTGTTTTGGAATCAAGAACTAAGAATAAAATTTAGCTATAAAAGTAGTAGTCATCTTCTGATTAGCAAAAGTTCAGGAAAGAGAAGGAGAAGAACTCCTGAAACACAATAATGCTTTGCCTCAAACACATCTTTGTTTCGGTTACATTAGATACCTTATTGATTTTGATGTTTGCAGTAAGCCTCTGATGTTAACATAGAAACAGAGCAACCTTTATAGTATCTGTTAACTGTATAGGGTCATTCCTCTTTACTTACTTAATGCCAAGCTACCGAAGTCCCAGCTTCTAGTTATATATGTAATTTTTCATACTAACTAATGTAAATCACAGATTTTTTAAGGCTAGTATTTTCCTGGTAACATTAAGCCAGAAAGCTGGTTACTACTATTATTTTAGGTTCAGACTTTGCTAAGAAAATTACTACCAAAATTATTAGACTTTGAGACCTCATGCTGCTAGTGAATCCAGTCATGTGAGGCATAAATGCAATAAAAAATGAATTTAGAAGTCCAGGACTGGATTTCTTCAGCATTTTCCAATAAACTAATGTTTAGTATATTCTAGTAATGGGTTAACACTTCATGTGAAGAGTAACGTACAGGTAGTTAGATTATCAAATTGCTCTTTGCTGTGGGGGATCAGTTATTTTATTACAATTATAACTGGCATGTTACTGTGTCATGACTCAATTTCTAGGAGAGCTGATGCTTCTCAGGGAGGGACAGTCTAGAAGGTTAAAGCAACCATGCTTCATTAAACAAATGCATACCACTAGATCAAGTGCCAATAATGACATAACTGACATACAGCAGAAGAGGTCTGCGCTAGTGTTCTCACCTTGTTTCCACCAGCATGTGTCATTGTGGACGCCTGTACCGAGGCCCTGCACTAGCAAGAGGAAGAAAACAAATGATGCCTTCATAGGGAGAGATGGGCACAACGTACAGATGTAATTTATCAAAACAAAGGAGAGACTGGAGCTGAACATCTGCATACATGTGGGTCTGATACACCTTAATTTCCAAGGTGTTGCAGAGTGTACTCTGGGGAAGGAAATAAAGATGCTTTTTAGAGTACTAGTATCGTGGCCTCACCATGGTGCTATAGATGGAAATATGTGGTTAATATAGATGGAATTGTGGTTAATCCATAGTTCATGTAAAACATCTGACTACTTGCACTGAATTTGTCCCTGAGTACGTTTGTAAGAGTTAACATACAAGTATTAGCAGGTGTTAACATAAACTGTAATCTCCAGCTGTTTGCATAAATAGTCTGCTCTTTACATAAAGTTCAACAGTTTATACCATTAATTCATTCTTACTCCAGCAGTAAACTGTAGCAGAGGGACAGGATGGACAGCTAACTGACAAAAATTTTTTTAGGTGTCCCAGCTATATTTCTTGCCAGGTAAACTTTAATATCAGAAATATGGCAAGAGCATGCCACAATAATTTTCTCCATCATGTCTCTTTAATATGTTCCAAAAATCCTGAAGCAAGAACTTTATTAAGTGTTTATTTAAGTGTTGTTATAGGGTTACTTTCCTCCAAACACTCAAAAATGCTTTTACTTAGATATTACCAGTTCACTCAACCTACACGGGCCACCTTTATTTGAATTTACTTTGGGATTTTTATCCGGTTTACTTTGCAGGGAGGGTGCACACTGACTCAGTTGAGCACTGAGGGTCAGCAGCACCTCCTGAGTGTCCTCAGTACTCCAGAAGAACCATTACACCCATCCCTGGGGAAGAATCACAGAACACTCAGATTAGATGAGGCTTTGGGCACCCTGGTCTAGTGTAGGGTGTCCCTGCCAATGGCAGGGGGGCTGGAACGAGATGATCTTTGAAGTCCCTTCCAACCCAAACCATTCTGTGATTCTACGATTCTACTTTGCCAGAGAAGAGCATAGAAAATACTCTGGAAACTCTAACACCATAGAGAATTGGTGAAGATGAAATAAATATACCAACATTGTGCTTCATGCTCTACCTCAGGTGCAGTATGAAAGACCAGATTCCTTTGGCTACCCACAGGGCTCATCTTCTGGCATACGATCAGGGCTGGGATAAGGAGAGCAAGCCTGGGGTGCTCACGATGAGAACTGTGCATTTGCTCTGCATGTTAGAGCACTGGAAAGTATGGTTACCTGCATACATCATTACGGGACTGTTTCAGTGGATTCTGACTACCGCTGAGATACAGATTAGGTGGAAAAGG
Source organism: Psophia crepitans (assembly GCA_013399095.1). Lineage (NCBI taxonomy): Eukaryota > Metazoa > Chordata > Aves > Gruiformes > Psophiidae > Psophia > Psophia crepitans. Next base: position 234,728 of record VWZZ01000512.1, read on the forward strand.
TGGTTTGCTATTCTTCTTTAGAAAGGACTCACTGTCACTAATAAAAGATTAGATGGGTTTTATAGAGAACTTAGCTTCAGATTGAGTTGCCTGTGAAAACTATAGTTCTGCACATGTGCACACACACATGCCTGAGGCGCACATGTACACGCACACGCACGCGTGCATACATGTTGTTGGGCCTTTGCTGTAATCCAAGCTGAGGCTGCTCCAGGCACAGGCTGCCCCAGGAGCAGTCTGAGCACCAGAGTGACTGCTGGGCGAGCGTGGATGTTCACACCCAAGTGTCACTCAGCCTTCCAACTCACCAGCAAAACTAGTGAGTAAAATCATGAGGCTGCCTGGTTCCTGCCTTGACAAGAAAACTTAGAGGTTTCTTTAGCTCTTCCAAAAAGTTCACGTCTGTTACTACTATATTGTTTAAATCTTACCACTTTACATGCATGTCTGAGTTATTTTCTGTTCAGCTCATAAGTGTTCAAGCCCACAAAAAGGCCCTTTAAAGGGACATTATAAATGTTGGCCACATTTTCTACCCTTAGATATGCAGACCACCTACAGTCTTCTCTCTTGCTTTTATAACAAGCCAATCATCACACCTTTAGTCTGATAATTTTCTCTAGCAGAAAAATAATTTTTTAAGGAGAATGGTAGCATGGAAATGGAAAGGAACTGAGACTGGGAGTTTTCTATTGTTATCTGTGCTTAAAGGAACAGTGGAGAACCAGTACAAGTCACCTTTATCCTCTGTGTGTGTTTGTGTGTGCAATACACTCATACAGTATATGGGAGTGCATTTTCCTGTTCACTGTTTTGAAAAACTTTAAAAGGAATTGACTTCTCCAGCTCTTTCGCCATTATAGTGATAAAAAATTGAAACACCTCAAAACTTACTTCTTGAATATATAAGCTAATAAGTAAAAATTAAGAATGAAAAGGCTTGGTTTTTTAACTAAGCTAAACTGTCATACAATATCCACCATAGTAGGATATTTGGGGGCCACAAAAGGTTAATCACTAAAACTTAGCGTATAGCCACTATGGTAAAGCACTTTAGGGACTTCAAACTAGGGTTAACTGTCTTGCCCCCACCTTAGTCACCCCTTATCTGTGCACCTGTGTAGTTAAGCGCCTATTAGAGTACAAATTAATAGGTCTGAGGTGCTTAATATGATCTAAAGACTTATATTGATGTAATCTCTTTAAGATGATGTAAAGGTTTAGCATAGATTATGATACTTATGTATCTGAAAGCTTTAGTTTGGTTTATCTGAAAAAAAAATCCTTCCAAGACATGGTTTGGAGGGAACAGAGGTAAAGAAGGAAAAGGGGAACATCAGGAATGTTGAAGAATAGTTAAGAAGCGAAGGTGTGTATTTTGCCTCAGGCTGTGCACTTGAAAGAATATACAACCACAGTTCTGCAAATTTGTGATTAGCCTGGAATACTAAGAAGATGTTAGTCTATTAAATATCTCCCAAGTGTGTTCATGGGAAATTACTGCTGATATTATTAGGCAGTTACTAGATTTGTTATACGGGAACCATTAGAGCTCTTTGACTCTTTAAAAAGGTAGAGAAGAACTTTTAATTTCTGAGTTAAATCTATACTGCTTCGACCAAGTTTATTTAAACAAAAACATACACAAAAGAGAACTTTAAGGAGAGTTGACAGCATTCATCACCTTGCAGTTTCAACTCAGCACTTTGGTCGAATAGATGTCACTTGTGCTGGTTGCTGGGAATTACTATTATTACCTAATTATAGATTATATTTTCATGCATATGTACAAGGGAGGGAAACCTAAGTAAGGCATTCAACCCTAATTGTCATGCTCCCTCATCTTTAAGAGCTTAACTGAAGAACTAAAATTGTTTTCCCCTATGTATCCATCTTGCCCCTCTAAAAAAAATGGCGTTTTTAGTAGTGATTTGGAAAGGTACATGACAATGTCTTCAATGCTTCGCATTTAATAAAATAAGAAAACATTTAAGGATTGAAGATTTGTTAGAGTTTTAATTTCTGCCTTTCTTCCAAAGCAATGTGAACTTTTCAGCCTATGCGCTAAAGATTGAAGTTCCACAAAGATAAAAATGGACAATGTTTCTTTAGCAGACAATTTGTCACATAGCCTTTAAGTTTTACTAGCCCGGAGAGATATCCGACAACTAAATAGTGAAAGGAAAGTGAATGATTAGCTGGCAGACCTTCAGGCTACTGAAAGATAGTTTTAGTAGCCTGTCATGAAAATCTGTGGCCTCAGGCTGCGGGGCTACTTTTTATTTCCAAGCCTGTTATTGATTTTGGTATGAAGAAAATAATTTGGTATTGTTGCTTAAGGTGTCACTGAGAAAGGAAAAAAAAAAGGAAAAAAACAACAACCACATGTTTCATTTGTTAACAGTTTTTACTTCAAATTTACCTTTTTATTACAGCAGGGATTGAGCTGGTAGATGAAGGGCATTTACTACTTAAAGGTACTACCATCTTTATGAAACATGGCACACTAATCGAAAACACAAGTAAACTGAAAATTAAATTTAAAAGCCTATAATTTAGTATCTTCCTTGCCAGGAATGATGACTTTCATTTACGGAGGGAATCCAGAGCTGCTCAGGGTCAGTCTGATGTGTGCCATTTCCAGGCCTATCGTGGAGGCTGATGGAGTTGATTAATTTCTTGGAACTCAGCTTTGTCTTCTCCAGCTCACTGAACAACTTCATTTCAGCTGATGAGTTCAAACAGGGGTCAGAGCAATCCTCATTTCTGACAATCCCACAAAATGGGAATTAATTTTATGAGTTAGTACCATTGCGTTCAAAACTAAGCCGAAAGCAGTCAGCTAACTTAACCTAAGGAGGGAAAGAAATATTCCATTTATGAAGCCTGCTAAGGTAGACTGAACTGTTTAAAAATACAGGAAAATATTTACATTAGCCAGAGAAAATTATTAAACATCCCATAGAATCTAATGCCTGAAAACCCGTTTAAGGTCCATGTCAGAGCAAACACTTGAATTGTAGCTGTTGCTCTTCATCATTCAGTTGGATTAAAATGAGTTAGAGAGAACGGAAAGATGCAGGGCAGCAAGGAGAGCGTACCTGCTTGAGAGGCAACAAGGCTACAAGCTCTAATGTTGTTTCAGTGGCTGCTGAGACATAATAAAGCAATGCTGTTCATGTAAGTAGTAATGGCATTTAACATTATGAATATTGATAATCTTTTCAGAAGCAAGTATTTCACAATCCAATCTTCAGTCTTTCTCTTCAAAGATGATTAAATACAAACAATATTAGTAAACAAATGCAATTTTGAAAAACAATATACAAACAACACCGCTTCACCTAACTGTATTCTTCTCTTTCAGATACTACTGGGACTTATTTTAAATATTTTTTTACAACTATTGTTTGCATAGAGTGATCTAAAACTACTTATATCTTGACATAAATATGTAAGCTAAACTTAAATATTAGAAGCATTTGCTAAGGATGTTACCTCTGGCATTGTTCCTCCCAGTGTCCTGGTTTGAAAAACCTGCAATGTCTGAAACACCTCCTAGACATGTGGAAGAGGCTTTTCTCTTTCAGTGTGCTGGGGTCCGGTTGAATAACAGAGATCAGGAACAAGGACACCACGGTATCCAGCAGCCGTGAATGGGAGTTTCTCAAATAGACAATTACTTCTTCTTGATTTGATGTAGAAAAGTTAAAACACAGCCTTAAAAATGGAGACTTATGTTCAAGTCCTGTGGTTTCTTATTCATATATAATCTGGGTAGTGCAACAACAAGCTAGAAGCTGTAGATTTTTGTTTCACCTGGTTTGTGATGTGAGTGCAATGTTTGACTTTTATCTCCACCAGTTTACCAAAAAAAACCTTTTACCTTGTTCCTTTCTTCAGGATACAACACAACTCTGGCTGCATGGCATGGTGGAAGTAGACAAAAAGGTCAAATACAATGAGATTACAAAATTCACATTGTTGTTACTTTGATGCTTTATCTTTCTTCCAATCTGTAAAAGGACTTATTTATTCATTCCCCAACTTGGTGGTCCAAAAAAGCACAACATCCAAAAAAACATCATTTCAACATTGACTCTCTAGAATGCTAGAGTCAGAAATCCTGTCTTGAATGAAATATCCATGGTCATGGATTTATCCTGTCAGAAAATTATCTCTTTCTGTGCATTGCTAACCAACATATATATGAGGAGAGTTTCTCTAACTCAAATGTTGTGATACAATCTTTTTTTGCAGACATGTTACAGTTTCTAGCGTATTTTGAATATTTTTATTATAATTATTTTAAAAGTTCAAATCACAAATCTAAAACAGTGAAATGTGATGAGTACCAAGAAATATTGTTGTATTTCTTGGTCTTTTCTGCATCTTTGATATGCAGATTTTCTTAATAATTTCAAATGGTTATATACAGATGTCATACTGGGTTTACCAGTTTGAAAATCCCTAATGCAAAGCATCCAAGTCAGTCATTACTAAACCATACATGGTGGTACATATAATAAGAACATTTGTCCTATGAGATTCCTAGCTGATATCTTAGACTTCTCTTAGAACTGACCAAATGCTTTACTCTACAGAAGCCAAAATTTATATAGTTCATAAAGGTTAAAAAGGTAGCATTTTTATAAATACATAATTTTGTCTGGTTTTCTGGTTCCATGGAACATATGTAAACAAATTCCACTTTTCAAGGGGGGAAAAAAAATGTATGGAAAAGAATAATTTAAGAACTTCACTAAGTCAGGTAACTATTGGATTTTTGTCCACAGCAATTTGATCAGATAATAGAATTAACTTTAAAAATTCTGTTTTGAACATCTGATGCTTTATTAAATATAACAATTTGCCCTTATGCTTGCACTTTTTCCCCATTAGTTTATAATTGAATCTAGCAAAACGTAATATTCTACCAATCAATTTATCTAATGATTGATTCCAAAAGCAATTGAAAATCCCTACAGTTGTTTACTTACATTTCTTTCATACTAATGCACATATTAAGTGGTGATAAAATATATATGAAAACAGGAGAGAAAAACTTGTATTTTGAATGTCATACCTGAGAAGAGTCTAATCTAAAGATTTCCTATTCAAATCACAGAGAATGTTTCTCTAGTGTCTCCTATTTAGAGGTTTCTTGGTGATTTTTTTTGTATGCAAAAACTGATAGGTCATAGATTTCTTCTAGTTAATTCCTAGTTTTCTAACTTCTGACAGAGCTTCTCTCTGCAAAACACGCAAACCACAAATGCTTAAAAAGAATAAGTGGTGCTGAGGTACAAGGGATTGATCTTTTGAGTCATTTTGCATAATTTGGCACAATCCGTTCCGTAGAGGCACTAAAAAAGACACTAACTTTCTTTCCCAGCAGTTCATGGCAGTGCGCGTGCAGGTGTTGATTTTTAACTCTGCCCCTTTTCTCACCCTTTACTTGCCTGCGAGACAGGGAGATGAGTTAGAGCTTTTGCTTATCTGTGTGGTGTTCTGGGTTGCCCTCTTAAATAGGGTTGACTCATGAAATTGCGAACCTTGGGTTCAAAACATGAATCACTTTGCTGAGAGGAATAAATGAAACAGTTTCCAAGTGAACCCTCTCAACTTCCATTGTTTTGTATATCGAAAGGTACGGCAAACCAGTAGCTCACAGCTAGAAGACAAAAGAATAATTTCTGCTGTCACCAACGAGTGCAGCAATTGCTGACACACAAACTCTGTGCTGGTCGAGTACATGGAGTTTAGGAGTTTTCATTCAACAGCTGATGTTTGACACTAACTCATGTAAATCCTATAAATCTCCTTGTCCAATGAAGCTGAGATCTTGACGAAGATCTTATTAGCAGCAGACGTGAATGATACGATGGTTTTAATTGATAAATGTATTTACATCCTCAGGTGTTTCACCCAGAATAAATTACCCCATTGTAATTTACAACGAAACAAAGCAAACTGTGAATAACAGCTTAAAATGTCACTATGAAAATGAACCTTAGTAATTTTTTTGTAAGTTGTCTTTAAATGCTTATCATTTGGATAGGAAGACAAGGGGGAGGGCCAAAAATCTGAGCATGGTTTCGTTCCACTACAGAAGCCTTGAAATGCTACGAGTCACAATCCATGGTCTACAAAGATGATATGCTGGGCAAAAAAAGTTGGTCTGCAACTATTTTTTGCATTGAAGTATGCATAGAATCTCCACCACCAAAGGCATCAAGAATGTATTCATCTTATTCACTTGAAGCATGGTATTGCTCATTTTTCTTCAAACCTCTTCTATTACTGGGTTTACTGAAGTAAATTATCCCATTTTTAACTGCAATTATTAGTTATCAGATTATAAACAATAATGACTAAAATTTACACAGAATACTGAAAGTGAATGAGGAGAGTTATCTGATTCAATTCTGCAAGTGGTAACATATTTTGCAAAGCAAAAATCTGTCTATTTAGACTAATTTTCCTGGCTGTCTCTCCTTCCAGCATGTGCTAAACTTACACACTCCCTCTGCTTTCCCAGGTCATGGGATGATAACTTACGTTTTGCTCACAGCTATCTACAGTGCATCTAACCCCCACCTGAAAAAAGTCTTATTATAATAGTTTTAGCTTTTCTTTTCCTCAATAAAGGAGGAAGTTAGGCTATCAAAATCCAGAGTCCTACTATTTATCCAGTTCACAAAGTTGTGCCATTTCTCTAGTGATATAGTGACTCCTCAACATTCGGCATTTTCTGTATTAGAATGAAGTCAGACTATGACTGTTATAGATTGAAACAATTTCCAAATCCTGGATACTTTGAACACAAGGTCACAAGCAGCGTAGCTTGCATTTTGATTGCTGCAATCTTCTTCAAACTCACAGGCACTGTTTCTGTAATCTTCTGAGTATTGCTGACACCTAAAATTGTTTGTGGACATACACACCTCTACATAATAATTTCTAAAATGAAAACTGATTACTCAATATGAATTTACACAAGTTGGATTTTAAAGATAATTTGTAAAGGATGAGAAATTAAAAAATCACACAGATGACAAAGCAAATTGTGCTTTGAAGAGCTGAGATCTTTGAACTTCCACCAGTGCCAGGAGACATTCTGTCAGCTACAGAACTGCATCTTTCTACTGACACTGAATGGTATGAAATCAAATAGATCTTTTGATAGCACAAGTTTCAGCCACAATTTTTAGACTAGGGAAGTGCAAGTACGCTTGTATCTGTGTAGGTTCTAAACTGGAGTTGCAACTTTGTCTACAGTAGAAATTAAACTATATACTATTAAAAACTAACTATAGGATGAAAAATGAGAGTGACTAGGTCCTTGAGTTTGAAACATACACATTATATTTACTTCAGACACCGTTATTTCTGCTGAACTAAGTATGGAAAGATTCTAGCAGTCTTCTGACCCAGTATAGGAAAGCAGTAAGACTTACTGAAGACTAAATTAATATATAACAGTAAACACTTCTGCATCAGCTACTTGCCACCTCTCCTTGTAACAGAAGAAAATGGACAATACACATGGGAACTGTGTGCTATCCATTCAGAGGTTTTCAGATAGAATTCCTTAATTAATCCCCATGGGATACAGTTCTGAGAAGTGGAGTAACTACTTTCTCTCATTACTGAGTTCTTCTCTGTATTAACAGTACGTTAGACCAACGGGATGGCAAACTGTTATGAACTGGGATTTTTACCTTTATTTTACCATCTTTAATCCAGCCTTTCTCAAAGAAGACCTCACATACACTGTGCTTCACTGTGCTCTGTCCATTTATGCCTAGAAAAGACAAAGCACAGATAAAAGCCGTCGTGACACTGCTACCCAGCCCGAGCAATTCACCGCTAATCTGGCAATCTGACCTAAAGGGACCAGTTTTAGGAAGAATCTAATTTAGTCGTTAAATCCATTGAGTTTAGGTTTATCTCAGCCTCTCAGTAGCTTCACCCCAGGCATTGTCAGTTATACAGCTGTGAACAGTTGCTCTTGAATTAATATGCAGTCTCTGATGCACCTGGCCACAACACTCTGAAAATGTCAAAAACTGAGACCTAAGACTTGAACTGCTGCTGAAAGTCAAGTGACAGCCAACAGAAGACAGGAAAATCCTGGGAAAAATGTTTAGTTTTTCCAGCCAATAAGATTACACCTACATTCTACAAAGTCAAGAGGTTATGAAGATCCCTCATTACATTTAAAGACTCATACCAAAGAACACAATAATGGCTACCTTTAGGGCACAAGCTCTGTCAACTAAATAAACTAGATTTCTCCTACAAAGTGCAGGTATTATCATCCTTTCTTATATATATTAATAACTGAATATGCAAAATAAATGATAAATTTGATCTTAGGAGATCCCCTGGAAAATGGATAAAAACTTTTTTTAAAAAAAAATCCTTGCATAATTTGCCCATTTCTTCATCTTCTTGTTTATTTCGTGAAGTATCAGACACAAAATTTAAAAAAGAAAAAAAAAGTTGCAAATGGCAGGGATAAAGAAAATATAGTAAACAACCAACACTGGGCTTATAACAGGTTTATTTAAAAAAAATAAATATGAGAAAAAAATAATTTAGAATACAGGAGGTAAAAACAAGTAAAGCACAAAATTTTCATTTTGAATTGTGTTCATTGGACATGTGCTATGTGTTTTTCATATTCTAAAATATCAATTACAGTTTGTAGTTTTATATAATTGCCAGACACATATAACTTTCAGCGTTTATTCTAGCCAGGGTCTATTTGTGGGCTATTTTCAGCTTAGTATCATCTTTAAACTGACACCAAAGCTGTCACAGAATCACAGGATGACTGAGATTGGAAGGGACCTCTGGGGGTCATCTGGTCCAATGTCTCTGCCGAGTCAGAGCGACCTAGAGGAAGTTCTGATGGTTTTTGAATATCTCCAAGGTGGGAGAACCCACAACCTCTCTGGGTAACCTATGCCAGTATTTCCTGATGTTCAGATGGAGCCTGCTGAGTTTCAGTTTGTGCCCATTGTGCCTTGCCCTGTCACTGGGCACCACTGAAAAGATCTTCCCTCCATCCTCTTTGCACCCTCTCTTCAGGTATTTATATACACTGATGAGATCCCCCGAGCCTTTTCTTCTCCAGGCTGAACAGTACTAGCTGAGATGCTCCAGTCTCTTCATCATCTCAGTGGTTCTTTGCTGGAGTCTCTCCAGTATGTCCATGTCTCTCTTGTAAGCCCAGAACTGGACCCAGTACTCCAGGTATGGCCTCACCAGTGCTGAGTAGAAAGGAAGGAGCTCCTTTCTTGATCTGCTGGCAACACTCCTGCTAATGCTGGATACCATTTGCCATTTTTGCCACAAAGGGACATGGTCAGCACATATTCAACTTAGTGCCCACCAGGACTCCCAGATCCTTTCCTGCAAAGCTGCTTTCCAGTCAGTCAGCCCCCAGTGTGTACTGGTGCCCGAGGTTGTTGCTCCCCAGGTGCAGGACTTGACACCTCCCCTTGTTAACTCTTCAAGAAACAGACATACAAGGCAGTGCACACAAAACTCACATACTAGCAAAATAAAATAAGTACATAAGAAAAACTTTATTTTCCTTCAGTTCCCACCCTTTACATTTATGAAAAAGAAGCTGTATATCTAGTATGATGAGCATATCAGAATACACAAAATGGGGTAGCCAACACCTTTCCACATCTTGAGTGTGCCTGATATTTCTTTGTTGAGCAGCACGCATCAAAGATTCAGGATATCTAGGCCCTTTCATGTCCTCTCCCTGAAAGAATTGGAATTCTGTCATTTTCCATGGGGTTTAACTATGAAAGTCAAACCAACCCATGTCTTTACTGCTCCCTGCCACACAGCTTGTCAATGCCCCACTCTGCATTTGGGAATTCCTTTCTGAAAATTTTGCCTCCTGTAATGGATTTTACTGTGGATTTTCTTACTGGAGATATGGCTGCCTATTCTACTACAGACGTTGGGACTTAATCTACAGGTCTTATCGTTCAGTTTTTCCACTTTTATATATACACACAGAAGTATATCTTTATATATCTGTATATAGGTATTTATACATATCAACATAGATATTCCTGATGTGCACATCATATACTATAAGTGTATGTATCACACACACAGCTATATGTGAAAAAGCAGATATTTATAAAGACCTTAATTTTATAGTTACAGGTGTAGCTGCACAATATTTCTTTATAAGATATATCTAAAGGTTTATATGTGCATCTAAGTATCTACCCTCAATTATTGTAAGATTTTGGATATAGCTGTATTATGCTGAAGGAGGCATCAGCCGCACACATATACCTCAGAAAGGAAGTGTAAAATAAATGTGCATCTTCTAGTGATGGGCTACCTGCCACTTCAGTTTCTCTCAGAACAGCTGGGCCAGCAGGGACAGAAGCTCGACTGACAGCATTGGAGAGTGGCAGCAGAAAGCTGTAAATTATCACTGGTAAAAAGGAAGCTGTATATCTGCATATACATCAGGGTGTCTTAAGGCACTGGGAAATACGACAGCTGGTTTGTTGCTTACCCTTTTTGTTTGCTGCATCACTGATACAATTATCACTTGTACAATTTATGCTTTTAAAACATAATAATAGTGGTTTGGGAGTTTAAAAAAAAAAAAAAAAGAAAAAGAAAATATAAAGGACTCATCAATTCCTCTAGCACAGGCTTTTGTTAGCCATGTGCCATGATACAGATCTTCCTTTGCTCATGGACTAGATTTTTTTTGTTCAAAACTACTGGAGAAAGTAAAGCAATATTCTTTCATTTTCATGTCATTTTCATGTTATTAAATTGAACAAGTAGGAATTGGAAAGCTGAGGAGATGGTTTCAGGGCACCCAAAGTAGCTTGTCTCTTGGACAGAATGCTAGTCTATGGAAAATATTAATTAACAGTTATCATTTGTGGGAGTTCTCAGCAGTTGATATCATTGAAAAGATCATTAGCCTCCTACATAATTTTTTTCAAATGTTATTTTAAAGTTAACAGTGAATTTGCCAGTCTTTGGTGTAAATCAAATGGAAGTAGCTGTCATAAAATGATGGACAGTACCATCAGAAGTCTTCTCAACAGTGATACCGAAACAAGATATTGTGATGTATATATATATACACCATTGTGGGGGCGATCAGAGTTTTGAAAAGTTACAGGGGTAACTTTCCCTACATCAGTATACCTGCTTCAGAGCTGCTCCGATTTTTCTGCAGAGCCAGCCTCTGTTCCTTGGAAATGTGCATTTATGATGGAGGTTACAGGTTACAGAGGTAAGGACACTGGAAATGGATCCTTCTCCAGCTGCCCTCAGTTACAGACATATTCATTTACTATAATGTTTTAAAGAAAGACTGAAAAACGGTAAAGCTACTTTTATAGAGTGTAATGTATTCCCAGCAGAGGAAAGAAAATATTTTGAAAATTAAGAAGTCATGAATGAATATTTAACATACATAAGCAGAAGTCTATAAAATCTCTAACAGCTGTTTCAGATAAGACTTGTAACAGCCATTTAGTTGTCCACAACTGTGATAAAGAAGACTTCTGACAGAAGAAACATAATTCAACAAGTTAGTAATACTGAATGAAGTGACTATTCCATTTAGGTCACAATGATATTTTCAAGCACGTAAACTTTCCCTTCATTCAGGGGGCAGCTCTTACAAATCAAACTACATTCATAAATACCGCTATGGGATTGAAGGGGGGCGAAACAAAACTTGAAGTTTATCAAGATTGAAGTTGGCAAATGCTCACTTTTATTTGTGCTTGTGCTAATATCTTTCAAAAGTAAAGAGTACAGAAGGGAAAAGTCAGCAAGTGACTAGCATGGAGAAACAGGGAAGAAATAAGTACTGACAGTGATTGAATTATGTTGATCATATCAGCAAAACAACTATCATTGGCACAGGAGACCTGGGACCATCAGCCTGGGACCATCTGACAGCGATCCTTGCGATGCCTGACATCAGGCAGGTAATGTTAACTCCACCACTGAAAGAGGGCTATGAACTATGATCAGAGATACAGCCCCATCAATAGACATCTATTTTCCTGCTTTGCCATAAATGTCAGTGTCCATAGACCCCTCAATTATTCAGTGTTCTGCTGAAGGTTAAAGGCTTAGAACTGATTTTATAAGCCAGGCTTGACACATATTGTTTCCTCTGACCACACACACGCACACACACACAAAACGCAGGCTGGGAATGCCACAGTAGATAAAGATCAGCTGTAATTCATTTGTGATAATTAGAGAAAAAATGAGCAGTACTTAAGGTGAAGAAAAAGCAACAGACTTTGTTTCCTTGGAAAAAACTCTGCAAGAAAAAGGCTACACACATTCGGCTATTTTGTTGTTGTTTTTCCCATTTTCAAAACCAACATTACAATTTTATGATGCACAAAATGGAAAACTTTCAAAAATGTCAGGTTTTGAAAAAGATTACTATGAATAATGTATTTCAATACAGCTTTGTCAAACTGTTCTATAGTACATACATTTGTAATTTCTTAACACTGAATTTACTGGGAAGTGACACTACTGTGCTCATGCTGTTCACACTTGTTTACAAATAGAGGCAGTCAGGCTTTGAGCTTCAGATTCAAGTGTCCAGATACTGACGTGACTTGCCTGAAAGCACTGGCAGGAAAAGTGTGCCGTGTTAAAAATTCATAAAGAACACTGCTTTTTATTTCAAGAGTAACAGGAGCAAAAGGTTTTTGCAGTGCCCTGGGAAACAGAAAGTTCAAATATTGTGAAGTTGCAGGAGTAGATCAGAGCATACTATTCACAGTTAAAGCCTACAAGGCAGTTCTTTATAGTGTCTTGGGTGAGACAACTGAAGGAGAGCTGAACCTAAGGAGCCAATTTGCTGAGTTTTGTTCAGTCTGTAAATTGAGTAGTTTTTATTATAGAATCATGAGCTGCAAGAACTGCATATTGAACAATGGAAAACCATAGCTGAATCTGTGTATTTCTAGGTTATCTAAACTTATATTTCTGTAACTCCTCCAAAATGTCAAATAGACCTATGAAGGGCTGACACAACAGATTAGATCTTTCAAAATTCCAAGTCTCACCAATTACTGATCCCATAGCTGGCTACTTTTCCAGGCACCCTCATGTAGGAAGTAGCTGTATTCAGGTTCCAGGCTAAAAGGAAACAGGTTTTGCGTTGTGTTTTTTTTAAACTGTTTGTGTGCTCAAACTTCCCTTTCAGAAATGCATGCACTCACTCGGACTTAGATCTAAAAGTCTACTACCTAAGGTGAAACCTTTCTTTAGTCTCTTGTCCTCTTTATCCTGTAGTCTATACTGACTGCTAACAAAACTGCTATGCATCACGTATTTTAAAATATCTTTCCATGAATATTCAGCAAAACAGCTTTGTATTTTAGACAGTTTCTGAACCAGATCCTTCTAGGAAAGACAAACAACTAGAAACACTTGTCAAATATGTTATTTCATACATTTAATTAATATCTATCAAATGTCTGTCAGATGGCTGACTGAATCCTTTGAGGAAAAATTAGTAGAGTAAAACCTCAGTGTTTGACAGTAGTCAAATTATGCAAAGGGGGTCCATCTCGAGCTTATGCACACAAATAAGGAAGTGCCAAGACAGCACCGTGATGGGGAAAGCTCTCACACTTTTGCGGGGGGAAATCAGCATGGCTGGGCGACCATCTGGAGTGCCAGTATTCTAATGCACGCAACATGGACAGCAAACAGAAGGAATTGGGCATCTGTGTGCAGGTGCAGGCTACAATCATATTGGGATAACAGAGGTGTGGTAGGAACACTTCCATGGCTAAAGTACTACAACGAATGCGTACAGACTCCTTAGGAAGGGCAAGCTGGAAAGGAAAGGAGAGGGAGTTGCCCTTCATGTAAAAAATAGCAGACGCACATGGGGGTCTGTCTTGGGACGGGTGACAAGCTAGTCAAGAGCTTATGAGTTAGAGGGTAGACAAATATGGGTGATGTTGTCATGGGTGTCTGATATAGGCTGGCTCAACAGGAAGAAGAAACTGATGAGCCCTTTTGACAACAGGAGGAAATCTCATATTCATATACCCCTGTCTTCATGGGACACTTTAACTATGCTGATAAGTGCTGGTAGGGCAATACAGCAGGTCAAAAGCAATCCAGGAAATTTGTGGTGAGCATTGATGACACCTTCCTAACACAGGTCATCAATGATTGGACAAGGGTAGGTCCTTTTCTGAATGTGTTATCTACAGACAAGAAAGACCCCGTGGGAGATGGGATGGTCAGGGAAAACCTTGGTTGCACTGACCAGGAGATGATGGATTTCAGGATCCGGAGAGAAGGGAACAAGGCAAAAAGTAGGATCACATCCCCGGAATTCAGTAGAGAAGATTTTGTCCTATTCAGGGACCTGCGTGGAAGAATCCCACAGAATACAGCTGTGGGAAGAAGAGGGGTCCAGGAGAACTTGTTGTTTTTCAGGGATCACATCCCAGCTCAGAAATGGCTTACCCCCATGACCAGGCTATGAAGAAAAGGTGGAAGGAGGCTTACATGAATGAACAAGGAGCATTTTACTAAACTCAAATATCAAAAGGAAGAATACAGAATGTGGAAGGAGGGTCAAACAGCTCAGGAGAAATGTAGAGACACTACATGCTGGAATGAGTCTAAGAAAGTTGAAACTCATCTGGGTTGGACTAGAAAATCTCCAGAGAGGATCCTTCCAATCTCAAACATTCTGTGATTCTGCAGTTCAGTAATGTGAAATATTCATAGAAATTTTCAGCTCTCCGTAGTGTGTCTTAGTGAAATTTTACAATTTTTATTCTTAGTTTCATTCAACCTTCTCATTGCTTCAACATCCTCTGTTACAATATCTTTTTCCAGGCCATCTAGAACATATACCTTCTGTACAGACATGTGCAATCCTAAAGCCTCCTAGTTTCCTTACATGCTGACAGCCAGCACCCTTAATACCTGGTGAAATGTCAACACCCTAGTCCTTTCCAGGCTCAAATGAGCAGCATAGAGAGAATGTGAGAGTCCTGTGTCATGAGGCATCTGTGAAGAAGCTCACTATCATTCATGAGAAAGCTTCTAGGAAAGGATGTAATGCTGTGATTTGTGAAGTTAGTTTCCAGTGGCTCAAGCAACATGCAAGTCTTTAGAACTTAGTTTTTCTGATCTCAGAACCTTAAACAACAGTGAGGTGCAACATTAACAACTGCCACCCTCCCCCTCCACTGTGGCAGGACTGCTCGATATTTTCATTGGTTTTATATAGCTCTCTAGTATGTTATTTCCTCCTCTTTTTTTTTCCTGTCATCCTCTTTTTTTGAAAGTAAAATAAGGGAATTTTTTTTCTCAAATCCTCTAGGCAAAAAGAAGAAGGACTTTAGTATGGCAGACCTTGGATTGAAGGTAATGTTTTTGTCATTCCCCAATGATAACTTCTGATGATTAACTATTTTTGGTTTATTTGGAAAGCCAGACCCTAGACTCAAACTATATTTAAGAATCTTGACGTAGGCTTTCCTTGCTACTGAAGATTTTTAAGCATATTTTGCAAATGTATCAGTATAATAAGATGATTGGTTGCTTTGTAAACCCCAGAACAGCATTGGTTTGATGATTGATTCCTTTCTTTCTAATGACACTGTATATGTAAACAGCTGGATTGGTAAATCGAGCATCCTGAACTCACAAAATGGGTGACAACAAAATTGTCTCTTTATGCAAAATTCTATTTCAATTAATTTTAGTTGGATGAAGAAGCAGTCCCCTGGGGCCTCTTCTTACACACCACAACTCTGTAGGCTCCCATGTAATACAGATTCCCACTTCTAGCAATAGATATGCAAGCATTTTTCTCATATCTTATTCAAGTCCTTTGTTTCTCACTGCCTAGCCTTCTAGTGTCTGCTTTTCACTCTCACCAAAGCAAAAAAAATTCCAAGGTTCCTGCTACAGCTGCATGCAATGACCATACAAAGTCTTGAAGGTCAAACATCACTTGAGTACAGGTTCAGTACCTATTAGCTCAGATTTTAATGACATCTTTATTCACCAAGAACATTGTGGAAATTCTCCTTGTTAGACACTCTAAGACCATAATAGAAAAAGTTCATCTTTTTAAAATTAGCATATGTAGAAGTCAAAAGCTTCATCTCGAAAATGTTGCTACAGTAAAGGAAAACTGTCAAATGTCTCCCAATGAGTAAGAAGGCAGGGAGATGCAATTACAAATAAAATGCCTTCCACTTGTTTAATAAATACAATAGTGTAGAGTTAATTCTTGTCAAAATTAGGTGTGTTATCTCTGAAATTTACTAATTTTAAATCTGATCAGCTTTTACCACCAGGAAAAGACTTTATCAGGGCGATACTAAAAGAAACTGTTAATCGTGTGATGATCATAGTCAGAAGATGCAAAACAGTTTAGACAATATATTCTGCTATATGACTGTATTCTTGCTCATTTAGAGAGTACCATTAGAAAATCTAAATCAAATAATGGTTCATTTAGTAAGAAACAATGGGCAGACATAGGACTTATCATAGCCTCTACCATTCTGGATCTAGTCAAAAAAGCTATGTACTTCACTAGTCTGAAAAAACTACATGCTTCATAAAAAGTCCCTGATGAATCAATCAATATGTGGAAAGGTAGATCCCTAAGGCAAAGTGAATGTGAGGAGAAGGATAATACTTATTTCTAATAGGGATTATGGAAAAAAAAATTTTGTTGTTGTGTTTTCCCCTGTTTCAAATATATCAGAAAAACAGATACACTGAAACAAAACAAAATTCACCTTCTTATTTGGATTGTTATCAGCAAGTATTCTAGGTACTGACATCCTGTTCTCCTCTTACTTTGCAACATAGGTTTTCAATTGGAATTTGGATGCTCAGACTACCAAAAAAAGGAGTTTCCTTTTGCCGAAATTTTAAGGGGTCTTTGCCAGACCTTTTCATACAACCAAATTTTAACCTTGAATATGTTATTAATTACAAATTTTTTGCTCAGTTTCCATATTTTTACAGTTCCTGAAACAATCAGATTTCTTTGAACTTTCCTTATGCTTAAAAACAAACAAGGCTGTTTTCTTTAGATTTGCTGCTTCCTTTTATTCCTCTACAGGGTTTTGACATTTGAAATATTTTCCTTTTATCTTATTCATTCCAGTGAATTTTAATAAAATTTTCATTTGTTGCTTATTTAAATTCAGGAATGGTTCTGGCTACTTTAATATATACTTTTAACTCTCTAGGGATAAGTCCATCCAGAATCATATTCTCATCTGGTCTTCTTTCTTTGGTATATAGGAATTTTTCATGATTTATATATCCACTGATTTCCCTTTTCTTTTGAGTGTGTCAGAGTCTGTCTAGTTCCCAATTTTCAAAATCTTAAATTGTATTGAACCTGCTCTGAAAACAGTTCTTCCCTTGTTAAATCTTTCTTCGTGTACTTTCATTCTACAATCCTTTTTCAGAATATTGCAAACAAATGGGATTATCTCCCCATTCCCAGTTTCCTTGTAATTTGATGATAGAGACAACAGATAATTTGTAACCTAAGATATTTCCCATTTCAAATTATTTCCAATTACTGCTGTTGGGGGGAATACTGATGCATCAAATTCTTTTGTCTCACCCTTTTATAATCATTACAAAAAATCTGAAATATACTTTTATGTTTCAGGTACTACTTCAGCTTGTTACTCTAGAATAATAGCTATTACCTAATACCTAACAGAACATATGCTTTCTAGAGAGCAGTTCTAGCAATTTAAAGATAGTTGATAAATTGTGCATATTTCTTTTGTCAGCATACCCATATCAATGCATTCAAACCTTCAACAGACCTTTCCACTCTTTCCGTATAGCAGGTCCGACACACTCCACAATGAGTTCTTATACAAAAAAACAGCCAAAGAATAATCTAAAATCATCTGTATTCAGGACATCACTTAAACATATTTAACCTTGAATGTCTATCTCATGGACTTCAATAAGAATTAATATGCTGAAGATCCATGTGGAGTAGCTTAGCTGTTAAAACTGACTGTATATTTTATATACGTTCTCTTCTACAAAGATGCCTAAGTATAAAACATTGTTAAGACAGCTAGTGAAATGAAGTGTCTAAAAGACAAGTTTCATCAAAGAGTAAAGAAGAACAAATGCAGCATTGTAGCATAATCCCCCTATGTCAGTGAGACTGGTACTACTCTCAGCCTGACTCTAGTCCTAGATACTAAAAACACTTGGCAAATCAAGTTCAATCAATAAACGACTCCTGTGAGGACTACAGATATTTATTTCCCTTATGGCTAAATGTTTCTTTTGTTATCATTGATCACATTCAGTACAACGATTGAGCTATTGCAAATTCTAGCTGATTAATCTTCTTTGAGTATTCTGCTTCACTGGACATGTCAGTTTTGGGTGTTTTTTTACTTCAGACACTGCTTGAGTGTTCACTTGCTTTTGAGGATGCTGCTCCTAGGTTGAGTGCAGTGGGAAGCATGACCAAAATGTAATGTACCCGTCAGTGTACAACATTACGAAATGTTCCTTTATTCTCAAGTGGTCTGTATTTTTTTCACAGTTGCATCTAGAATTACTGTTGTATATGGACTGAAAATGCAAAATTATAGGTTTAGATTAATAGGTGGAGCCATCTGAGTAAAGACAGTATAAACCGTTTGGCTAATATCGCACTCCATTATTTTATAAATTGTTCGCCAGATTGACTGCCTAAAGAGCAAAGGACAAAGGAAGAGCTGAGATAAACAGAAAGATATTTGCTGTTCTTCTGTTTAAGAAAGAAGTTGTTGCAGGTAACTCTCTGCAAGATGGAGAACCTCCTGTGCTGTTTATGAGACTAGTGCATGTTCAGTAAAGCTCCAAATGGGAATGTCTTATCATAATGCACAATCTCATATTCAATGTTGATTCAACCCTGGATTCCAGAACACATTAGAATTAATCAGTCTTGCTTTCAAGATAGGAAAACAAAAAAACTGAAATAGTAAAATACAATGCACAGTTTCAGCATCTGTCCAGCAGAGTCACTTATCACAAGCCCTTTCTGTGCACTTTGGACATGGTTTCAGGACCACAGAATACTGCCACAGAGTGTTCATGTAGTTCATACTCCCAAATAGTATCTAGTCTTGTAATAAGTGTGAAGCTTCCAGGGGAAAATAAAGCCAATGTTTGTATTTTTAGTATAGTAGCAAACAAACATAAAAGATTAAACCAGTTAGGAAACAATGAAGAAATGTCCCCTCCACTCCTGTCCACTTCCACCTCCTTTCCCTCCCCACCCCCACCCAAAAATAAAAAAAAAAAACCCACCCAAAATCAAAAAACCCACATGGCAATTTTGCCTTCTACTGATAACAGAATTTCCAACTTTCATCTTCCAATCCATCACAGAGGAGTCTTCAATAAAAACACTTGAAGAAATATGGGTACATCAGACTGTTGCTACTGCTTGAAAAAGTTTTTAATCTATTTGTGGCAGAGATTGTGTTCCTAAGTAAGTTAACAAGATGATGTTATCACATCACCTTGCTGTTGATAAATCTCGACACATTTCATTTACCTTGTTTCTAGCAGAAAATGTTTATGTTATAGTGGTTGTGTTGAACTGAATGTTTATAGGATGCTACAACTCTACCTGAATCATCAGTTTCCTCATCTCCTTCAGTGGTCATATGGATTGTAGGTCTCTAAACAGGCATCATCTGCTGACATTCAAATCTTGTTCTTCTTTCAACACATGGAATCTTTCTCACACTTTGCTTGTATCTGCATCTCAATGCAAGAGATCCCTTTCTGTTCTTTGCATTGTAGAATTGTAAAAATTATCAAAATATTTTTACTTTTCCTTTGGCCTTGCTTTTCTCTTATTGAGTTTTGTGAAGGCATCAGTATAAATGTTTCAGCACAAGAGTCTTGCATTGTTTCATTTTTGTTCTGCCAGTCACTATATATACCTCTATTTCTCACCAGTTATTCTTGTCAGTTTGAGCGTACTTTTCTCAGGTGTGTAAAAATTGTGATGGTAGGTCACAGTACTGGTGCTTAAAACTTTATCCCCCAACTAACAGTGAGGGCTAACATGATTACAAATCACCTCTATGAAAGGACAAGATGTATTCTTAAGAAACTTTCAGATATCACAGTTGCAGTCCATTGCCCCTATTTAGAAAGACCAAGAATTCTGCAGCAAGAACTGGAGAATATTATTAACTGTCTTATTAAGACAAAGTGCAAAATCACAACTTCTATGGACAAACTTTGCTACAGACTGGAATCTCACTACCAAAATGAAAAGGGAACTGAACAAAATTGCTGATGATAAAGCAATCTAAATGCCATATAGTCATGAACAATTTAGTTCCAGGAGGCAATAGGTGGGTTATTTCAAGTAAAGGGAAGGAAATATTAATTCTATTGTACAAGTCTTTACTAGGTCTTCATTAGAATATCAGGCTCACTTTCTAAGTAGCTATGTTTAGAATGGTAATTTCAATGCAAAACCAGACTACTCGGATGATAAAGGGTTTTAGAGAACAAATCTTAAGAGAAGAGATCTAGTGAAACAAACATTGGGGCAGAATATGATAATTTTCTACAAATACACTTACTTGATAAACACAATGGAAAGACAAGGATTGTCAAAACAAAACATGCTTGTATAAGATGAAAATCATGTAAAAACTAGTCATGGATATATCTTCCCAGCACCTGAAAAGAACATTTCTAACCATTAGGGGTTAAGTTCTCTTGTGGTTTTTTGAATGATGCAGCAGAGGCCTGGAACATACATTGACTAAAGATGATATTTGAAAACATCTGCTAGACTCCATGTGGCCACCAAAATAAAAGGAAACAATGGTAATACTGATACATTTCATAACTGTATACTTGTAATTTGAGCTACATACACGTTTAATACATATATATAAATATATATATGTTTATACACATACATGTACATATCTATTTTTGCAAGCCTTATGTTTGAAGCTTTATATATACTTTACTTAACTAAATATATTGTTTGTTTTATTTGGCTGTGACACTGTACTGAACAGACATGTTCCCTGAGCTGCTAAGATCTATAGATTTTTCTTGAAAAATTGTAGTACTTTCAATTAAAAAACCCTTTAAGAACAGGATCAATTCAAAGAGCAGGGTACATTATCTTGTTCGTTGCTAACATTTCTCCTAGCTTTGCTAGATTCCTACAGACTTATCCTAAGACACAAGCAATCATGAACAATTCAGTAAAGCTGTTGTAGCCCTTTATCCAGTTCATCAGTGAAAATATTTAAGCACTCATAAAGCTTCTGCAGATGATAGTTCATTATCAACTTCCTTTTATATTAGAATACGACCATTTACTCCTTCTCTTTCACTGCTCTCAATCAACATCGATCTTTCCTTGTCCAACTCTGTTGTGAATGAAATTTCAAGTACAAGCTGCTCTTTGAGACACTAACATAGACATTTGCTGTACATAAACGAAGTTATTTGCAACTCAGTTAGCAATGTTTCAATAGAAAAAGACAAAATATCAAGAAGAAGAAAAGATTTTTCTTTTTTTTTTATCAACAGTACTGGACATAGGGGAAGACTCTAGCAGCTTCTCACAGAAGCCACCCCTGCAGTTCCCCAGCTACCAAAACCTTGCCATGCAAATCCAATATATCCAGTCATTTCAAATATGATTCAGATCAGGTTTGGTTTTCTTACTTTCTTTTAATGCAAATCTGCATGACCTGAAAGAGATTTGATTATGGCTGAAGAGCACGCATACATTTAGCTAAGTTCTGCCACCAGAAGCATGTGGTTGAAACATACTGACTATACAAGTCTGCAAGGAAATCTGAGAACCTCAGCCAAAATGTGGGCCAGACCATAATGCTGGAGCAGCCAGCCTGGCTGATGTCTAGGTCATAAATGTCTGTTGGTGGCAAACTTTCAACGTGCCAGTGAGAATCAAAATGAACATGACCAAGTGTGGACCAATGTGTAAGATTCAGGGTCTTGTTCTCTATAGCAAAAGGTGCCTGCAGAGAGGTTTAGCCCCGCACCAGCATCAGTAAAGATGCTGTTTTGAAGAGAAATCTTAATATCATCTCCGGTGGAAAGCCACTACTTGAGCATTAAATTTTGGGTGTTTCAAAAGGAAACTTCTATCTTTACCCTTCACTTTAAATAGGTGCTCATACAGGCAAACATAGTTCAAAGATCTTCTAAATTGTCTGAATGAGAGTCACTTCCCCTGTCAATCAGATTTATTTTCCTTAGTATTTATGAGGCTGTAATCCTGTTAATGTTCTCATTGTTCAGAAAATGTTCTATGGTAATAGGCACTGCATTTTCAATTTTAAAAAATATGGAAAAGATGCACAACTTTTCATGAAGAGTGAGGAGGGGTAGATACATACTATTTTTTGTCTAAAGACAAAAAATGACTGCCTTAAGAAACTTCCCAGCAGTATCAGCTTTTGCATAAAATTTATCATGGACTTGGCTCATAACTGTGTAGGTGTTGCATCACCACAGTGAAGAAATGAGGAATGGAAGGGGGAAGAAAACTGTCATAGAACAGAAGAGCTCCCATGACAGAAGAGAGGACAAGATGTAGCCAGTGATATGTATGGCTTCATCAATAACTGGTCACTTGCTGTGTGCCTCAGAAGAGGACAGACAAAAAGGAGCCTTTTGATTTTCCTACTGTGACATATGAATGTTTTGCTGTTGCTCTGACCAGCAGCAAGGAAGACTGTCAGTAAAGTCTTACTGGGTATATAGTTCCCTCTTGTGCTATGGGAAACGGCCACCAAAAAAGTAAGAAGTAACTTCAACATGCAGTATTTGGTTTGGCTGAACTGTAACAGATACTAAACAGGGTCCTAAGAGAGCTTCAATACACTCTGAAGCCAGCATATTTTGATAATAACCTCTCCATTATATTAGTCATTAAGGAAACTTGAAAATACCAGTTCACAAACTAAACAGAATAACTCTACTCCATTCCAGACTTTTGCTACAATTAGAGTAATTTATTTTGGAGAAAAGCCAGGAAGAGATAGAGGGGGGAGGTCTGAAAGAAAGCACTAACAATTAGATCACTTCTGCCTCGGCTTGCTGGGTGGGTCCTCTGAATGTCAGCCTCAGTATTCTGGACGTGAACTCCAGGCAGCAGCTCCTAAATGCCATTCCAAATGGTGGCCTAAATGGCAGTCCCTGTTGTACATTCTTTCTCCAGTAATAGTGGCAGGCTGTTGGGAACTTCTTTTAGTTCATAATAAATTTCAGGAGCGCTAGCTTGAGAACAATGTTTGAGGCTTATGCCAACACAGACTGGCAGATAAATGCTTTGAATCCACAATGTCATTATCATTTCTGAAAGTCTGTAGGCTGCAAGTCTTGTTCACGAGTGGGGAAGAGCCCAGATATTCTGAGGTGATGAGGATGACTTACATAAACCTTATATAATCTCAGCGCCTCAAGGGCCTACCCTGCATGGCTTGGTTCACCAGGGACTCTAAGCCCCTCACAAACATTAAAGAAAGCATCTTCATTGTGGTTGCATTAAAGAAAGAATCCTTCTGTGAGGTCAGCTGGGATCCAAAACATGGGCAAATTAAGTGAACAGACAACAAATCTGTGGCAGTGCCAGGAAATCATGTTGTAATTCTCAGTCCACAGCCACAACCACAAGAGTAATCTCCTTGTACATTTCTGGTAGCAAAAGAGAGGGTGTAAAAAAAAAAAAAAGTCCCTCACAGAAGTCTCTTCATTCTTGTTTAACACAGATTTTAACATGCATGGAAACAACCGTTCCATTTTCTCATGTAGACCGTAGCAGGCTGTTGAACTAAGCTCCTGACAAAATGCTTATACAACATAGGCTGTTTGAAATGAGAGATTCAGACTTCAGGCCGATTCAAAATACAGACTCTGTTTCTTACTAGCAGCTGTGCCTCAAGCATTAACAAATTCGTGCTTCTCTGTTGTACGTTTGGAGGGACAGCCTGTATCTTCAGCCACACAAGGCTGATCCATGGCTATGAAAGTAACTTAGTCTGTTATGAGTGGACGGCAAACACTCCCTCAAGTTATTCTTGCTGTTAGTTTAGCTAAAAGGTGGCTAGGCAGTCACACCTTGTCATGGGCACTTTGTAACTGCCAGAGCTGCCTCTCCACTGCTCAGCAGTGCCAGAATCCATCCAGTTACACCTCAGACCTCGTGCATGGCCATTATGGTAGAGGACCTTGCAAGATGAAGGCAGAATATTCAAAGGTATTTTTTCTGATCACAGTGCTCCTGGTCAGGGCAGGTTTACCATCGTTTGCCTGGGAGAAGTCAAAGTACATGGCTAGTTTTGCTCTCTTTTGATCACTGTTGCTTTCATTCTCTGAACTATGTAAATGAAATAGTTTTTCTATCTGAACAATATAAAAACATCAAAAGAGCATATTTACTTTGTGTTTACATTTTTATGCAGTCCAACTACCACAGAGAACTGAAAGAGTCCAGGGTAGAAGCACATGAATTAGGCCACATTTTCCAGTTTGCTTTAGTTACTTCACTTGCCAAGGCAAAGGCAAGCCCAAGCCTTAACACTTTCACTCAGTGTCAGAATCCTGATGTCACTCTATGGCTATGGGAAGGAGCAGCTGCTAACTGCCCTGCCTGTGTTCCGCACCTCTTCTCACATAAGATACATGGTGGATAAATGAGAAGATATTCCCTATCCTCCATACAGACAGAAATACACAGCACTGGATGAATACATCAGCAAGTTCTAATCCATGCTCAAGGTCTCCCACACTTCTGCAGGAGTGACTTTACCCTCCCCAAACGCTGCTTACAAAGTGGAGAACTCACTGCAGTGAATGGATTCTTTACTTTCTGTCAAAACATAACTTCAGTTTTCTGTGCAGCATTACATTTTCTGCACAATTTTGTTGTAAGGCTTCTCTTGAGAAGCAGTGTAGAATTGAAAAATTAAACCAGTATTTCAATATCCAGTGGCTCCAGTAACTAAACACCTAGGCATATGCTGGGCTTGTGTCTGACTAACCTGTGTCTCCCTGCTAGCAGTGAGAAGCATCCCAAAGTCAGGGAGTCTTCTGGCAGCTTTGGGCTCCCAGGACAGGCTTCTTGAATGGTACTGTGACTGGGTCATGTCCATGTGATAATGGCCCTCCACAAACGTTAAGCGTACCCTTGAAGCCACGAAGATCAGGAAATAACTGTGGTGAATGTGGCTGTGGAGTTTTCTGTATCATCTAAATCTGGTTGAATCCGACATTCCTCCAGAAAGGCTGTATAAGGTAAGATGTCGAAATGCAGCTGTGGCATCTTATTTTAAAAAAATAAAAAAATAAAAAAGAGAGTATGCATTTTCCACCTGAGTGGCTATTTTTTTCCAGTTTATCATAGGAGCATTGGCATTAGCCAACAGATTAGCAAACAGGAAGGTACAGAAACAGCTTGGTTTACTGGAGGAGGGAGAGGAGAGAGAAGGCCTGAGCTGTCACCACTGACTCACCAGGTAAGGAAGTGTTTAAGGTGTCTTTAGCCAAGTCCATGCACGGCCACAGCTTCATTTCAACTCTTCCCCTCATCTCCTCTGTGGGCTATGTGATACCCTTGCAAATGGGGGTCTTTTCATGTTCTTCAGCACTTGCTTAGGAATAGTACTTCTCCCTGCAAACAGCTACAAAGTCTACAATCTATGAATGTAGAGAATTTAATAATGAAAAAGAGAAAAAACTATACACTAGTTGTGAGTCAAAGCAACTGTAAACACAAAATAATACTGTCTGATATGCTGTCACACACTGTTATGAAAACCAAAGCATAGGGATTTTAGGGGTGACTGTCCTCGACAGGCAACAAAGGGAACAAAAAAGGTGTCAGATAAAGGGAGGGATACATGTCCACGTTTGTCTCAGTCATTTAAACAACAAACTTCCAAAACAAAAAGCAAGGCTTTTTTAGAAGTCAAAATATCAGTGACTACCAGATCAGAATGAAATTTTACCTGGAAGGTGCCCCGATGCTAAAGGAAGTCAGCAGGACTTACCAGATCTGTTTTGAGTACTTCTCTGTATAAGTGCCATTTCAAAAGATTCATTGGCTATGTAGGCTTTTACTATCAGCATATTTATTTCACCTCCTAAATGAAATCCAATTTGAGGCTATTAATATTAATGTGCTGAGATAATTCTGATGATGAATTAATAAAACACTTGGCCTCTCAATATGCTGTTTGCTCTTACCATTTAATGATGCTCTTAACTGGAAAAAGGAAGAGATAGAGCAGGCTCCAGCAGGAGCCTGAAAATTAGAAACCACTTCATTGTTTTTAGCTTGCCGCTTTAATGACAATCGATGGCATTGATTTTGGACTAGAAAAGTATTTACTAAATCTTTACCATGTGCTACAATCCCTATTTAGATTCCTTAAGCATAATCTGTATGTAACGCCTGCTTAAAGTACTTCAAATACTTGATAACTTAAAAAATATTTAATGCATTTCTGTAGGTGGTTAGAGATTTGACCTTATTTCTTATATTTGTCATAAATATTGGGGGGGTTTTGCAAAAGAATTCTCCTGCCACTGAAAGCACAGCTGTACCTTAGAAAAATCAGGTGGCATCAACAGTCTCATGCCTTTACAAGAGGAATTTCAGTTCACTGAACATTTTAGTTCAGATAAGGCTAATTCACCTACCTTATTATGCTAGAATAGATTTCCATTTGAAGAACTGAACTCAGTTAATGTACATGATTTTTACATTAGTCTTCACAGTTAGCAGACAATCCTCATAGAAAAAACCTCCAACAACCTAAATAATTATAGGATATTTCCACAGACAACTAATGTAAAAACATATGTGTAGACATCTATAGTGTCATATTCATAATTTATATAGCTTTTTATTATTGATATAAGTGAATACAGAAAACATTTCAATCTAAGCTTGCAAATACATATAAATTATTATGATTAAAACATAGAACCTTAATGCTAGTCAGTTTTAGTTTTCATCTAAGAAAGAATGAAAAAGCTCTAGCACTGTGATTGCCAAAAATTGCAATTTGATCTAAGATTTCAGTCCCAGCAAGCCTGTTAAAATGGTGGCTAGCAGAACACATACAGTCTAATTTTCAAAGTATGAGGTGTACTTTAAAAATTCAGGCAGGATGGCAAGCATGAAAGTGCATTCCCAACACACTTCATGTTTAAGCTTGGAGTTTTCATTCAAGCCAAAGTGCCTCTCTTTGAAATGGGTCAGATCTTCAGATGATATAGACTATTTTAGCTTACCTGCATTGTAGTAGGATGCAAAAACATTTGGAAACAAAGAAGCAACAACTATAGCATATTATTGCTGAGATTAATAATACTATTAGTAATTATATTTCTGAAACAGAAAAGTTAAACAAATTACTACCTCCAAACTGCTTCTTCAGAGAGAAAACAGGGAGAAGAAATTTACTGTTGTCCTGTTTAATTAAATTATGAAGCAGTCAATGTGGTAAAAGCCCTGTATGCATCTAGAGAAAGTTCTTTAATATGGAAGAGAAATGTTTATCATTTCTAAAATTATGTTAATTGATAGTCTGATTTTCATTTTTATTATTTGTGACAGGATAATAGCAAGTGAGTTTAGGTGGTAGGGGAGATGGATGACGTCACAGAGTACTAGTTCTGTATCAACTCTTTTTGATGCTGCTTCTTTTGAGCAAGCATAGAAAGGAAACCTATACAGCAAGTCATAATGCAATCTGCACTTCATTAAATTTGCCCTCTGTGGCCATGTCTGAGTACAAACTAGGTAATGCAGGTCAACAGTCACTGAAGCGCCACGTTACAAACCCAATGAGAGGTTTCTTATTTTTTTAGTCTGTTTCCATTTTCCCCCTACCTGGATGAAACGTTTAATTTCTCTCGGAGTTTCTAACCTAAAAAGACAGATCGAATGACAATCTGTAATAATAACTATAAGTACAAAGGTTTAGACGTTTCACCTCTAAGCGTGTTGCAAAGATGATGTTCCTTCAGCAGTTATTATATTATTTCTGCAGAACTAATATTGATCATCAAATGTATCTTATAATTTGCATGAGGCATAATGTAGTGGTCATTACTTTAACTTCCTTCACTGGAAGTGCTTCGAGCCTTTCCTTTCTGTAAATTAGTATCCTTTCTCCTGTTTAGATACATCCAGTTGCGAATACATTCTTGTTACTTCTCTCATCAGGCTGGCAAATGAGATCTTCAGTTATAAATTCATGATTCACAGTACTTACGAAGAATGAATTTCAAACATGGTATTTACTGCTCATGACTTTCTATTTCATATACTCTTGGCTGAAAATTACAAGACTGCAGAAATTGTATGGGTTTGTATACTTCTTCCCAGTGTTTCATCTTTGGACTGAGAACTGTAATTAAGAGAAATTAAACAAAACCCAGATAGCTGTTAACAGTTCCTTCCAAAACAACCAAAGTTAGCTGCTTTGGTAGCTACTCTAACCATCAATAGGTTTCTCATGTTACAGTTGTTGGAATGATGGTGGTAACCATAACTTTGATATTACATAGGCATTTAGTTTACTCTAAACAAAGACTTCATTTTCTTAATTACGTACGTGGTGGAAGGGTAAGGCTTGCAAAATGCACAGACTGCTTTGAAAATCAGATTTCCCACATGTCTTTGGCCACCACTCTGATGATCATGATCCTAAGAAAACTTTCATGTGTTCTTGATTTCAGGCAGTTCAAGAAGTCCTGTCAAAATCGGAGTGGCTACTCCAATGCCTGTAAGTTATTCAGACCTAAAGTCATGACATACAAATCAGCTGACTTGAGTAAGTAATCTGTTACTCCTAAATCCTCATCAATGCCGTGAATGACAATATTATTTCTAGGAAGCGTACCTACTTTCAGTCACTTGGAATATTTGCATAACCATACGTGTTGCAAAAGTTCTGACCTCTGTGAGAAAAAGAAAATAAACAAGAAGAATGTGAACACCTTTAATTTGAAGATGTCTAAGAGACTGGTCTAAGAGGCTGCTTTATTCTTTTCTTTCTATCATAAAATATTACACTTTTTAAAATCAGTTAATTTGGTGGAAGAAAAGTAAGTTTAAAATACGAAAATGCATTTGAAAATGTTGGGTAGCCTTTTTAAAAACTGTTCAATGATAATAGGCTAAAACATTCCTATATTTCAGCTCCAATATCTTTACTTAAGCAGTTGCAGTGATGTTTCGTAATTAGATGACCTAGGGCTAAACACTGAGAGTGTCTAAGCACTAAGCACCTTAAACTTTTGGTAAAGCAAGAGCAGAGAGTACTCAGTGCCTCAAAGGATAGGTCAGTGTTTATATAACAATCTGTGAGAATCAGTTTTTGTCTTGTTTTTCTTAGACATAATCTGATGTTTTACAATAGAAAAAAAGTGTAAGCACACCCCAGCATATCTCTTCCATCACTGGTGTGTATAAAACGCTTCCCCTACACTTTTGAGGTGATGAAAAGGACAACTAGCTTGTGTCTAAATCAAGAGGGCTTGATATGATGTCAAAGCCTTTGGCTAAACATAGATTGACTTAATTCTTTCAATAATGAACTTTGGTCCAGAGCATTTAACAACCACAAGAGGAGAAACCCAATATAAAAGAGAAAATCTCCTCATTCAGGTTATCTTGACTCTGCTGCAGGCAAAACATAGAAATATTTTTTTAATCGAGATTCTCTGCAGCAGCCCGTTCCAAATGCCAGTATCCATCACTGATGACTGGATCAATAGCTCTGTTTTGGCCCCAGTCTCCTACGAGAGATGGCATGCCATCAGTGACAGACAAATATCACAGTTAAGCAAAGTATCCAGCCAGACCTAGTAACATTTTTATTGATTTTTGTTGTGCAAATAATGTCTTTTTGGGCTGAATAAATGGCTTTGAGCCAAACAGTCATTGTTTATGATTCCAAAATGCAATAAAGGGACAGGAAATATATTATAGCCTATGTCTCAAGGCACACAACATAATCATCCTTTGGTGGTGAAAAACTATCCAGCTGAAACCATGAGTGCATATTTATCCATGCTTAAAGGTACCTGTAGGACTTGCAAATCTTACACAAAATGTCCTGTTAGGAAACAGATGGTATTGCCCTTTAACCTATTGAATAACTACTAGAAAACCAAGCAAAAAATAAGCACTATATTTCTTCAATCAATACAAAGAAAACACTTTATTATTTTCCCTTCAAATGAAATATTAAACTTGCCAAAATGGCATTAGGATGCTTTGAAAAAAGTACAAAACAGAAAGTACCCTGACAGTTCTTCAAATGCTACAAAATTATATTAGTAGTAGTTGGGCAACAGTATTTGTTGATTTTTGTCATTTGTTCTTTTTTTCAGGAATTGCTAAAACGCATTTGGTACATATTTTTTAGTATCAAAGGACCATATTATTTATCTTTCATCAAAAACTATATTCTTTTTTTGTTTTGCTAATACGATTTAATCACTTAAGCTAGCAATATAAACAAAAATATCTCCTTGTGGTTATAGCTGTGCTCTAAACCCCAAACCTTTTCTACTGGACATATGTCTGATATATCCAGTAGATTTAATGAGAAATCTCTCTTAATGTCAGGAATTGTGCAGTGTCCAGACTTTCTAGACATGCAGGTGTCATAAACAAATATTCTCTTTCAACGATATTGTTAAGTCACAAGCACAGATCATCAGCAGTGAAGGACTGATAAAGAAATATTCTTATAACTGCCACACTACCTGCAATCAAATATTTTATCAGGTTTGTTGTCGCTGTTGTTATTTCCAGTTAAATAGAAGTAAGCTGTATTAGCTTGCGTTATTTCAAGACTGGTAAAACTGTTTTGCCCTCATTGCACAGCCCTGTGTTTTCATGGAAAATATCAATAATTCAAACACCTCTCAGAAAAATTCAAGAATATTTATTCTCACCCCAGAAGAGTCCATTCATCTGTAGGAAAATGCTACAGTAATCAAGTGCCAACTTAAATCCTGTCTCTCTCCTACATCTTTAAATTTCAAGCTTTTATTAACTCTCTCATGACAGCACTAAATATCCTTTTGAAGGGTTTTGAAGTGCAAGACAAAGGCTGTTCCTTAGAAACGATACACAAAATCAAGAGGTCTGTTTGTAACATTTTGAAAATTAAATTGCAGAAAATAGGATGGAAGTCAATGGGAAACTTTAAGAGGAAACATGGCTGTATTATCTTATATTTATTAATGGCCTTATTATTTCTACTGTAAAAAATCCTCTTCCCTGTAAGCCAATTGCAATTTTTTATATTCTTTAGCAGAAGTAGGTGTTTCCTTTGAATTGCCTAAAATCATTCCAACAAGCATCCCAATCACACGTGTCTGCTCTATATCTTTTTGAAGAGTTATTCAACTTTAATCAGTATGTCATTGAATGCTTCCAAAACTTTTTAAGGGATTTAAGCTTTTTTTTTTTTTTTAAATGAAATTTCCCAGAGTCTCAACCCTGGAATGATTACACATGTGATCAGAAACCATATGTGAGGATGGCTTCCCTGAGTCAGGATATCTCATGAGCCCAAAGGTACTCCCACATCTAAGGGTTTGTGAAGGTAGGACGTGAAAAGGCAGAACAAAGAGAAAATTAGATCGACTGTTGACTTATCGCATCTCGTACACAGATACCCATAAATTTGTCACCTCCTTTCCCCTTATCCACCTCATCTGAGTATTCAGAAATGAAAGTAACCATCTTCTGAGAGAGATTATGTCACATCATAGACTTGATCGTCGCTCCTTCACTGGCTGGTGTTAGTTTTTTGTACACATTACAGCCTCATATCATGAGCAGCGTCTTAACACTCAACCTAAAGGGAAATACATTATTTTATAGGGGGTCAAGTCTATTAGACAAAAATCTCTTGGTTTTCGAACCCCTGCCTTTGGCAACAAGTACTCTGAAGCATGCATGAGCCAAGTCTCTCTGAATCCACTGTTCTAGCCCTGACAATTTTATTTTTTTTTTCCTCCAAGAGAGAGAATAAGAAAACAGTAAGAAACACCTATTGAGTGTGATTCATCTGGCTTGTTTCCAGATATCTCTCTCAGCAAGAGATTAATAGTCCTCTGAAAGCACTTGTTTCTTTCCATTAACTACAAGGGGAGCCCAGAATTACAGGCTTAGACTTAGATGTCTATCCTACTTTTAGATATCCAAGTTAAGATAAATGAATCACAACTCTGGTCATTCAGGCGGTTTCAGGCTGCAGATCCTGAGTAGGTGATGGTCTCTGTGTCCTTCAGGGCTGAACTGAGCAGGTTTCCAGGAACACTTTTTATATTTTCAACTACCATCAGTCCTGAGAAGTCTGGTTTTTTATCTGGGACCCTCACTTTAATTTTAGCCCAGCAAGCTGATATCTAATGTTAGGTATTTAGATTTCTGTCTTTAGATATTCAGATGTTTTATTAGATTTGGCCAATAAGATTTTTGGGGGCTGAAATCAAACTGGGAGTCAGGTGGAAGTAATTGGATCTGCGTATTGTAATGAAAACGTACACTTTTTTTTTTTTCTAAGTTTAGAGGCTTTCAGGGCACTTTATTTGAAATTTTAAACTCAGTGTAAACCAGAAATATTAGGCAATGGAGTACAAAGCTATTGCAAACACTTCAAGTGTATAATCGTCCCAGTTACCCATTCTCAGGAGTAGGTAGCCCCTGGTAAACTCAGACCCACAGTGAATCATTCCCAAGCCAGAGGAGTAGGCCTACGTAAAACCCAAGCTGGGTATTAAGAGATCTGTAACTGCTCCTCCTGCAGACCTCAGGAACACATGTTCATATGCTTGACACAAACCGTCTGTGCCAATAAAACCCGGGCCATTGTCATGCTAAGGAAATTCAACCCTCCCTGCAGACTAAGCCCTGTCTATGTCAGTTGGTCAGGCACGTCTTCTCCTGGGGGAGTTGAATCCCGCCAACTGAGTACATGGTTTCAAGAGGGCAAATAAATATGCTGTAACTGGATAGCATGTGAAATCTTCCTGCAAAGACTAGTCACCTGGGTGTTATGAACTGTGAAGTGAAGACACTAGAATGAATATTGTTAGAGCATTAAATCTTTTTCACTGAGGCTAAAAATAATGGAATAAAAATTATTTGTTCATAATCCTCTTACTACAGATCCTGGTTTTTCTTTAGGTAAGAACGCTTCTGCCTATTGCTCTCACTTCAAGAGTAGAATTTAAAGGGTTTTTTTTTATAGCAAAATCAGCAAGGTAAAAACAGACATACTTTACTGGCTGGTTTTTAAAGACAAAGACAGCTGTGGCCAGACTGATCTCATCACCCCACCGGCAATATTTTTATAGCAGTTAGAGTAACGGTAAGGCAGAGTCTTCCATACTTGCATTTACCTAACTGTTTTCTTTCCAGCTCCTTCTTCTTTTGTGGTATCTAAGTTTCTGATCCATTTTGTAGATGAAATTTATACTCACACATAGTATCTACCCACCGGTAAGTTACTGGGAGTGCTTTGATGACACTTGGAAGTATTTGAATTGCAGCTTTACGCTGGGCTTCACTACTTGGATGGAGAGAAGGGCTGATGGGGAGTAAGGGTAGGGTTGGGAACGTGCAAACATGCAAACACGAGGTCTGCTCAAATGCACTTTAACAGCACAGGCCTGGATACGGAACAGCTAAAATTTGCATGAGATAGGCTTCCTGGAGGAAACAGCCTGAGCCAGTGGACAGGCCCCTAGCAAAGCAATCCAGATGTCTTGTGATCTATCTCTAGTTTTCTCTAGGTTGCCATGTGATCTTGGGAAAGCCGCTTCCCTTCTGGGCCTTAATTTCACAGTCTGTAGATGCTTAGAGGGACACCTAACTTACAATGTGATTTCAGATCTTTCTGAAATGCCCATTTCCAGCAACTACAATGCCTACGAAGCATTAGATGACTAACAGTAAGTTTAAGAGGGAACAAAGGGTCATCTATTATACGCTTGAGAGGCAAATCTCCACTTTGTATGTGCTCTGGTTTTCCCTTATCAGCAATATGTGTTTGCTTTGTCTTTTTCACCGAGTACATTTGGTACAGGAATTACGCTTCCAAATATTAACAGCAGATTTTAAAAGGCTGTACTAGGAAGAGGAGAAAAGCGCGATTTCTGCCTCATGTAGAGTGCAATTTTCTCTTCAGAACTTCTGGATAAGTTTGCCTCTGAAAAAAACAACCAGGGCCAGACAGTATTTAAGTCGAAACAAGCTGCGGCAGTTTTTATTAAAAGCAACAAACTCTGTAAGCCACCATGGGCTGAAACAGAGTAGTTCATGACTATACCTCTTCCATTGCCTCTGTAACAGAATGAAGATGTGATTATAGTATATGTAAGCATATATAAGCAATCATTTTCACAGTGAACATCACAGGCACAGGTCACAAACCAGACCAAGAGAAATGAAGTAGCAGCAGCATTAGTAATTAGTGCACAGCTTCTGCAAAGTCCTTGACAATATCACTGCCTTACCAGAGTGCAATAAAGTCCACACCATTGCGTGTCCTCAGTGACACAACAGATACGCTAGATAAACTTGTTTTGGTGAGTAAGTCTAATATGAGCTACAGGTTCATAGCCTGTACACTGCATGGTTTCTCCAAGGGTTAGGAGATTTCAGAGACTTTTACAGGTTGGTTGAGGAAATCCTGATCTTTATGGGGAAACCATCTCAATGACTTTGGGTTTCTTCTGATACTCATGCTCAGGGAAGGAGACTTAATTAGAGCAGCAATGCACTCTCCCTTATACACGCACATTCTTGTGTATGAGGGAGAGTTTCATCTCCACACTTCCTAACTATTTAAGCCATGTTGAAGTACTCAGTCATTTGATCTCAGTATCATCTGGGGACCAGCTGTCCTGCCAGCTCTCCCACTCCCCATGTGGTCTCTGCACCCCATATGTTTCCGGCCCTTTTTCCCACATGCCTTGATCTCCCTATATCTACCAGATACCCAAATTCCAGCTCCCTTACTTACCTTACAAGTTATCTGAGCATGGTACAAACAGTGGTTTCCACCCCCATTTTATCCTTAGCAGGTATCTGGCCAAGCTTCAAGCCAGTCTGTTGTAGTGCTGCAACAAAAGCAACATTTCTGGAAAGTTCCTGTCTTGTTCGGTAAAATAAATCAAAAGAAAAAGTGCAAAAGATTAAAAAAATCCAAAAGATAGAGGATTTTTGATCATCCTGATAATGTACTTATTGCCTGGAAAAAAGGGGAAAATATGGTCTCTGAGGGCCAGTGACTGTCTTTCCAAAAATAAAAATTCTGCTGACAACAGAAGGTTGGTCACCAGCCAGAGTGAGTCCTTTACCTCTCTCTCAGTCCGCTTCTTCGTCAGTGATATTGATTCTCTGTAGGTGTTACAACGACTCTCCACTGTTAGTCTTTATTATAATCTTAATATTATAATATATAATCCAGGATAATCTTTCATCTGAGTCTATCCACGTGACTTTAAATTCCCTTCTCTATCCTACCATCCTTTTTCAAAGGCCTTTGATTATTTAGGATTTATCTAGAAATATAAATTAAAATATATTGTACTGTTCCCAAGAATTTCTTATATTGTGTTATATTTTTTATATTGCATTTTATACATCCTGTAATCAGTCATGAGTATTAAAAAAAAAAGATTTTGGTATGAGCCAACTTTAGGATGTCACTTTGACTTGACTGCAATTAAGGTAGAAACAAGGGTTATACTACATCATCCCCACCTGAGCCCTGAATCCTGAGAACTAGAAACAATACAATTGCAAATTATCTGTGCACAGTCTTTTGTTTACTTGCAGGTAGACATAGTCTTACATCACTCTAATATTAATGCATAACCACACCTTTTGACCTGAAATTTTGCCTTGGGTTGAGAACGTTGTAGCAACCGTAATAATGCACCCACCTTCAAAAGTGAAAAGTTTAAAAACAATTAATTACTGTAGACGGTATCTGCAATGTATTCCCTGCACCATGCAACTCTGCCGTTCAGGATTAGATCCTGAGATAGCAAAGCATGAAGCAGATGCGTAATTTCAAGCATGAGAGAAGTTCCATTTACTTCTATGTACTGAAGCCCAAGAGTTTTTCCAGATCAGAACTTGCACCTTCACATCAATAACTAAGGCAAAGTCAGGCTAAAAATCTAGGGATGAAAGTGAGAACAGGGTAGAATATTGGTCCCAGAGAGTTGTGCAAATTTGACAAGGCTTTCAGAACATGAGGACAGTCAAGCACTGCAACAAGTTGCCCAGAGGTTGATCATTCTTCATCTGTGGAAGATTTCAAGATCAGAGTGGACAAAGCTCTGAGAAAAATGGTCTGACCTTGTAGGTTACCATGCTTCGATCAAGAGGTTGGACTGTAGACCTCCTAACCTTTACAACCTTACAACAAATTATCCTTAAAGGATCATTTTTAAAAATTAAAGGATACAAGCAATCAAAAATCAAAACCTTAAATCACATCCATTTATCTGTAGTCCTACTTCTCCTACATGATAACATTGCCATAATTTACAAAAATATATGAAAAGGAAATATTGGAAAGATGTCATCAAAGGTTTGGCTCTGACTTTGTTATTTGTTGCCTGGTAGTTCTCTCTCTTCTGCCTCATGATTATTGAAGGCACTTGCTGATAAGCATAATGTTTTCAAAAGCATAAAACAACTGGAAGAGTGGATCAGTGTTTGTAGTCCCTGATGATGATATTAGTGTAACAAAGGGAAACAACAATTTGATCCTCATGTTATATTAGACATTTAGGAACAAATAAAAGTTGTCTAAAGATATGTCAGCAGCACATAGCTGGACATGTAGCCGAAGAGGTTTTCTAAATGAGTGTCTCTGACCGTGTTCGTCTGCTTACAGAAATACTGAGAGGCAATACTTGTTCATATAGCAAAATATTTTTCTAGTTCCTTTGTTTCTTGATTGTAGCATAAGTAATGACAGAAAGTATCATTTTGCAGAACAGAAAAGTACTTTAGCACTGAGAGGGACTTGAAAAAAATTAAAAAACACTTTACAAAACTATTGCAACAATATTGTCATAGTAACCTATTCCTCCTGGACTGTGATTATAGGAATCAAGGAGTGAGCAAAGCAGGCGTGAGGATTTTTCTGGGTTATCTGGCTTTGAAAGGATCATGTTCAAACCCTGAAAAGATAAAAGAAAGACTATACAGAATATAAGCTGGACTGTTAAACATTTCCATATGACAAACTCCTCTCCTGAGATCTGACCTGCCTGTAGATTCCCCAGTTTGCAGATCTAAAGGAACCAGGCCCACCTGTGCCTACTCTAAAGAGAAGAAGCTGGGTCTGACTAGCTTTTGAAAACTACTTGAAAATTCTCGCCAGAAAATATCTCAATAAAAAAGGAAGATATATCCATAAAACATTCAAAAGAAAATCCCATGAACTAGGATTTTTAGAAAGTAACTTATCTAAAAATGATTGTAAAAACAATATCCCATGTAGGCATTTCTGAAAGAAATATCTGCCCTCTGTAGAAGACATTTCTTTTTTCTATAGATTACTGGTAAATTATGTCCTTAGGCAGCAATCCTGACGTTTATGCACATGCATAACTCCAAGCACATGTCTAGTTTCATAAACCACAGTGGAACTATCTGCATTCTTAAGGTTAAACACATGTATAAGCATTTGCAGAATTGTGATCCGTGGTCCTAAATCAAAACTTTATCTGCCAGCAATAATTATGCTGGAAGGGTAAAAAATTGGAGGTACAAGTAGTCAGATGTAGATGTTTCTCCTTCTTACAAAAGTGTGTTTCTCCACTATACTTCTAGCATCACCACAGATGTTAGAACCTGATCTCACCTTCCATCCCTGTGTCCAGGTAGGGCCTTAGGTGAGTCACAGGAAAATCTGGGTTTCTACTGCCTCTCAGGACAGTCTTAGCTGCACACCTACCTACAGCAGTTAGAGACCGAGCGCGGACTACAACTGTCATTGTATATTGCAGCTATCCATGTCACATTGTCTTGTGGCTGATGTCAGGGAAATAATATATCCCAAGGTCATACCAGAAAGCTCGAGACATCATGCATCACCAGACCAGGTGGGATTTGCAGGCAGTTTGAAATCAGTTTGCTCTTTATACAGAAAAGGCACTCATTGCAAAGCTACAGGTATCTCCCCTACAGGGGAAAATATTGGTACTGTTAGAATGCATTACTAAATAGTGAATATTCAATGAAACAGCAGAATTCCAGGAACAAAGCTATCAAAATTATAATTTTGATCAATTATCAAAGTAAAATCAGACACTCAGGTTAATACTGAGTGAGCAGCCATCATATAAATACAGATGTAAAATCCTTTTTAACATTAATGGAAGTTAAATTGAAATCCACGCATTAACTTTTGACACACAAAATACATGGGTGCCTACATCTTCAGAAAGCCTACCACTTAACTGTTTAAAATCTATTCTTAGCAAATGAAGAACAGCTTCTCTGGCAAGTTTCCCACGTGGATTCCCAGTCACTATTGTAAACCCACTCAGAGCACTCATTTCTCATCACAAATTTCCTGTTAGTTAAAAATAATATTATTAATCATCTGCGTCATCACACCCAGTGATTAAAAAAAGGCTACTTTGACAATTCTGATCCGCTAGTGTTTTGTGAAATGTTATTTGGTAATGGTCTGCCCTGTGTTCGGGAAAGCTGGCACTCACTGGAGAGCTAGCCACAGGTTGTCTCTCGGCTTGGCTTCATACCAAAGGCCCTTGCTGACAGAAAGCCCCACTTAAATGCGTATCTAGCTCAAGAAACTCCTCTGCGTAATCAATATGAGGTTCTAAAAATGTTCTTTCTCTTGCCATGTATATATTGCATAACAGACCAAATTTCTCACTTTTGCCAATTATTCTTAGCAGATCCGCAAGCCTCCTCCCTGCTGCACATCCCTCAGGAACCTCTCAGCAGTCAGCTGCACATAGCACAATCACAGCCTAGCCATCTGACAGCCCAAGGGCGTTTCACTTCAGGCGTCTTCTCCTAAATCAGGAATTTTTCACAACTACAAGTATCAATAGCAGCTGTAACTGTTATACGAACTACAGAAGCTAGGAAGCCTGGTTTCTTGTGACTTTTGTTTTGTGGTTAAATTGCTCCATGTCTAATGGATTAATGCCTCCATAACACATTTCCACATGGATCTTCTGATTCTAATATTAGAAATCATAGTACATCTTTTATTTCTGCTGGCCCTTCTCCATTCAGCCACCTCAAAGCCTGTGGAAACTTATTTTTTGAAATCTCTATGCTTGTACCAAACTTGCTAGAAATTTGCTACCAATTTCAAAAGACATTAGACAGATGCTTAGATCCCCTGACTTCATAAAACATACTTTACTCAGGAAATGGATCTAATAAATCTGCTAGGTTTTTATATTACCAAAAACATCACTGTGAATAGTAGACTCCATCTTCACAGGCTCCTTTATCATTTCCATGTCTTTTGACAAGTCTTTTGAGTACAGCCTGTTTAGATCCAATTAAATAGTTAGGTTTAACAACCATTAATAAATTGCTAACTTAGAATTTGGTCTAGCGGCCAACTCAACCATCTTTTAGTTTTCATATATTTATATATAAAGATTAGTTCTTCCTATTTAGAGTTTCATATCCTCAGAACTGAGCAAGAATCTATAGACAATTATTCCCTATCAGAGGAGGATCAAACACATGCATCTTAGTATTATTAAAGAATGATACTTCTTTCACTCCTAACATAGCCTACAGAGAAAAAAATGTTTGAAACTTTCAACCTCTTAGACTGATTGAGATTTTGAGTACTGGAGTATGGAAAATAATTCAGTAAGTAGCAAATCCAGGGCTTTGAAATTTTGTGGAGCTTGAGATAAGTCATAGGAATTATGTCTATAAACTGAGGAGACAGTTGCAGAAAACACTTTTTAGTCACATGTGCTATAGAAAGATAAAGTCCAGCGAAGCAAAAATTTGCTGTAATGATGGGAAGAATTAAGAGTTATTGCAACTGAATATCAATATATCTATATCTTTACATTAGTGTATTAGAGATCACTGATATGAGTAATAAATGAGGACAGTTTTAAACACTAGAACAAAACTTCACCAAATTCTTTCAATAATAACAAACTTTTGCTAACAATTTTTACACATTTTTAATTGTTTTCACTACATATGGAAAACTGTTAATTCTTAACATTTGTGTCCTTAGCTGTGAGTAAAAAAATTAGCTGTGAGTATTCACAATTGTAAGGTGATCAGGCTCAGGAGCTCTTTTGGAAAAGAAGTTGGAAAAGAAATGGACCAATATTCTTTCTTTAATTTTCCTTGCTTTTACCTGACTTTTAATGCTATTCACCCACCTCCCAAAAGGGGTTGTCCTTGGTTAGCCCATGTGTTTGTTCTTTGTCTTGTAACATTTTTTACATGGGTTCTTCTTACCTGCAATTACACATATCTTTTCCCCTTTGATGGTCACATTTTTCACATACTTATGTTATATCTGGCTATGCCATCACAATTTTGCAAAATATTAGTATACTGTTGTTGTTTAAACTATTTTAGTACGCTTATATTTAACTAACCGTTGTTAATTATACACTGATTCATACAGCTATAAATTCTAAGTGTCACAGGTCTCTGCTTTGGCTTTGGAGTCCATTTTATAGGAGGAGACAGAAATAACTCGGCAGAGCCTAATGAAAATAAGGTGGTGAAGGGTTGCCGTTTGATGATGGCCATGACATTCTGCCACAGCCTTTCAGCAGAGGAAAATGGGTGAGGGGAAGGAGAAACTCGACATTTTTAGGTGGAACTGATCAGTTTGTTCTATTTTGAAAGGAGCAATATGTTGTGATTTCTGCAATGCAGACAACCAGGTATGATGACTCAGTTCAAGCTCTGTAGCCTTGTGTTCTCCTTCTATATGTTGGGTGATGATGAAGTTACCCAAGGGAGGAGAGACTTGATAGTCCATGCAGATATGAACTACTACAGTGACCTGTCATTGTGCACATCCGGCACAGAATAAGCTTCTTCTAGACCCCTTAGTGACTAGGCCATTCACAACCTGCTCCTGCTTTTATGGGGATGCAATGAGCATTTAAGGAATAACTTAGATTTTGTGGCCTTAAACAGGAGTTGCACTGTTCCTTTCAGAATTTGGTCCTAGATTTTCTTTTCTATCCTATCAGCGATAGGACTGAGACTACTATATGACTATTTTGGAAGTTTTCTCTATTTGGTCAAATTAGGATGACAGTTCAATATTCCTGAAAAAGGGAATATTAAACAACTCAGTAGAAAAATAGAATTCATCTTCTATCTTTCTACTTAATATTGCAGTAGGAAACTGGAAAACACAGTACCCACTTTATACTTTACCAGCAGTTCCTCAGTCAAAGCAGAATTCATAGCAGATAGAGACAAATCATCTGATGGCAGAGGTTAAAAGAAGCCTGTTACTATGACAACAGATAGGGTCAGATAACAAAATGAACAGACACTTTTGATCTTCAAAAAATTCTTTTTCCTTTGCTCTCTCCTCTGTTATCTGGACCACTCCATCAAACACCTAGCAGATAACAGAGTTGAAAACCCAATCGACCTTCAAGGAAGACCAGACAAGTTGGAAAGTCTATGGAAAGGTTACTATTATAGTGGAAATGCTTATGATTATATTTTCCGTGTGTGTGTGTATGTGTATGTGCATGTGTGTGTTTTTTACCAAAGTAACAGAGTACTGTTCAAAAGGCTTTACAAAAGCCTCTAACATTGCAACGTTGAGGGTTGCTTTTTTTTCATAATGCCACTCAAGGAAAGGAAATGGAATATAATTTGATCTGAAATGATCTGCTGCATAGTTATATTGTACAGTTAGAATAGTGTGTGTTAAAAAAAATATATTTAGGCACTTTTGGATTTTGGAGCAGTAATTTATTGTGCATGCCTTACCACTAAATGTTACTTCACGCATGTTACAAAAGCTGGAAAAATGCCTCTAAATTCGAAGCCCTAAAAAAATACTAGCATGTCATATTTTAGTAATATTTTACAGTATTTAAAGGATTTGTATATTGATCAAAAGCAGTATGCTATGCACTGATGAGCTGCAAATAAAAACAAAGCACCATCTTACCACACTTTACATTTGAAATGACAAAAGAAGAGCAAAGAGAAAAAAAGACAGCAAACCCACACTAACTAAAGGTAAAATGCTGCCTTTCCATCTGAGGCTACTGCAGAAGTAAGTTTTCAGTGCACAAGTTAAAAAGTCTGGGTAGGGAATGGCACTTCCTACATGCAGTAGTCCTGCTATCCTAAAGGGATGTCTCAACCCAGGAACTGGGCGACATAGATGAACATATTTGGGGCCACGGATTCTACTCTGATATTATTTTCCAGTCATCCTCCATATGGCATTGACATTGAATGGTTAAGTGAGACAGTGACTGTTCCAGATACTGTGTTAATTTAAGCTAAGTATGGAAGATCTTCAGTGCCACATGCTGTGGGTGAAGAACCTCTCCTGGTGACTCTGGCCCACATTCATGTATGGTACTTGTGTAGTATATTAGATTTACTCTGTGTATTAGAGGAAATATTTACTCTGCACAAAAGCAAAAGTTCCATGAAAATTTCACAGAGACTC
The DNA here is from genome assembly GCA_013399095.1 of Psophia crepitans. Classification (NCBI taxonomy): domain Eukaryota; kingdom Metazoa; phylum Chordata; class Aves; order Gruiformes; family Psophiidae; genus Psophia; species Psophia crepitans. The sequence continues at coordinate 277,600 of VWZZ01000512.1, forward strand.
TCCTGGTTTCTCTGAGTTTCACACAAAACCAACTGACTTAATGCTAAAATTACCAGTCACCAAAAAAGGGATGACAAGGGGTAATGCTTTTACAGAAATTACACTGCTACTTTCAATATTGTCAACAGAGAGAGACAAACAACCACTATCTTCACATTAATAAAACTGCATTCTTTTCCTTCTTTCTCTTTTCAGCAAGAAATCTAAATTGTCTATCTTTGACCAAAATTTATAGTTTAAAAAAACATTCATTTCACTTTGCAAATGTTCCTGTCAAGGTAAGACATCTGCATTTTAGCTGATTCTACACTAGGAGCAAAGAAAGGCTCTGATTCCTGGATGAATGAGAGCATACACTTCAGAAAACTAATTTCACACTTCATAACTTGCACAATCTTTGGTTTCACAACTAAACTTTCAAAATAAGTATTTTCAAAATATTTCTCTAATATTTCTCTATAGCCATCAGAAAAGAAGAGCTAAAAGTTCAGTGTTGGTATTACACGTAGTTGTGTTGACTTTATTTTATGGTAAAATACTTTCTTTAACTTTTCAGTTTTTAAAAGTTTCAGAGGTTTTGAATTCACTGTTTAATGGTTCCATGCACATACTAACAATTTTGGAAGTTTGGGTTTTATCGCCATTAATTTTCAACCTGAAAAGATATTTTTATTTAGCTTATCTGATTGTAAATATCATGCTCTGAAATTCATATAGCTTCTGGCCACAATTCTGATTGAAGACAGAAAGTGCTGCGCTATAAACATTATACAGTACTAATCAATTTCTGTAAATTAATCAATTATAGATAACCCCTGCATGAAAATCCTAGTACAAAGCAAGAAATAGGCATGATGTATGAATGTAATTCCTTATGATTAGCTGATCTTTGAACTTTGCAAGAAACCCAAAGGGAGTCTTCTGTTCTCAGTGAAATGGTCTCAAAAAAACCCCAAACCAATATGTATTCTTTCCAAAAAGTACCAAAATATTATCCATAGATTAGAGTAATGGGAGGTGGGGAAGAAACAGACTTTAGGAGATTGTGCATTTGAGAAAATAGAGTACTGTCTTGCTAGCACCTGTTTACTGCATAAAAGTATAGCAGTTCTTGCGTACTGTGGATAAAAAAAGTCAGGTTGAGGAAGCTTTCAATTTTGGAACAGTAACACATTGTACATGTCAGTCTCCTCACCACTAGCATGTTTGATAACATGTTGTTGGACCCTATCAGCCATGAGATTAGCTTTAACATAGTAGTCGTTTAAAACATGATTCTATATTTGGTTTTATTTTTTTCTTGAGTTTTAAGTTCCATCTTTCTATACTTTCACTTTAATTCCTTACAATTTCTTTGCAAACTTGTAACTAAGAGGATGAGGCATTTATTTTTCTCCAAAAGTGAAAACTAGGTATTTAGATAATGACTTATGTCCAGGTAAGGTTTCAGCAGAAGTGTCACAAGTTGTTAACAATGCGAAAAAATATCGCTCATCAAAGTCTCTAACTTTGACTTTTATATCATGACTCTCATGAGGCTCCCCATGCAGTTCTTCCAGAATTATAAAGCTTTATGGTTTTACTGCTGGAATGTTTTATCAGATATCTCCTGTAAATTAGAATTATGTCCCAAAACGCAGAGGCCACTAGAAAACAAAGAAACCAAAGTACTCAGGATGTCCTGTCAGCAAAAATGGAAGTTCTCATATATTTGTTTCCTTAGCAGTTGCATAATAAAGTTGAGTGGAACTGAAGAGATCTGAAGGAGCCAAATCAAAGCAATTTTAAACTTCATTTCCCATGCTGGCCTGCTACCTCATGTAAAGATTTACTTATGTTCAGGAAAGATGCAGCCTCCTCTAAGGGTGGATTCAATGGTCAGACTGTATCTTTTAGTGTGATATTCTGCGCCATATAACCTTCCTGTTGGCTCCTAACAGCACTGGCTATGTAAAGCTTCTCAGAGACATGGTGGGATACACAGCCCCATCAGGGAACCTGCTGCATGAGAGAGGCATGGGCAGGTGCTTCCAGGAAATGGAGCTTGGTGCTGAACTGATTTGAAGCTCAATGATTGCTATCTCTCATCATATAAAATGTGGTTGTTGCTAGTATCTGAAAACTATAAGACATACCCTGGCGGGAAAAGAAAAAAAAAACCAAACCAAACCAAACCAAAACAAACCAAACCAACCAAACAACCAAACAAACAAAAAAAAAAAAAACCACCACAACACCACTACAAAAACCAGCAGACAACTTTACAAGTGTCTACATATATTCCAAATTATTCTTACACATCAGTGAGTTGGTATTGTACAGTAGACGTGCATACTAGTGAATAAATATTCATAGAAGGAGTCGGGGCAAGGGCCTGGGAGCCCATCTCTCATTTGCTCATGTAGCAGACGGCATGGTAACAGCAGCTACTGCAAACTCTTCCTCTCCTCCTCCTCGCAGGTCTTCTCTTTAAGTTATTCAGCCCCTCTGCTGAAGCAACATCAAGGTCACCAATTAGTGCTAATTACCAGAAACTGGACTTGGATGTGGAAGGCCTTTTGTTCAGGCCACTGAAGTGTTCCCAGTTGCCTCCAGTTATTATTCACCTGAACTTGAGAGGAACCAAAAAGAAAACAATCCACATTAGAACATATTCAAAGAACATATGCTGTACCTAAAGGAGAAAAAAGTATTATTAGAGAAAAAAATATATACTTGCTGCACAGTATGTACTTCATCAATGCATATACATCCCAATATAGAAAGAAAAGTCCAATCCCGTTTTTTTCTCAGCTCTATTCATACGGGAAAAGCAATTTCTGATTTTAGACAATGAGTGTTTCTAGATAGAGAGTATGCTTGTAGCAGTTGCTTTTTTTTTTTTCCTTAATATTCTTCCATTTAAGAAAACCTGTCAGAGAAAAGATTTTTAGATCATTCCAGAAAGTGCTGATATCAAAAACCCTGTAAAGGGCCACTGTTTAGTAACTATTCAACTTGCCTTTTTTACAAAATAAAAGTGTGCAGGTGAGTGTTGTACTGTATGTCAATAGTTGGGGGGAAAAAAAGAGACATGTTAAAGCAAGCTAAATAATTGCCTAACAGTACTTGTACTAATGACCATAAACTTCTACTATGCTAATTTTTCTCTTCACTTTTAATTACAGATCAATAATACTTTGCAGTTGACATTTAAAAATGCTGAACTGCATGTAGGAACACAGACTGAATAAAAATATACAATGTGGTACTGAATTTGCCAAATCAATAAACTTTGCCATTTAACAAACAGTAGCATGTAAACAGTCGCCAAGATTAGCAAGTGTAAAAGACTATGCTTCAAGTGCTTAATTATTGTTTAATAACACTACGCTTCAGTTCATTGACAAAAGTTCCGCTGCTGTGGAAGTCAGCCACTCTATTGTTTGGTTTTTTTATTTACGCATAGCATCTCTTCCAAAGGTTTGAGTTTAGCTGAACCAAAAGCTAAACAGCATTCAAACATTGTATTTAGAAAATAAGGTTCTTTAAGATCAAAAGGTGAATAATTGCATAGGTTTTAGCTTAACTTTCCTTACTTAGACAAATTATTTTTTTTCCCATTAAAAATGCTTTGTTGTGACAAGTACATTTAATAAATAGGATCATGGCATTAAACAGTAGTTACATATGAGAATATCAATATAATATCAATGATTCTGTCTGAAACTAAGGCTAGAATCAATAAAATGCCAATCAACTTTCCTATACTAGCTCATGCTAAGATAAGTAGGAGAGAGAGATTTTTTCACTCTTCTGACCCTGCAAGTTGCTTTTCTATTTTCTTTGTCCTTTAATTTTCTTTTTCTTTCTTTTTTTTTTTTCTTGTCCTTTTATTTTTCTTTTCCTCCTTTGGGTTTTTGTCTTCATTGCAGCAGTAGGCTGAATTTTAACCGAGCATTGTCACTACCTGATCCCCATGCACATAGAAGCCTTTCTAACCATGTTAAACGGGATTTTAACTGAGGAGTATGGAAGGAAACGTAAGTGAGGCTGAAACTAATAATTCAGTGGGAGAATCAGTGTACCTGTTAAGTTCAACTGCTGTTCTACTGTTTGAATTTTCCAGCCCAAGCATGATTGTTCAGTTGAGTGTGAGTAACTAGTGGTTTAACCCCGGCTGGAAACTATGCAGCACACAGTCCTCGCTCACTCTTCCCCAGTGGGATGAGGGAAAGAATTGGAAGGGTGAAAGTGAGAAAACTCATGGGCTGAGACAAAGTATAGGTAAAGCAAAAGCCACTCACATAAGCAAAGCAAACCAAGAATTCTTTCCCCACTGCCCACGGCAGGCAGGGGTTCAGCCATCCCCCGGGCAGCAGGGCTCCGTCATGCGTAATGGGTACTTGGGAAGACAAACGCCATCACTCCGAACGTCCCTGTCTTACTTCTTCTTCCCCCAGCTTTAGATGCTGATCATGATATCACATGGTATGGAATATCCCTTGGGTCAGCTGGGGTCCGCTGTCCCAGCTGTGTCCCCTCCCAACAACTTCTGCACCCCCAGCCTACTCACTGGTGGGGTGAGAAGCAGCAAAGGCCTTGGCTCTGTGTAAGTGCTGCTCAACAGCAATGAAAACATACCTGTGTTATCAACACTGTTTTCAGCACAAAGCCAAAACACAGCCCCATACTAGCTGCCAGGAAGAAAATTCACACTATCCCAGCCAAAACCAGCACATTAACTAAAGCTAAAGTCATAATCAGGATGACCAGTTCATGAATCTCTACAATATTACATAAATCATGTGACTCCTGCATATCATTTCCAACCTAAATGATTGTTCTAGTAACAGAAGGTACAACAGGAATGTTCCTTTTTTGCTACTGTGTGAGATATGGCAGATGTCCTGACACCAAAGCTGCATATAAAGTGGAAATCCTAACCTGTGAAAAATGTTACATTTTCTAGAAGAAAAAAATACATGTTGAGTAAGGACACCAAAAAAAATGGATGACACAGGTGCCTTGTTCCTCCTGCACTCTGACCTGGAGGAGTAAAGAGATGCCAGAAGCATGTGATTGGGATCTTCTGCCTATACTCCAGGTCTTCTACAAGAACATTGACAAGTGCTTTCTTAGGAAGATCAAGTAACTGTCATTTTTTGTACCAGGGTGGTATATCAGAGTGTACAAAAATTTCAGTTCAGGGATGGGAAAAAAAAAGAATTTTCCATTGGTAAAACATTTCAGCAGGATATTACCAACAAACTCTATTTCTTGTTTACTTCCTGTAGCTCTCAATCAGAGCTGAACAGATGAAGAAATTGTCTCATTAAGGCAGCCATTGCACATTTGTAAATTTAGAGGTCCCTTTTGCAACTGTTATTGACATTAAGGAGCATCTAAGTGCCTCAGACTAAGTCCCTTTTAAATCAATGGATTTACTATTTCCTAACTGGGTCAAGTATCTCCATAGCTCCTAGACTTGACTTACCAAGGTCTGCTTGGGAGAATTTACACAAAGTTAAGTAATACAAACATGTTTAGTGACCAGACATTTTCCCAAGGGAATTTGCCCTGTGTGATACCAGTCTCCTACAGTGTAAAGCACAGAGATATCTCTAACTCCAGCTACACCATCCAACATAAGAGTGGGAAGGATACAGGAATGGGCATAGAATAGTGAAATTTAGGAGGGGTTCATTAGAACTGCTTTCAGGGCTCTGTACTGCTACCATGCATATCAGGTGGATGGAGAATGTGATTAACACTACGATTTCTAAATGCTGGTGGCCTGGTGTGCACACCAGTATGGTATGTTTGAGATAGTGTGTCAAGGCATGCCTATCCCAAAGTAAGCCTTTCTCAATGTCTGCTGAAGGATTTGATCAACCAGCACCCCCAAGTCCTTCTCCTCAGGGCTGCTTTCAGTCCATTCTCCACCCAGCCTGTAGTTGTGCTTGGGATTGTGCTGACCCACGTGCAGGACCTTGCACTTGGCTTTGTTGAATTTCATGTGCTTTTCACTGGCCCACCTCTCAAGCCTGTCAAGGTCCCTCTGGATGGCATCCCTTCCCTCCAGCATGTTGACTGTGCCACATAGCTTGGTGTTGTCAGCAAACTTGTTGAGGGCACACTCAATCCCACTGTCCGTGTTGCTGACAAAGAAGTTAAACAGTGCTGGTCCCAGTACTGACCCCTGAGGAATGCCACTCATCACTGATGTCCACTTGGACATTGAACCATTGACCACAGCTCTCTGAGTGCGGCCATCTAACCAATTCCGTATCCAGCAGTGGTCCATCCATCAAATCTATATCTCTCGAGTTTAGAGACAAGGATGTTGTG